>CM038229.1:30516876-31116876 GCA_021442155.1 Cymbidium sinense
CCGCATGGATAAGCTCACACTAACCCATCCTTTTGGATCCAATTCGGGATTTTCTTTAGGAGATATTGGGAAGGAATTGGAATGTAAGAAATAAGAATATCGATTCATAGAATAAAAGGTTCTCTATTGATTCAAATGCTATACCTATGGGATGTAGGGATAGAGGAGGAGGAAAATCGAAGATTTCACATAGTGCTTTTGATCTAAAAAGAAATATAAAAAAAAGAGTAGAAGATAGAAAGCCCAGATTCCAAATGACAAGAATTCAAACTCGAAAAGGATCTTTCTGGTTCTCGAAGAATGAGGGGCAAAGGGATTGATCGAGAAAGATCTCTTGTTCTTCTTATAATTAGAAGATCGTGATTTGATCCGCATAGGTTTGCTAAAAAGAAGAATCTTCTCCTTTGATCATAAATGGAAAGTGTTCAATTGGAACATGAAAACATGAATGAATTGGTCTGAGTTACTCTTTGGGATGGAGTAGAAGAAGGGAGGAGATTCTCGAACGAAGAAAAGGATCCAATTACTTGAAAGAATTGAATGAGGCCGTCATGAGGTGAAAATCTCATGTGGTTCTGTAGAGTGATAAGGGTGACTTATCTGTCAACTTTTCCTATCACCCCAAAAAAAAAACTCTGCCTTACGTAAAGTTTGAGTACGATTAACCTCTGGATTTGAAATCACTGCTTATACCTGGTATTGGCCATAATTCACAAGAACATTCTGTAGTATTAGTAAGAGGAGGAAGGGTTAAGGATTTACCGGTGTGAGATATCACATTGTTCGAGGAACCCTAGATCTGTCAGTAAAGGATCGCCAACAAGGGTGTTCTAGTGCATTGTAGATTATTATCCAATACTTGTATCATTTGATGATGCCGTGTGAATTGTTAGAAACATGTGAAGTGTATGGCTAACCCAATAATGAAAGTTTCGGAAGGGGACTAGAGCAGGCTACCATGAGACAAAAGATCTTCTTTCTAAAGAGATTCGATTCGGAACTACTATATGTCCAAGGTCCAATATTGGAATAATTTCAGAGGTTTTTCCTTCCTTTGTCCGTGTTAACAAACAATTTGAAATACCTCAAATTTTTCAGAACAGGTCTGAGTCCAATAGCAATGATTCGAAGCACTTCTTTTTCCATTACACTATTTTGAAAACCCAAGGACTCAATCGTATGGATATGTAAAATATAGGATTTCCAATCCTAGCAGGAAAAGAAGGGAAACGGATACTCAATTTAAAGTGAAAGTGAGTAAAAAGAATTCCATACTCGATCTCATAGATACATATAGAATTCTATGGAAAGCCGTATTCGATGAAAGTCATATACGGCTTGGAGGAGATCTTTCATATCTTTGAAATCCACCCTACAATATGGGGTCAAAAAGCCAAAATAAGTGATTCATTTTTAGCCCATATCAAAATAAAACTGATTCTTGAACCTATTTCATGCTCATGTCACGTCGAGGTACTGCAGAAGAAAAAACTGCAAAATCTGATCCAATTTATCGTAATCGATTAGTTAACATGTTGGTTAACCGTATTCTGAAACACGGAAAAAAATCATTGGCTTATCAAATTATCTATCGAGCCATGAAAAAGATTCAACAAAAGACAGAAATCCACTATCTGTTTTACGTCAAGCAATACATGGGTAACTCCGATATAGCAGTAAAAGCAAGACATGTAGGCGGATCGACTCATCAAGTTCCTATTGAAATAGGATCTACACAAGGAAAAGCGCTTGCCATTTGTTGGTTATTAGGGGCATCCCGAAAGCGTCCGGGTCGAAATATGGCTTTCCGATTAAGTTCCGAATTAGTAGATGCTGCCAAAGGCAGTGGCGATGCCATATGCAAAAAGGAAGAGACTCATAGAATGGTAGAGGCAAATAGAGCTTTTGCACATTTTCATTAATCCATGAACAGGATCTATATAGACACATAGATCCATGGATCCATACATCTCGATCGGAAAAGAATCAATAGAAAAAGAAAGAATCAGAATTGATCGAGATCTTTCTCGAAACAAACAAAAAGGAAAAGAAAGATGAAACATAAATCATGGATCAACTAAGACTTCTTGGGGGCTTGCTTAAGAATAAGAAAGAGGAATCTTATGAAAATATCATGGAATAAGGTTTGATCCTATTCATGGGGATTCCGTAAATATCCCATTCCAAAAATAGAAAGTTCGAAATAATTGGGACTTTTTCGTAGATCTCCCTTAAGATCAAACAATTCCATCAAATTGAGTATGATTGTATGTGTGATACCATCTACTATGCGAATACCAATGAACCCAATTCTTTTTGCTTAGGATACCCTCTTTTAGCTTCTAGGTCTATTTTTTAGTTCAAGATCTCTTTTACTAACGGAATAAAAGAATTCACAAAAGGGAATGGGCTGAGTTATGAACTTATAATCATGGAATCTCGATCATCGATTATAAGTTCATTCCAAACGAACAGTCGAATAGGGTTATGTACATTCTTATTATGAGAAGTCATTCGAGCATATGTAAATACATACTCTATTTACATATGGATCCCTACGTCGTTACATTTTATTTAGGATTAGGAATAGGTGTAATCGGACCTTCTTTTGACATATCTATCATTATTTGGGTACCCTATTCACTTCTTTGGGCTTCTCTTGAATCGAGAAAGAGGTTTGATTTTACATCTTTTTGATTTATAGAAGGTATCCCCGGTTAATTCCAATCGAAACAATCGATGTCTCTCGGGCCTATATGACATGACCGATCGATAGAAATACTCAACACTCCACCTTTGTCATATATTCCATATATCACACTAGATAGATATCATATTTATGGAATATGATTCACTTTCAAGATGCCTTGATGGTGAAATGGAGGACACGCGAGACTCAAAATCTCGTGCTAAAGAGCGTGGAGGTTCGAGTCCTCTTCAAGGCATAATATTAAGAATGCTCATTTAATGAGCAATTCCATAACAAATTTTGGATCTAATCAATATTGAAGAGTATCTTATCTATTGATACAAAGTATTCTGGCGATCCTCACGATCCGAGTCCGAGCTGTTGGAATCGGCAGCGGATCACGAAATCTTGGCGATCTTCTTTATAGAGTCCGTTTGGAAATCATCGCCACCCCAGTATAGGATTCAGCGAATCGCACAAGGTAGATTGATAGAAACCTCTGGTAAAATATCCACCGTACCCATAAGCAAATAAAGTACATTACATTGATTGGTGACTTACCCATTCAGTGACTTTGGGCTGGACATTCTCAAAATGGGTACTATTGGGTCGGGTTAATTAAAGAATAGACAGACGTCTGTTGGCATTCCAGCCTTCCTTCTTCTTTCAGGGCCTATCCGAAAGAGGATTGTACCTCTTGGTCGTGAATATCTCTGAATAGGCGGGCCGCCCGTGGATATCTTTGCTTCGGAACAAAGAAATTAGAATTAGGCTCGGTCAACTGGAATGTGTATTATCCATATGGGAGATCTTCCAATTGAGGAGATCCATTGACCTGAGATGAAGAGAAAGGTCTATTTATCTTCTTTAGTTATTCAATGAAACCAATGATTCATTATTAGAGCAGATAACAACAACCATTTTAGCGGCAATGATATTTTCTGATGTATTTACATGGTTTCATTAGTAGAAATTGTTTGATATAGCGAGTAATTGGCTCTTTCTTAGTTCAAGAATTCTTGTTTAGGCAGTTCATATCATCCACACATAGTGATCTAATATTTCAATTCTTCCATGGAGCTAAGGCCAAAAGATGGAAGAAACAAGTGTTTCCATGACTCTACCATCCGGCCAATTCTACACTTAATCCCCTTTTCATGGGCACATATCTTTATAAGGGATGGGGAATCTTTCTCCTGTTACATGAATCAAATGTTTCATTTCATCCGAGAAAATCCATCTCTTTCTCAACAATGTCTTTGTCATTTGATCCAATAGGGTTCCATTAGATAGGAACAGATTTGATAAATACTGATAACTCTCGGATAGAGTATTAGAATGGAAAGATCCATTAGATAATGAACTATTGGTTCTAAACCATCTCTGGCGATGAATCAATAATTCAAAGTGCTTTTCTTGTGTATTCTTGATGAACCAGCATTTATATATAGATGTAGGAGGATTTGTTTGGGAAGCAATAAGCCCCTTTGACATCTCTTCATCTTTCTCGGCAAAACACGAGACAGAGCTGATCTTTGAATAGGGAAAAGAATGGATCGCAGGGTCCCAAATGAATTGGCTTGGTCGAAAAAAAGCTTGTTCTTTGGAAGATCTATCTCGTGTCTGGTACTGCATAGTTCCACTCTGCAAGAACTCATCATTCTCTTGAAGCTCATCCTCTTTATGATAAATGATCCATTTGCCCATGACCCAGTCAATAGGAAATCCCAATTCAATGGGCCTTTTGATACAATCAAATAGATTGCCACAAAGACGCCATATTCTAGGAGCCCAAACTATGTGATTGAATAAATCCTCATATATATGTTGCGGATCGAGGGCCCCTTCCCCTTTTTCAAACTCCGAATCATATTTTTCATATAGAAATCTCTGATCAATGATAGAACAAGATCCATTTTTCATCATATCTAACTGATTCCTTGGTTCGGACCGAAGAAGTAATGTCACTCGATTATTATCAAACTGCAATATTTTTTTGGTGAGGATCCCGCCAGAGCAGGCCTCTACTTCTAATAGTAATAATAGTAATAGGCCATGAACTAGATCAGAATCATTTCAACGAATCCATAAGAAGTGATCCAATTTTTTCATCGTGTCTGGATGAAGACCAAAGATCTTGAGCGACCGATCGGCAGAACAACTCAAAAGATAAAAGAAGTATCATGAATTTCTTCATGCTCGTTCCAAGTTTGAAGTACCATTTGTACAAATAAGAATCCCCTACCTTACATGATTTCTTCTTCATATAGATAGATATAGGATCTATGGGGCAATTACTTAGAAGTACATTTTGTGTAACCTTTCTATCTGATAGAAAAGGATCCCATGATCCTGAACGATCTTATCTGGGATCAAAATCCCAAGTTTTTCTTGAAGAGCTGATCTAATTGTATTAGTTTTATAATGGATTTCTTCTATACTAATTGATAGGGCCTCATTGATAAGTGCTACAAGATCTCGCATTGGAACCCATGGTTATGGACCCGAATCCATTAGTATGGAACATCTTCTTTTCCAAGTGAAATCTCCTAGTAAATGAAAGAATGAAAAAGTGCTTTCATTGTTGTGGAAGAAGAAGCCTTCATATCTTAATGCATGTATTGAATTTATTCGGAGCTATTAGAGCGGGATCCACTTTTTGGGGAATATGAGTCGAAGCAATAACAAGAATCTTTCCAGTGGAACATCTTTCACAATCCCGGAGATAGTTCTCTAGACCTAGGGATAAGTAATTCAACTCATTCACATGCAGATCATGAATGTTTGGAATCCATATTATGCAAGGAGACATTGCTTTTGCTAATTCGAATTGAAGGGTTATATCAAATCGGTCTATTTTTGGCGTCATATACATAGTTAGCACATTCGTCATAGTTAGCAGCTCCGTATCAATATCAAGGTCATCATCACTATCATCAATATCGTCACTATCATCAATATCGATATCATCAAGAAGATAACCTTTAGGCTTGTCATCCAGAACTTGTTCGGAAATATAATGAAAGGAACATAGGAGTTTGTAGGTATTTGACCAAACAGGATCGTCTAGTTCCTATAAAACCTATCACAAAAAAACCTCTAGAAGGGGATAGGGCTAAGCGGAGTGAAAAGGGTTTTCCATGAGGAGATGGGGAAGGGGAATGAAAACTATCAGCCCCACACGAGGTTTGTGAATAAGTGATTGTCTGATAATGAGCAAGAAATATCCGTCTTTCTGCTAAACAGGATCTATTGAACTCATAATTCATTAGATCCTTTTGATGAATGTCAACTAAGTATCATAAGAAAATTGATCCCGGTTGTTCAATCATTTGATAACCAGAGTCATTCTTTGTTAAATGATCACTATGAGTCAGACTCAATAGGATTTGATCAATCCTTTTTTTCTATCGTTAAGGTGGAGAACTGAACCAAGAATTCTCTTTCTTCATCATCAATTAAATCACTGTTCGCGACCCAGAATTGTATTTTCTCATCAATCCAATCACCGTTCATGTTTTTTCTTTTTCTTATCAATGAATAGATCTCTTTACTTGCGACTTAGATCTCTCGTATTTCTCGAAAAAATGATTCGATTGATGGGATTTGGTATGAGATCGATGAGATTGATCTTCCAATATTTCTTCTTAGAACGGATTGATTTGACCCCATAAGCGGGACCACCACCCAATAGCATGTTGCCACAGAAGCAGAACGTATTTCTTCCAGAGAATCTCTAATTGTTCCAGAACTAGAAAGAGATTCTTTAACCAGAAAGGATTCATTTCAGATGTAGGATACCTATCCAGAAGTTTTTGAGATTCCATCATGTATGATGGAATCATCAAAGATTTGATCTTTTCTAACTCTGTCTGCACTCACTAGAGGCTCGAAACAAAGAGAAGATGTATACAAACGAGATATCCAGCAACAAGAGAAGGAAAAAGATGGAATAGAGGAACTCCCGAGCATTTGTTGATCTCAGATGTGTCTGTATCAATGGAACGGGTGACTCATTATTTCGATGAATCATTTTGTCAGACAGAAGAAGATTCTGTAAACATTGACTCGAAATCTCACTTATCAGAGTCCATTGTGGAAGAATCTTCTGAGGAATAACCGTGATATATCCATGCATCATATCATGAAAAATGGATACAAATTTTTTACCAGTATAATGGGTCTGAAAGAGTATCTAAAAGGGTGAAATTGAGATATTTGCACCCTGTCGAAGTAAGGAACCATGGCATATATGTTTGGAACATATTCCATTTTGAGACACTATCTCGTTGAAAGGTTCTATACATCTGCCCTTTCTCAACGCATTTCTTTAGACAAAGACTCCATTTTTTCCTCTTTTCGAATGGTAAATACTTCTCAGAACATGGAGTGTGAATCAAACCCATGTTTGAATTGAAACTAAGATACTGATGCAAGTTATTCCCTTCTGAATCAGATAGATTCATATCTGAAAGAGGCTGACAATAAGTTTTTTCCAAATTGACTATTTGTTCCTCTGTTAGAGGTGTTGAAGAAATGTCTGCGATCAAGTAAATAGCTCCACGAACGAATGGATCGGATCGAATTGGAAAATGGAAAGATTTGTATGATTTGTACAAGTTATATGTTTCATCACCACTTTGTGGGAAATCGTTAGGTATGAAGATGTCAGATACCTGCGACTCGATTGGTTAAATAGTCTCTCTCTCCAAAAAGAGATATTTTTTTACCCACGCACAAAGAAAATATTTTGTTGCGAATGGACAAGATATTGAGGAATTGTCCATATGTAAGATCATAATTATTGATATGGGTCTTTTCCACATCAAAGGAGAATCTTTTGTTACAATAGAACCAGAAGTGATGTGGATCATTCAAGAATCGAAGTCGATTTGCTTTATAAAAAAGAAGATATCAAAGAACTTCTATGAAATGGTTTCACGGGATTCAGCCAATTGTCTCGATCGTGGGATATCATTGAGAAATAGGAATCCGTGTTATCAAAGGATTTCCTGCGATTCTTTCTAGTATGGAATAAGTCAATCACCCACTTTGGTATCATCTTGAACAAAAATGGTAATATTGTTCCTCCATTGATCAAGAATTTTGGTCTTTGGGAAGTATCATGATCATCCAATAAGAAGGGTTTCAATTTCTTCAAATGAACGATTTGAACACCTATGGATTCTAACAACTGATTGTAGAGTTGATCATTCGGACCTTTCAATTCATAGATGTGGATCTCAGACCTATGAATGTGGATATTTTTGATACTCACAAAGAAAAAGAGAAGTGACTTGGAAAAATTGGACAAAAGAACTTGGACAAAAGATGAAGTGGCTTATACAATCTTCTTTGTCGATAGCCTCAGACCAATCAATCGAATATTGATTAATACGTAATCGATCGACACTACTTGCACTACTTGAAAAGGATTCTTCTGTTCAGATGAAATGTTCCAAATTTTCCTGGAAATTCTTGCTCCCATTGGACCATTTGTATCTATATGCATCAGGATCCCGATTCATGGATCTCTCAGTTCGAAAATAAGAGGATCAAACCATTTCTTTTGACTCTTTTTCAAATTCGATAAATGTTGGTTGATCGTATATTTCATTATAGTTATATGATTCAGAGTATCATTTCCTATCTGATCCCTTTGAATTCCATATTCAAAGTTATGATCGGATCTATTCATTAAAAAGAATCGATTCGATACATTTCTTTTGTACCCATAGGTGTTATATTGGATTTGAATCAGATTTTGGATCAATCTATATTGATTGACTGCCTCCATTATGTTGTTGCTAGCAAATACCGCTATTTTTAGTTTGGGATCTTCCAACTCATTCCGCAGTAGATCCGGACCAATTTTTTCTGATCCTTCGAGAAAAAGATTCATTCTCCTCATAAAAAGAGGAGGTAGAACCAATAAAGATTTCTTTTTTGATTCATCTCTGGAGTTGAATACCTCATTCAAGAATTTTTTTGATCCAACCCATAGGAATCAAAAGAAAAGGCAAATCTACGAAAATCCAGATTCTCGGTTATTGATAGAGTGAATAGATCCGCCATTTCTAGAATCTCTCTTCTGATTCAAAAATGGTGTAACGCGTATCCCCTTTGTTCCGGTCATGGAATAGATGAAAGAAATCAAAAATGGATTTTTGTTCAAGAATGAAATCTTATTGGAGCTGTCCATATCGGTTCATCCTTCGGAACCAGATTCGGGATGTGATATGGTTCCGAAGGATGAATTGAGACAGTATCTTGTAAATACGTAATTATCTTGAATATATCAACCATTTCTTTATTTTTGCTCTCCTAGAAGGGACAAAAGAAACATCTTGTTTTTTGTTCAACAATTTATGATCTCTAGTGGACCTCTCAGTAGGATTCGAACCCAGATGAAGTTCTGACCATCTGTCAGAGAAAAAAGAACGAATGGATCTTGTAGGATTCCCAAGAAATTCTTCGATTTCTTCCGGAAGCAGATGATTATTCATCCGCTTCTCAGGTTCCGTGAATAGCCAGGACATGGAGGAAGATCCAAAAAGGCATTTCGGGAATCGATCTGATTCTATCTCTGTTCATTCCGTTTGAAGAAAGGAAGGATCCCAAAGAATCGATCTCTCTTTTAGTTGTTGAATCTCTGTTTGATCGATCAATGTGTGATATTCTAAATTCTCATTTATAACGAAATCGAATAATCTCTGGATTGATCGGAAGAAGATCCTTTCCATTGGCTAGAATCCGTTACTTGAACGAAAATAGACCTTGTGGAATCATATTGAATATTTGACAATACATTCCGTACCTTGCTAAAAAACCGATCCTTGTTTACCAACCACACATTGTCTAACCAAATCCAATTCTCTCTCGAGACGTTCCTCCAAAAAACCGATTCATGCTGATTCTTCCCCCAACTAACGAGATCTTGGCAAAGCCACATATGAAATTGAGCACAATTTTGCAAAGAAATACCCCCACTTGTTTCTCAAGAAGAGATGGGAAACATGCTCAATATCATTGGATTGCATAGTTGCCCCAACTCCTTGTTGTTTGAAGAAACTCTTCCCATTGGTCTTTTTTTCACGAAAAGCAGACATGAGATAACAAATCAAGTCTTTCCCTAAGATTTTGAATAGCTATCCTGAATTCAAGTTGATTTTTCATTTCTTCCTCGGAGAAAGACGATCAAAAAATTCCCAATCATGGTCCTTGTGGATTGGATCATCCGTATAGGATAAAAATGGATTTCGTTCTAGTGCTCGGAAATAATATTCCAAAGCTTTTGTATGCTCTCTATTACTTGTGTGTATAAGACCTATATTATAGACATAGGGATCAATTTCTGGTCGCGTAGCTTCATAATATGTAAAAGCTTCTGCATAATTTCCTTCGGATTGAGCCGACATCCGTTACGGTCGTTCATTCTAGTAAAAGAATCTCCGTTCCAGAACCGTACGTGAGATTTTCATCTCATACGGCTCCTCCCTTCTGTGCATAGTACTAAGAGGAATAATTCATGTAATCAAAATTTCACTATTCTCATTATTATTATTAACTGACTAGAGCTAGAGTTTTTACAAGAAATTTCTAGCCAACCTTCCCACAAGAGGTTTTTTCTTAACACCAATCAGATTAGTGATATTAGTGCTAGATAGAAATGATAACTCCAAAGATTTATTTGTACTCAACGCTTACGATTTCCAGGAATTAGTCACTTCAATAGTCTTTGATGGTTATAAGGGTATCAAAAGTATGAATGAGATGGATCTTTATTTTCCCAACCATTCTTTTTAGTCCCGATACCGACAAGGAAAAGGGTTATTTATAACAAAGTTTTTGTGTTGTTGATTCCTAGGTGTAGTGCTTTTTCCCCGATGCCACCTATTGGTACTAAATGAAGTAGTATTGACCTCCAATACAGAACCTATAGATGTAACCTTTCACTTAATACTAAAATCAATAATTGAAGCATCTAAGGCTGCATCAATCGAGGATACATGACAGAAGGAATTGCTCTATCTCTAAACTTCACCTTCACCAAGCGTAGGTTTCTTTCACTAATTTATTTTTTTCTATTCCCAACTATGTTCTTTTTCTCGTAAAATTGAGAGGTCAAAAAAAAAAATCAAATTGCACCATCTCTGTAATAGGTAAATGCCTTTTTTTTCTCCTGAAGTTATCAGAATTATTCATAATAAGATATTGGCTACAATTGAAGAGGTCTTATCAATAAAATTTCCATTGATTTGAGATTTAGGCATAATTAGCAATTCATTCTATAATTATTCTCATCCCCCTTCGAGGAAAATGATCCCACAAAAAAAGGAATTGTACTGTACAAAATAACATAAAAATAGACTAATTGAAAAAGATGCAGTGTCACCTTTTTGAACAAAGATGAAATGAAATAGTTGAATCAGATTCAATTTCTTTCAAATTTCATAATCTACCAATGACTATTACTATTTCATCTAAGTTTAATAACCACATTTCTTCTTATGGAACCATCGGACCATACATGTACTACAATTAAGATGAAGGACTATATTCATTTGGGTTTTGGGAATAACATTCTGTAGGAGAGATGGTCGAGTGGTTCAAGGTGTGCATTGGCGCTATGTAGACATTTGTTTACCGAGGGTTTGAATCCCTCTCTCTCTGTTTCTTTTCATTCATCAACGTACCGACTACAATGTATCAAATAAAATAAGAATTGATATCATTATTCTAACAGTAAGACCCTTATTTAATAGACATTCTCTATTCCTAATTAATCCCTATGATAGGTAAAAGAAATACAAATAGAAATCTATTGAAAAGAAGAAAAAAATCCTATTGCCGATTTTTTGATACGTGAATGAGACAGGCACAAGGTACTTTATTTACTTTGAAAGGAGTCAAAATTGATATGAACCTTGCTTTTGTATTTTCGTTAGAATCAAGTCTGATGGGAATAATATTCTACGACCAACAACTCATTTATTTTAAGACCGATCCATTTACTATCTATTATTTGATTTACAAATCCTTTATATTGTAAGGAGTCAATAGTCAAATGATTTAGCAATTCCCCGTAGGGGGATGAAATAAGATAATTTTGAATTAGAGCTTTCGATCTTTCTTTATCCTTCGTAATAATAATATCTCAGGGTTTGCAATGATAACTTGGTATCGCCACTATACAACCATTCACTAAGATGTGTCTATGGTTAACTAATTGTAATTGTCTCCGGAATGGTCGAAGCCATACCTAATCGAAAAAGGATGTTATCCAAACGCATCTCAAGTAGTTGTAGAAAAACCCGGCCTATTGACCCTTTGGCTTTTCCAAAATATGCACATATTTAAGTAATTGTTGCTCTATCATAATGAAAATGCAATTTGTTTCTCTTATAAATAAATATGATATTGTGATCTTTTTCCAGCGCATTGGGTTTGAAGATCACTTATGGATCTGGGTCTTTTACTAGTTAGTCGTCCCGTAAAGTTCCCGGCATATTTTTTTTGAAATGAGGTCCTCGATGCAGACATATAAAGGCTCTTTTTTATTAGCTTTCATTTGAAAAAAAATATAAATTCGTGAACTAAAGGACTAGCCAAGCAAAACTCAATTTACTAAAGTCCTACAAAATAGAATAAAATAAATATTATTAATATTCAAATTTCCTATATATATATATATATATATATATATATACATAGGAAATTCAAAAATTACGTTTTCCAATTTCTTAGAGAGATCTAATTGATCTAGTCAACTTTTTTTATATATAGCTACAAGTTACCATGACATAATAGATCGGTGACTCGACATTTAGAAAGCGAGTAGAGATTTTCAATCATGGAAAGAAAAAATTGATAAAGAAAAGAAGAGGGCTATCGAAATGACCATGACTATTTGTCAAATCTGGATAAAATACCCATCTCTCTCCATCCACTTTCATGAATGAATTACATATGATATTTTATTATTCTTTATTTGTTATTTGAATTTGTTTTCATTGAATTGAAAATAAAATGGAATTTGTAATTTGTTTATTGAATTCGAATTATTGAATTTCTTTAATTTCTTATTTACTATAAGATAAATTCTTTACTTTTACTTTTTTATTTATAAGAAATAAGATCAATATGAAATAGAAAAAATATACAAAATATACAACAAAATATACATAAGATAATAAGTATAAACTAAGTATAAGAGCATGCTATGTCTACACCTCACATATAGAAATAAAATCAAAAGGAGAAAAAAAAATAGAAGTGGGATGACATTAGATGAATCTTGAAACAAGGTATGTCCCTGACAAACAAACTCTCAACTATGAGGCTTTATTTGATCAAACTTATTTTCTTTTTTCATGGAAGTTCTAGATGATTTGAAAATTCCAATTCAAATGGAAGAATTTGGCCTATTCCACATTCATAGGAGTACTTTTATGTTTACTTCCGAATATGGTATCTTAGGTCATTCTAATAATATCAAGCATTATTCCTATCTTGGCATTTATCATTTTGGGGATTTTAGCCTCGATTAGGGAAGGTCCGTAAAAGCTTTCTAGTTATGAATCATGTATAGAACCCATGGGGATGCTTGGTGCAAGTCCAAATTATTATTACATGTTTGCTCTAGTTTTTGTTGTTTTGATGTTGAAATGGTCTTTCTTTATCCATGGGCAATGAGCTTTGATGTATTGGGTGTATCTGTCTTTATAGAAGCTTTCATTTCGTGCTTATCCCAATTGTGGGTTCAGTTTATGCATGGTGAAAAGGAGCGTTAGAATGGTCTTAACTGAATATTTAAACAATCGAAAGAAAAGGGAAGGAAAGGATGACATTGAAACAGTTATGAATTTGGCCAAGTTTCCATTACTTAACCAAACAACTCCCAATTCAATTATTTCAACTACATCAAATGATCTCTCGAATTGGTCAAGACTTTCCACTTTATGGCCACTTCTCTATGGTACCAGTTGTTGTTTCATCGAATTTGCTTCATTAATAGGCTCGCAGTTCGACTTTGATCATTATGGGTTGGTGCCAAGATCGAGCCCAAGGCAAGCATACCTCATTTTAACAGCCGGAACAGTAACAATGAAAATGGCTCCCTCTTTAGTAAGATTATATGAGCAAATGCCTGAACCAAAATATGTCATTGCTATGGGAGCTTGTACTATCACAGGATGGATGTTCAGTACTGATCTATTATGCACCTTATACAATTTGCATGCTCTTATACTTAGTTTATACTTATTATCTTATGTATATTTTGTTGTATATTTTGTATATTTTTTCTATTTCATATTGATCTTATATCTTATAAATAAAAAGTAAAAGTAAAGAATCCCTTCTCTTATAGTAAAGAAGAAATTAAAGAAATTCAATAATTCAGAATTCAATAAACAAATTACAAATTCCATTTTTATTTTCAATTCAATGAAAAGCAATTCAAATAACAAATAAAGAATAATAAAAATATCATATGTAATTCATTTATGAAAGTGGAAGAGAGAGATGGGTATTTTATCCAGATTTGACAAAACCAATTGGGTCCATTGAATGAATTGTGTTTATTTTATTATTCCTACTACTACTAAAATTTCTATACAAAACAAAATCAAAATGGAATATATTAGCTCTGACTCGAACGTAGACCTTCTCGGTAAAATAGATAAAACTTATTATCGAAATGATTCTGTTTCAAAGACCCAACATGCATTTTGTTGCATTGGGCTCTTTCATCACTGATGTAAAGATCAGTTAGTTCACCATATTTTTCTTTAGAAGAAGAGAATGACATGGCTCCATGTGCTCTAATTCATTATTTGTATCCTGATCTAGGAGCAATACCAAAGTGTTTCAAAGAAGGGTGACCTTTATTTAGGTCTGCCTTCAGCCTAGATCAACCTAAGTGAAATGTAGTCTCTATCGCCCTGCTGCAAGATTAAAATATGAAACTTCATACACCTCAAAGCTCATAGGATGAAAAGAGGTTCTTTTGAGGTTCTTATACTCATTATGCCTGGCATTGAATGAACTGGGCATTTACCTTACAATGGAAAGTTCTATTTGATTTGGCACCGCACTGAACTAGATCAAACCAACTTTGTCGCTATTTTTCTCTTCTCTCAAATATATGGAGTAAGACATCGACTTCTCAAAAAGATCAATTATGGTCATTGCATAAATGGCTCCCTTGAAAAACATTGGCGCACTTGTAAATGAGGTGGTCTACCTAACTGAGCTATAGCCCTTGTCATAACCATTTTAACATAGAGACAATTTCTTGTCAAGAAGGGTATCCCATAATCCCACATGATAACTTTCGATCCATTTATGTTTACCGGTAAAAGATTGATATTGCTTATATTGCTTAGAAAACATATTTTACCTATAATCCATTGAAGTAATGGAGACCCTTTTTGTGATGATAAATGACCTACTTATCCCAAAGTGGTTAGAGTATTGGTTTCATACGGAGTCATTGGTTCAAATCAATAGTAGGTAGAGCTTATTGAACCGGATTCCATGGTATCTAATAAGTTTTTCTACCATCCTCTTTTTTTTTTTTTTTAGTTCTATCATCGATTAATCAAATTAGACTTCATTGTGTTCAATTTGTGGAATCAAGATATAGTATGTAGTGTATAATAATAGATTAAAGAATTTTGATTGAATGTATTAACTACTAATAGAAAATTGCTTTGATAGCTTCTACTGTGTCTAGCTCGTCAGAGCTAGATTTGCCTCAATTGCTTGTCTCTTACCCTCAGCTCTACTCAAGTTAGCTTCAACTATTTCAAGAGTTTGTTGAGCTTCTTATGGATCAATGTCAGTACTAATGTTCACACCATTTCCTAAAATGGTGATCTCATTATTACTTATTCTAGCAAAATCAGCCATAAGAGCCACCGTTAACCATCGGTCGTTTAGTATTATCAAAAGACCTATATTTACAGTGGCAATGGGGCATGGTTTGGTAATATCCCAATTTGTCCACTAGTAGTAGATAAAATAATCTCTTTCAATTAATTCCAAATCATTCAATTAGAGTCGGTACAAAGATTTAATGTCATTTTTCAATTTGTTCTCCTCTTCTAAGTTCATAGCTTTTCGGTAGCTTCATTAATGTTACCCACCAAATAAAAGGCCCTTGGGAAGACCGTCTAATTCTCTGAAAGGATGAATATAAACCCCAATTGTTTCTGAGACCAACATATTTCCACGGAGAACCGGTAAGACTTACACAAAGAAGGGTTGTGATAAGCAGCTCAATTTTGTGTGCTCTTGCTATAGTTAAACGATCTTCTTTGGATAATTCCAACCCAAGGATAGCTATAATGTCCGAAGTTCTTTGTAATGTTGTAAAGTTTGCTTAACCCTTTGTGCGGTTTCATAATGTTCCTCTGCGATCCTAGGTTGTAACATAGTTGACATTGAATCCAAGGGATCTACGCTAGATAAATACCTT
The DNA here is from genome assembly GCA_021442155.1 of Cymbidium sinense. Lineage (NCBI taxonomy): Eukaryota > Viridiplantae > Streptophyta > Magnoliopsida > Asparagales > Orchidaceae > Cymbidium > Cymbidium sinense. Next base: position 30,533,049 of record CM038229.1, read on the forward strand.
TGGCAGCTAATCCTCTTAATAATACAGTAGTAGCATCTAAATGTGTAAATGTCATGGCAGGAGTAGGGTCGATCAAATCATTCGTAGGTACATAAATTGCTTGGATCGATGTTATGGATCCTTCTTTAGTAAAAGTAATTCTTTCTTGCAAAGAACCCATTTTACTAAGGGTAGGTTGATAACCCATTGCGAAGGCATTCTAATAAGGAGACTTTGGACCCTTGAACGAAATATATTATCAATGAATAGAATATGTCTTGCTCATTAACATCCCTAAAATATTCGCCATGGTTAGGCGTCAAGCCAACTCTCACGAGCTCTGGCGGTTCATTCATTTGACCATAGACTAGAGCCACTTTTGATTCGTAAGATTTTTTCATTAATCACCCCAGATTCTTTCATTTCCATGTAGAGATCATTTCCTTCACGATGCTTCACCTACTCCAAATCTGATCGCTCCTGAGCTTTGGCAATGTTGTTGATCAATTCCATGATGAGTACTATTTTACCCACTCGGCTCCCCAAATAGTCCTATTTTTCCTCCATGAAGATAGGGAGCTAAAAGATCTACCACTTTAATCCCTTTCAAAGATTGATAATTTTGTATCTAACGTATGAAGGCGGTGCAGATCTATGAATAGGAGATGTTGTGCAGTATCGACAGACCTAAATTATCAGCGGGCTCTCCAAGAACGTTGAAAATTTGTCCGAGTAGCTCCCACTGGAACACTTAGAGGAGCTCCGTGTTAATCACTTTCATTCCTCTCATCAGACCATCAGCACTCATAGCTATAGTTCTCACTCGATTATTTCTAATAATTGTTGTTAATTTCTTGACCGACGATATCTTGACCTTTAATTACCAAAGCATTATAAATATTAGGCATACGGTGGAAAAATGACATCCAAGTCGGGTAAAAGATTCTTCCACAAAATAGCAATAATTCCTAACTTATTCTGTATATTTTGATATTGACAATCATATTTTTGATATTGACAATGCTAGTTCTTTTTTGAGTGAACTAGAGATTCTTTTTCCTAGTTATTTGAATAGTGGGTCTAATAGTAGTAATTACTACTATATTATTCCATGTATGATACTCAATCTAATTGGAATAATCATATTAATAGTTGCATTGATAGTTATCTTCATTTTGAAACCGTCTTAATAGTGACATTTACAATGGTATCGTGTTACATTTCTAGTTTCATTTGTGAAAGTACAAGTAGTATTGAAAGTGGAAATCTAGTGTCAAAACTAGTAGCAGTTATTTTGATATAATAAAAAATCTAATGATTTTGATATAAATACAAAAATACAAACAGTTATGGGTTCAATGTGAGAATTGTTATGGATTAAATTATAAAAAAAATTTAGTTCAAAAATGAATATTTGTGAACACTGGATATCATTTGAAAATGAGTAGTTAAGATAGAATCGAACTCTTTATTGATCCGCACTTGGGAGCCTATAGACTAGATATGCTCTCTATGGACCCCATTGAATTTCATTGAGGAAGAACCTTATAGATGCATCTCTTTTATCAAAGAAAACGGGTTTAACTGAATTTCAACGGGTGTAGGTCAACTAAATAGTATTCCCATAGCAAGAGTTATGAATTTTCAGTTTATGGGAGGTAGTATGGGATCCGTGGTAGGTGAGAAAATCACCCTTTGATTGAGTATGCTACTAATCGATCATACCTATCATTATTATGTGTGTTTCTAGAGCACGTGCAAGAAGGAGTTTGAGTTTGATGCAAATGGCTAAAATATCTTCTGCTTTATATGATTATCAATCAAATACAAAGTTATTCTATGTATCAATCCTTACATCTCCTACAACTGGCGAGTTACAACAAGTTTTGGTATGTTGGGAGATATCATTATTCTGAACCTAATGCCTACATTGCGTTTGCGGGTAAAAGAGTAATTGAACAAACATTGAAAAAAAAGATGCGTGACGGTTCACAAAGGGCTGAGTATTTATTCCATAAGGGCTTATTTGACCTAATCGTACCACGTAATCTTTAAAGGTGTTCAATGAGTTATTTCAGCTACGGTTTCTTCCCTTGAATGAAGATTCAAAATAAATAAATATTCAAATAAAAAATAATCAACATATAGGAGTTATTTCTATTTAGCGAGAACTCCCATTTTTCACTAGGAATCCATGTTTGTTGGATAAGATTGGTTAAAGTTGGAAACTCCTAAGAAACTCGTTTCTATCTTTCTTTTAAAAAAAGGTGTTTTGAAAGGAAAGATAGAAAGACGATGAAGATAAGGATGGGAGAAGAAGAATCCAATTTCGAAAGCGATTCTCATACATATTCGTGTAGAAAGAGGAATAAGTACGCCGTTGAGTTCTACATTCGTTATTGATTATGAAATATTTTATATGAATATTATGAATATTATTTCTAATAGATAGACTTATCATAATATATCTTTATAATTATAATTTCTAATTATAATAGAAATATGAAATCAGTACCCATTCTATGATAGATTTGAACTTTCCCTCTATTTTGTTCCTTTAGTGGGCCTAGTCTTTTCGGCAATGCAATGGCTTCTTTATCTCTTTATGTTCAAAGAAATAAGATTGTCTAAATATGATGGGACCAAATCTCATCAATTTATTTCAACACTAGATCATCATACGATACTTTTTTTTTAATGTAATAGGGTAGGATATATGCTATGTGGACTTTCAAAACAAATGTAAGAGTTGTTTTGTTATGTATACCATTGTTATGTATATCGATGGATAATATACGCATTAATGCATGTATATGCAATTATAGCTTAATCAATTAAATGATTCAATTCAAAATGATCCGCAAATCTTTTTTAAAAAATCTTTGAAATAGAAACTCAATGTATCTAACCAATTATTTCTAATGGTTCCTGAGAATCTCTGCTAGTTAATGAAAGTTACTTAGGGATCAAGCAATAAAAGTTGAGTCAAATTCATTTGGGTTATTCTATCAATTCCAATATCAATTCCAATCAAATGCAACTGGATCTAGTATAGTATGAACCGATACATATATGGATAGAACTTATAACGGGTCTCAAAAATAAGTAAGTACTAGCAGTATCCTTTTTTTAGGTTCACTAGATTCTTAGTAGTTGGAACTTCCGGTTATCTTGGTAAAATCGATATATCATTTCCTTCTCGAAATTCTTTTTTCCTCCAAGGGATCGTGATGTCTTTCTATGGAATCGCAAGTCTATTCATTAGTTCTTATTTGTGGTGCACAATTTCATGGAATGTAGGTAGTGGTTATGACCGATTTGATAGAAAATAAGGGATAATGTCCCTTTTTCGTTGGGGATTTCCTGGAATAAATCATCGCATCTTTCTTCGTATCTTTCTAAAAGATATCTAATCAATCATAATGGAGGTGAGAGAGGGTCTTTTTCCTCGTTGTGTCCATTATATAGAAATCAAGGGCCAATGAGCCATTCTGTTGACTTGTACTGATGAGAATTTGACTCCACGAGAAATTGAACAAAAAGCTGCTGAATTGGCATATTTCTTGCGCGTACCCATTGAAGTATTTTGAAATGAACTAAAGAAACTAAAGAATAAATATCAGCATAAGAGAAGGAACTTAATACATCTATCAAGAGAACGTATATGGAACAATATTAATAAAATCTAAAAATCTAGTAGAATTAATCAAATAAAATATATGGAAAAAAATAGATTAAAAAGATTTGTACACAAAAACTATTTTGTATATACATACACATGTCATCCAGCTTCACTCTTTATACTATCAAAAGGTCTAATAAGTGTAGTGTAGATTCATCAAATATCCTAACATGTCTTTTGTTTTCGTAAAACATAATTTGTCCTTTGAATTATACCCTATCTCTGTGCTACGGTTAGACAGTGAAATCTTTTGACTTCGAAACAGAAATAAAAGAATTAAATGATTTGGTAGAGTTCATCTTTAAATCCAAATTATATTCGTTAGTTCAAAATGGGTTTTTGGAGTATTCATCGAAAGGAATAAATGAAGGGGAAATCAGTTACAATTTGCCTAATCTCTGGAATATGGAAAGAATATTTACTTCTTCTTTTTTCATTCAAAAAGACCCTTTCTTGTATGTTTTATTCTAGATCCTAAAGACTCAATTCTTACACAAAAACAAAAATAGGAAAAGATCCATAGGTTCGATACCTTCTTCTTGTTATATAATTAGGTGCTTAGAAATCTCAGATATCGAATGAATGAAAAGGTTCATTAACAATTTACATCACAGTCTGAGAATGAAAAAAAGAAAGCATTGGCTTCCCTCCCATATCTTGTGTCTATACTCTTTTTTCCCTGGTGGGTTTTTCTCTATTATTTAAGTAATGTCTAGAAACTTGGGTTCTTAATTGGTGGAATACCAGGCAATCCAAAATTCTTTTGAATGATATTCAAGAGAAAAATGTTCTAGAAAATTTTATGGAATTAGAAGAACTATTCTTGTTGGACGAAATGATAAAGGACTGAGACACATATGCAAAGGTTTCGTATAGGAATGCACAAGGAAACAATACAATTGGTCCAAAGATAAAATGAATCTCATTTCCATATAATTTTGCATTTCTCTACAAACCTAAACTATACTAAGTGGTTTTTTTTGGGTAATGAAGAACTTTTCATTCTAAATTTCTCTAAACTTAAGTGATACAATCAAAGCTTTTTCAATTCTTTTGTTCTTGATTTATGGATCGGGTTTCACTCAACCCATGGTTGGGAACTAATGATTGGTTTGATCTACAATAATTTTGGATTGGCTCAGAATGATTGGTTTGATCTACTACGAAAAAAAATGTTTACTTCTTAAAATATCCCATATATGTAGGTGGGAACAGAGGAAGGGGTCAGATTTATCCTGATGGTAGCAAGAGTAACAATACAGTTTATAATGCTACATCTGCTGGTATAGTAAGTAGAATAACACTTAAAGAAAAAGGGGATATGAAATAACCATAGTTGATGAGAAGGGCGTCAAGTGGTTGATATTATACCTCCGGGACCAAAACTTTGTTTTAAGGTGAATCCATCAAGCTTGATCAACCATTAACAAGTAATCCAAATATAGGAGGTTTTGGTGAGATGAAATAGTGCTTCAAGATCCATTACGAGTCCAAGGTCTTCTTCTTCTTGGCATCTATGATTTTGGCACAAATCTTTTGGTTCTAAAAAAAGCTTTGAAAAGGTGCTTATGTAAAATGAATTTCTAGATCTAGAGATTCCTTAAAATAAAGTTGGTAAAAGTGCCAACTTCTTGTCGATCGATAGAATGATATAGAATATGATTCAAAAAATTCTATAAGTCTTTTCTTTGTTTATTTTATTCTTTTTTATTTTGTAGGATGTCTGAAACTCATTACTTGTATACCATTCCTAATGATATAAAATAAGTATACAAATACAAAAGAATAGAATACAAGGTAAGGATGGGAAAAATGAAAGTCAAAAGATTTCTAGAAAGTCTTCTTAGTCTTCCTAATCGTCTTGTATCGAAAGAATCATGATTTTTTCTCCTGTAAGATTCTTATTCCTTTTTTTCTTTTTCGGGTATAATTGAACAAATATAACTTCTTCAATTCACTTCAACTTATCACTTAGGAAAAGAATTAAAACAAAAAGACTTCTTGTTTGGTTTTGAAAACAAGATTAGATCTTTATGCATATCTAAATCTTTCTTTATTATCTCATTACAGTTTTCTTTTTTTCTATTTCTATATATAGAAATAATATAGAAATATAGTTTTTTTTTTCTTTTTATTATTTTCTTTAGTTTAGTAGAAAGAGTTGAGTATAAAAAGAAAAGGATTTGCAGAATGTTTCATAAGGATAAATCCATAGGTATTGGATTCTTCATAAAATTGATGGATTCCTCCTTTCTTGTTGCTTCATATTCAAAATATTAACATAGTATTTATTATTATGTTAAACGTAAACTATGAATCGTCAATAGAATCAATTATTCAAAACATCATAATAAAAAGGAATAGAATAAAGTGGCTTGAAACATCCAAGAAAGGGATCCATTTTGTCATTTCCATTTCTAAAATATAATATTTGGATTATGTTGACTGAGATTCCATATGTTTTGAATATATCAAAGTCTCTCTAGAGTAAGAACTCGGTAAGGCCCTGAGTTCTCTCATTTCTATAATATAATCTGGTTCATATTTCAATGATTATTACATTATTAGAGATGAACCCAATAGGATCGTAAAAGAAAATGCCTATTAAACCGATTACAGAATACCGGCTATCACCAAAGAGGAATCCTTCCATAGTATCGATCATTTCTCCCCTTCTTTTCATCAAGTGGTCATGCTAGAGACAAAAACAGTCATGGATAATTATGAGGAAAGTATCCTTCCAAATGGGATAAGAGAATTCCTACTATTACTCTTTCTTTTTCTTAATTGAAGAAATAATTGGAAAATAAAATAGCAAGTACAAAATGAGTAATAAACCCCAGATTGGTACGATTCAATTCAACATTTTGTTCATTCGGTTTGATTGTGTCATAGCTCTATAAATCAATTAGGTTTATCATTGGATGAACTGCATTCGATATTGACCCTAAAAGAAATAGTAGTACAACGTGACAACCATCGCACTATAAAATTGGATAGGTTCAATCTATGGTCATTGGGAACCTCCTAAAAGGATTTACTAAATTCATCGAAGTTGTTCCAAAGAATCAAAACAACGTTATTAATGGAATCCCTTGTTGGCTCTCAGTGAAATATTCTTTTGGTCGAGGACTTCCAAAACATCGTAAGCTAAACAGATTAACGAACCAACCGCAATGAATAGGGAAGGTAGTAATGGTATGAATGACTCGATCGAATACTAGTAATAATATCAACAAAAGAATGTTCTCCCATGCTTCCAGACATCTTTTCTTGTATGTTCAAAAAAAAAAGGGTGCTAAAGTTGGAATGGAATAAAATCTAAAACTACGATCGGATCTTTGTGAGATTGTCAATCTTGTACCAAAGGTGTATTTAAAGTAGACCGAATTAGTATAGCTATCCTTCCTATAGCGCAATAATGCAGCCTCGATCATTACCGAAAGGAAATGCTATTGCTATATCTTCCTTGAAATTCAGTGCTATAGAGCCATTGCAAGATGAGAATTGTTAAATAGTAAGGGTCCTGACTTTCTCTTTAAAGGCACTCTAACATATTAAATGAATATTGTTTAGATGTGTCTGAAGAACTATATAGTCTTCAAGTTTAGGATGCACTCCTAGAATTTGAAGAAGAATTTAACTTTATAATTGACAAGCTAAAAGAAACAAATTTACAAATTGAAGCTGATTTACAAACAACTAATATAAATAATCTAACTCTTTGATGAGTTGGATAATGATGACTTAATCAAGCTATTCTTAGAGTCTAAAGACCACTTTATCTGAAAATAAAATGAAATATTCTCCAGATGTAGTGGTTTATAAACTAGGTTTGATGCCATTTTAGTAAGCTAAATCCCTTGATAAATGCAGTCAAACTTCAAAAGAAAAGCAAGATGTTGCTAGACTAAAAGTCAATGATGGTCTTACATGAGAAGAAAATATTATTCATGGTTGGCTAACATCATTAGAATAAGAATAAAAAAAAGAGGAAGAAGAAAAGAAGAAGATCAAATCTGTATGGGTCACATCTTGGGACTAGGACAAATCTTTACCTTAAAGATGGGTTTTTATTACCCGTACTCTATTTTGAAATTATAAGAGCTTTTATGCATGTTTATCCTAATTAAGGATAACTTAAATAAATTTTATCAAATCAAGACAATTCTAAAAAATAAAATTGAAAGCATAAGATATGACATTTAGAATCCTAACAGGATTATTCTTTTACATAGTAGTATTAATCAGTTTCAAAATATTGGGAAAATTTATCAAAGGGTCATGATCAAGATTTTTGATAACCTCAATTTCGAGTAAGTGAAGTGTTATATTGAAAATCTCGCTACAAATGAATGGATGAAGAAAAGAAAGGAAAACAAACTTCTTTATGATTTGAAAACAGTCATACCACTACATACAAATTCCTAAAATATATCTTTGAGGTAATTTATCAAAGGGTCATGATCAAGATTTTTGATAATCTCACTTTCGAGTAAGTGAAGTGTTATATTGAAAATCTTCCTAAAAATGAATAGATGAAGAAAAGAAAGGAAAACAAGCTTCTTTATGATTTGAAAATAATCATACATCACTACATACAGATTTCTAAAATATATCTTTGAGGTAATTTTAAGGAATTTATAGTGGAATTTAGAAGGATAAATAATAATAATAATAATAATATACAAATAAGAATTAATTAAAGCCATCTATGAAATATCATTCACTAAAATCTTTAGAGAACAATAATTCAACTTAAGAAAATTTATTTCAAAATTATTAAGAGAATCTTAATTTCTCAAATAAGTTAACCCTCTCAGCTCCTTTATTGATTAGAGATAAAAGAATAAAAAAAATATCATTTGGAGAATATAAGAGTTTTCTTATCTTGATTCTCATTCACTTTTGAAAATTTTAAAGGAATCTCTTGATCTTTATTGAATCCAAGAAAAGGCCTTATAAGTTGTAAATTCTTGTCAAAGAATAAAAAAATGAAATTCATATTTATTATAACCTGATTGACTTGAAAAAATCAAGAACATATCATAATGGCTACATATCCATACCAAAAAAAATATTTCCATGTGAGAAGCATTGTTTGACTTTGGTTTTTACTATCTAAAGAATTAGAAAGTCACATGAAAGCTCAAAAAGAAAAATTCTTAGTACCATATAATGTCTTGCCTAAAGTGGATTGGACATATAACATGGCCATATGTAACTTTGAGATAAAAAAAGAGAAGAAAGAAAAAATGATGAAATTCTAAGCTTATGGAATATTAAGCATTAGGACCAAAATGTACCCAAATCCTTCTTCAAAAATTTACTTCAACTCTTTTAAACTTTCTTCACCAAACATCTTCATGTGTAAGAAGTATCATTGAAACCAATAAATGGAAGCAAACCTTTCTAACACTCACTAGTTAGACTAATCAAGTGAGGATCAAGTCCATGTGACTCTTGCTTATTAGTGAAAAGACTTGAGGATTAGGAATTAAGTCATTATGATCCCTTTTCCTCAGTCATATCATCCATAAGTTGGGAGCAAGCCTTATATGGAACATTTCTTATATCTTCCCTATGAGTTTGGGGTAAGCCATTGTGTATCATTCACATAAGCTTAGAGTAAGCCTTTTATGGCATAACTCTTTCTTTCCCATAAGTTTGGATCAGGCCTTTCATGGCACCATTCCAATTGTTCACAGGATAGGATTAAGTCATTAAGACCACTTTTTCTATCACATAGGCTACTTAGGTTAGGAACAAGTCATGAAGACCCTTTTTCTATTAGCCAAAAATTTGAGGATTGGATTAAGTCACCCTTTCCACTAATTTAGCTATTTAAGTTGGATTAAGCCATTTAAGGCCCCATCTTAATAGTTAATTATATAGGTGTAAGTCCTAGAGAAGGCATCCTTTCAGATTACAAGGTTAGAATAAAGTCACAAAGACTCCTTTCCCTATCATACTGGATATTTAGATTAAAAATAAGTCTTGAAGACCCCTCTTCTATTAACCAGAAATTTGAGAATTATATTAAGTCACCAAGACCCCTTTCCTCTTCTTTAGATATCTAAGTTAGATTAAGCCATTGAAGGTCCCATCTTAATAGATAATCACATAAGAGTAAGTCCCACAGTAGGCATCCTTTTAAAGTGACAAGGTTAGGATAAAGTCATTAAGACCCCTATCCTATCAGTCAAACAAAAAAGTGAGGTTTAGGATCAAGTCATCAAAGACCCCTTTCCTCAACCTAAGCTATTTAGGTTGGATTAAGCCATTGAAGAAATAAATATATCCTCGGTATGCATTCTTTCTAAAAGACAAGGATAGTAGTAAGTCATGAAGGCCCCTTTACTGTCAAATAGGCTACTTAGGTTAAGAATAAACCATCCCTATTAACCCAAATTTGAGGACTAAGAACAAGTAATTAAGACCCCTCTTCATCATTATGGCTACTCAAGTTGGATTAAGCCATTGAAGGTTCCTTCTTAATAGTCAATCATAAAAAAGTAAGTCCCTTAGTAAGCACCCTTATAAGGATAGGATAAAGTCATTATGACCCCTTATCAAGCTTACCCGAGTTGGAATTAATCCATTGAGGGCCCCTTCATGTTAGCTGAACTTCATTAGAATAGGATTCAAGTTCTTGTGACTCCTTTTCTAGTGCAAAAATAAATTAAGGAGTGGAAATAAGACAGCCCCATTCCCATGGACTATTCAAACTAGGAATTAATTCCATGAGACCCTATCCAGTAGTCAATATATTGAGGTTTAAGAATAAGCTATTAAAGTCCCTTCTCCCCAACTTAGCTATTTATGTTTGAATCAAGTATTCAAAGATCCCTTCCTAATAGGTAATCAGATAAGAGTAAATCTCTTAGTGGTATCTTTCCCTAGTTAAAATATCATGTAGTTTGGATTAGGAGTAAGTGTCCATGTTGGCATTCCATCCAACTACTATTCTTAGATAAGAATAAGTCCTTTGAAGGCATCTTCTTTTAGTACAATGACTGTGTTAAGATTAGACACTTATTTGAGTCTACTCCTAATGACATCCCTATTATTCTTAGAACTTAGTGAATTTAAGTTCCAAGAATGAATCATTCCAAATTAAAATAAATATAGGCATACATATACCTATCTTTCATAATCAAATCTAAAACATAATTTGAAACTAAAATTAGAAAATTAAAATAAAATTAAAAGTCCTTCAAGCTTATGCTTGTAGTGTTGACTAATTCGATCAACACCAATATGTGCAATGTACTCTGGCTAGACCACTACACATATTGGGGGTCCATTTGTTGACCTCATTTTTGGATGAGATTAACATCAATTTTTAAATCTAGTAATTAAGTCACTTAATCCTAGATTAGAAGCCTTCCAATTAAGCACTTAGAGCACTACCCCTAGTGACCTAGTGCACCCTCTTTTGGTTTGATCTAACCTAATGGATTCAGGTAGACTCAACCCAAATTTCAAATAAAAAATAAATCAAACACATTTTACTTGAAACTTGAGTTTAAAGTAAAGTGATTAAGATGGTTAACTTAATTATCCTATTTAAGCTCAAAATTAATTAAATACAAAAGAAATTCAAACAAAATCAAAATAAATCCAAATAAACCAAAACAAAATAAGGTCAAATAAAATAAAAGAAAATTAAACCTAAGTTAAAGTCAAATCTAGTCAATCATTTTGACATGGATTTGACTTATGTGGGTCCCACCAAGTCAAAGGTCAACCCACCAAAATTTGACCAAATAAAATCATTCTAAATGATATAAATGATAGAATTAACATGTATAAACATGAATCTAAAAAATTTAAATTTATTTAGGCCTTCAATGGGTTAATTAGACCACTTGATCTAAATGGGCCTATATGAGCCTTATTTGAGTCAAACATAAATCAAATTGAAATCAACTAAATTTGATTGTTCAAATTCATTTGGAAATGATTATGAAGCATAATCTAGTCCAATTTTATTAAATTGGTCATTTAACCCAAATGAACTCAAGATTAACACATTAAGCCCAATTTCAATCAAATGGGTCAAAATTAAAATTAACTTCAAACAAATTCAATCATTTTAAATCCCTTCATATATGTAATTAAGCATGATTAGAGTCCAAATAAAATTCAATTAAGCCAAATGAGTCATTTGAACCAAATTGGAATCAACTTAACCCATTTAAGTTTAAATGGGTTAAAATGAAATAAAATGCAAAATCAACTCAAAACCTAAAAGAATTAATCAAACTAAAACTTAAAAAATCATCAATTAATAATAATTGAATCCAAATTTAAATTAATTGATCAAAATAAATACAATTAAAATACTTTGAATTTAAGTCAAATCCAAATGGCATTAATTGGGTTCAAACCTCCAATCCAACTCAAATGGACTTCAGTTCAACCTAAAATTCACATTGGGTTTGATTTGGATAACCAAACACTAGCCTAAGGGTTGTGGTGGTGAGGCCAAAATCCATAAAATAAAAAGTCAAAAGGATGAGGTGGAACCATGAAATAAGAAGGCTAGGAACCCATGAAAATAATTCAAATCTCACTTCCCCTCCTCCAAAGAGGAGATTAATTGAAAAAAAGACTTAGCTTCCTCCATGAGATAGCAAGAGAGAATCCAAGCAAGGTGTCTCTCAACCAAGAGAGAAAGGGGAGGAAAGGCTTCCTTCCACTCAAGAACTTCATCTTAACACACTTAAGATCAAGAGGGACAAACCAACCCTTTGGCCAAGCCTCTGACGTTGGATTTTAGCCACCTAAAGCTTGCATGGAAATATGTGAAATATCTTCTTTCCTCATGTATGCAAATATGTGAAATAGCTTCTTTCCTCTCAATGTAATCACTCCTATACACTCCTAAGGTGAAGAGAAAAAGAAATGAAGCATTCCTCGGCCCTCTTGTTGCTAGCAACCCTGAATTTGGCCAAAGCTATCCGCTTAGCCAACGACCTTGGATCTAAATGGAGAAACATGATTCCTCTCCCAAAATTGGATGTCCCAACACATTCTATGGGTCAAAGAAAATTCAATCAAATCTTCCCCTGATCCCTATGCCGCTGACAAGCTAGAAAACCACCAAGGCCGATGGAAAATCTCCAAGCATTGGTCTCCATGACTATCCATGGGGATACAATGCATGAAACTTCTCCCATAGCCTTGCCACATCTCCATATAGTTGTATGAATAATATCCACCACCGAGACCCCACATTGGCGAGGTATGTCCAAAAATAAATCCCTTTTGCAATTGTGGTTGGTCCTTTATGAAGCCAACTTGATCTCAAGTGAGATTAAACTACTTTGATGGGTTATAAATTGATCCTTGATTGATTTGTAATATAAATCATACGATTTCATCACTATGATCATCGGAGATCAATCCTAAGGATGGACGGTTCTTGATTCTTTAGCAGAATAAGGGGGAGATAATCCCCACCATCCATTCCATCTATTTGGAACTGATGACCACGATCGAGCTGAATGATTTGATTTAATCCCTATAGGAACCTCGGGAGAGATAGTGATCTTCGATCGAACGGTCCTAAATCATCACGCATGGCCACAACTATTGATGTGGGATCAACATGGTTCTCGTGTGGCCCAATGGTGCTATGCCACATGGCAACTAGCACTGTGTCAGCACCGCCATTTAAAACAAGATTTTCTCATTTTTTTGAATTAAAAAATATTAAAAAATGCTAGAAAATTTAAAAAATTACAATAAAAAAAATACAAATAAGGGCTTTATGGATTCATCTAAGTGAGTTGAATCCATTTAAAATAAAATCTCTAATTAATTTTGGGTAATTTTGAATTAGTTTGGGTCTAAATGAAAATAATCAAACTAAAATTAATGCAAAACCATTAATCCAATTAAAGTGATACTTTGGGAATTGAAATGATGGTGAAAATACACCATAGGAAATATTTTTATGAATTAATTCAAAGTAAATCAGGAGATATTAAATTTCAAACTCCAAATCTTAATTTTAATGAGATAAATTAAAATTAAATGAAACTCTAATGAATTGAAACACATCTGAAACCCATTGAAACTTAATAGATCATAAAATGGCCTAATTTTATATTTAAATGAATTAATTAACGTAATTAATCAACTTGAAATTAGAAAACCATAATAAATCAACCAAAATTTTAAAGGATTCCAAATGAACTCTATATGGATGTATCTTTTAGAGAGAGAGAATATAGGAAAATAAAATCTTTAAGTAATTTCCATCAAAATTAAGCTTAATTTAGGTTTTAATGAAATAATTAACACCTTAAATATACCCTAATCATGCATGTGATTAAAATCAAACTTTAGGAAAGTAAAATTGGTAAGGAACCACACTTGCCATAAAAATTTCAAGCCTAATTAAACTCTAGATTGGAAGATATTGAATTTCGAATCTTTAGATTGATTTACATGAAATAATAAATTAAAAATTTCATGAATTGATTTGAAACATCTTCATCAACATCAGAACAATTAAAGATAATTTTGTAACACTCAAAATCAAAGAATTTGGTTAATTACAAACTTAAGGTTTAATGGAAATCATCAAAAATGCAAAACCTAATTAAACCTTATAGGAAATAATTTATTAAATTCATGATCAACCAATTAAGGAAATCTTAATCCATAATCAATGCAAATTGAGATTAGATTAAGACATTAACCTAAATGTGTTAGGTTAATATAGTTCAACTAATGAATTTATTGAACATAAATATTAATGAAATAAATAATAAAATCAATCGAAATCAAATTAATAACATCAAATTGAAAATAAATTAAAACGAAGAAGATTTAATCAAATCAAAGAAATGGAAAAAAGAATTAAATTTCAAAAACAAAATTAAAATATTAATCCAAATTAAATTCAAATTAGATCCCAAATGAATCTCTAAGTGGCTAATTAAGCTATTTAGGATCTAAGTTAGATCTTTAAGATGAATCTATTAAGATTTAGGATGTTGAATTAATGGGCTCCACCCAAAATTGAAATCTATTTTATTCTTCATTCTTGAAAACCTAAACTTCTCTTTAACATAAAAATGAATTTAAAAATGAAAACAAGAATCCTAAATCATTAAATTATTTGAATTGAAACCATCTAAAGATAAATCAAACAAACTTTAAAACTTGAATTGAAACTTGAATTTAAAAAGGCCTAGCATAGTCTTGCCACATAAGCCTATTTCCTTCACCCATTAGGTCATTAGGCCACGGAACCTAGACTTAGGTTAGGTCAATCTATGATATTCTATGATATTTTGTGATGTGATTATGATATATATTTTATGGTATACTATTTTAAATTGCATGTCAAGGATTGTTTGTCTGTTAGACTGGATGGTAGGACATTCTCTTTTAGAACTAATGTTGTCTTCTACAAGGGTTTGTGCTAAAAAAAGGGTCTATTATCATAAATAAATTATAAAATTACTATTTACTTGCAGGTGCTGAATAGTCCCTTAACACATCCCAATAGGACAGGTGAGCTTGGAAAGCAACTAATGTTAAGCCCGTATGTTTGTAAAATATAACTATTGTGTGTTGTTTGTGTATTCCTAGTATTTATTTTATATGGCTCTGGATTTTTTTTTGAATTTGAAATACAAATTTGAGCTTAGAATTAGGTTAGGATCTATGAGGTCTAGAATTAGTAGGAGCTAACCATACTTGCAGATGGGTGTAGAGGTCACCTGTGAATCTCAATGGAGGTTCATGTAGAAGGAGATGATCCTAGAAAGAATACTCGTTGGTCTAAACTTTAGTTCTAGATAATGATGTATATGGGCAGAGCTCTACCCATTTTCTCTTTCTTCTAGGGTGTATAGTGGTACCTGGCCGCATTAGTATGTTCCTTAATTTAAATTGGCTTGATTTACTTTGGGTGTCAATAGAATTAACCTAAAGGATTGAAATTTGAGATTTTCAATTAGGAATAATCTAAAGTGGAGAGAGTTATTTTTGGAGACTAAATGAGATGAAGTAGAAAATGCCTATCAATACTATGATGCCTAGTAGGTATTTCAACTATCCTATCATTAGGCTATAAATTTTAGAATTTACTTTAGATTTTGAATTGATATTTTTTTAGAAATCTAGGACATAGATTCTAGCAACAGAAAATTATAGAAATACCTAGGGTTGAAGACTTACTCCAACGAGGATGCTTCAAAACCCAAGTTTATAATTATTTCTGACACATGTTAGATGCTTGACCTAGTTTCATTTTGGGAATTATCAATCATTGCTCTCACTTGAGTGAACTAACCTATCCCTAACTCTGCTATACTTACAATTCACCTAGAAAGGGTTGTCAGATAACACTGCCTAAGTGTATTTTAAATTCATGATGTTAAGTCTTATGAATGTAAGATGGCTAGTTTGTTGCCTTTCTAAGAAAAGAATCTAAAAACCTAGACTCACTCCCTGATCCCTAAGATAATGTAAGGTATGAAATGTATCTAACTAATGTACATTTTTTAGATTTTAAAGTGTTTTGATTTAGAATTCTTTTAAGGTCATGGGCATTGAATTTATGCCTACATGTCATGTAGTTATAAATGGTTATGGGTCAAATCATTAAGAAAAGGCAGCCTTCACCAAGAAAGTGGTTATCCTTAGAGGTCAGATGCCCCTTATGTGCAATGGGTGAAGTGCACATTTAAGGATTAGAGCAATATGATTACATGATTTTAGAAAGCTAATCTAATTGATTTTAAGTTTTTCCTAAGGCTTTAATTTAAATAGAGTTTCAAGTTTGCTTTATTTTTGTTGCAGTTGTTTTGATTTAGATTTCATAGAAAATTTAACTTTTTTAAGAGCCTAATCTTTTAGACATTCATCACAAAAAAGCATAATATAGAAATAAACCTAGAAAAGCATGTTGATTCTATTATGCACCTAAAATAAATCAAGCCTATATAATTTAATAAAAAAAAAACCAATGTGGAGGTTCTCTTGTAGACCTTGAAAGAAAGAGCAAATGGCAGCAGCTCTACATATAGCTATACTATAAGTTTAAATCTATCTTCTTTCCAAGATACATCTCTTTCTTGAGGACATCCATTGGGCTTCAGGGACCACTATACCTATCTTATATGGTGTTAACTCCTCTTAATTCTATACACCCATTGATCTTAACCTAATTCTAAGCTTAAATTTACATTTTGAATTTAAAAATAAATTCCAAGCCTTGCAAAATAGAAGTCAAGAATATACAAACAATAAGCATCAATTATATTTCACAAACATATAGGCTTAGCATTAGTTTCCTATCAAGCCCACCTATCCTATTGGGCTATGCTTAAGGATTTAAGCACACAAATAAGAAAATAATATTTTAACTTTATTTATGATAGCAATTCTTTTTAGTATAGCCCCTGTAGAAGATAATGTTAGTTCTAAAAAGAACATCTTATCATCCAATCTAACGAGCAAACAATCTTAGACATGCAGTTTAAATAGTACACCACAAAGGCATGTGAAGCACATCACATCACAACATAGAAAATCATAGAAAAGAATCACATAATAGCCTAACCTAAGTCTAGGGTCCGTGAACTAATGATCTAATCTGTGAAAGGAAATAGAATTGTGTAGAAAGACTTTGCTAGGTATCTTTAATTTAAGTTTTAATTTGGAGTTTTCAGTTTGTTTAAATTTTACCTTAGGGTGATTTCAATTCAAATGATTTAATGATTTGTTTTCAATTTCATTTTCACTTTTATTTTTGTTAAAGTGAAGTTTATGTTTTCAAGAATGAAGAATAGAATATATTTCACTTTTGGGTGGAACCAATTCTATTTAACATCTTAACCCCTATTAGAATAAAATTTTCATCCCAAGATGAAGATCCATCCCAGAGGTTTAATATGATCCTTAAGTATCTTAATTAATCCTTTTTAATTTTATTTAAATGATTTGGGTTTGATTTTAAATTAGATTTTGGATTAATGTTTCAATTTTATCTTTGGAATTTGATTCTTCATTTTATTTCTTTGATTTGTTTTAATTGTCATTATTAGTTTAGTTTATTATTTTAATTTAATTTCGTTTGAATTATTTTATTTGATTTAGTTTGAATTAGTTTAATGTTTTAGTTTGAGTTATGTTTAGGTTTATTGAATTATGTTCATTTCATTTGGTTTAATTTATGTTAACCAAAGGCACTTAAGGTTAATGTTCAATCCATTCTCAAATCACGTTGATTATAGATTAGGATTGCATTGGTTTGTTTGATTATGAATTCATTAACTTAAGGTTTAATTACTCTTAATATGCATTATTAATTTCATTAACCCTTAAGTATATAAGTGATCAATTTTATTGACTTAGGATGTTGGACAATTATCAAAAATGTTTTTGATGTTGATGAAGATTAGTTCAAATTACTTTTAGGAATTTATGAATTTTTTTATTCATTATTTGATTTATATTAACCTATAGAATTGGAAATTCAATAATTTGCAATCCAAAGGTCAATTGGGTTTAAAATTTTTGTGGAAAGTGCAGTTTCATGCCAACTTCATATTTCAAAAGTTTCATCTTCATTAGATTCATAATTAAAGTTTAATTAAAGCTTTAATTATTTTATCAAATCTCACATTAGGCCTAATTTAGTGAGAATTATTTGGAGGTTTCAATTTTCATTGATTCCTCACTGAAAGATGTTTCCAAAGAGGGTTCATTCATAATCTTTATAAAAGTGGTTGATTTATTGTGATTTAATTAATTTCTCATTAATTATTTGAAATTTTTAATTCAATTAATTACCTAATTAAGCCATTATATGATTTATTAAGTTCCAATGAGTTTCATTAATGTTGTTAGGTTTATTAGGATTTTTAAGTTTATTTGAGGTTATTTAATCCATTTTGATGATTTATTTCATTAAATTTTAATTTATTTAATTAAAATTGGGGTTTGGGATTTGAAATTTGATATTTCTTAGATTACTTAGAGATAATTCATTAATTTTTTTCTTAAGGTGTGTTTTAACCTCAATTTTAAAACCTCAAGGTTTCATTTGAATTGGATTAATGTTTTATTATTAAATAAGATTTGATTGATTTCATTCAAACCCAAATTAATGCCAAAATACCCAAAAAAAATTAAATGGAGATTTTATTTTAATAGATTCCTCTCATGAAGAGGAATCCATAGATTCCAAGTTTGTATTTTTTGAATTTATCTAATCCCATGCATTGGGCCATGGGATCCTCCATGGTAGTTGTGTCAAAAAGCATGTGAGACGAATCTCAACCATCGAATAGTCCCAATTTGTTCCAGCTTGATCTTGACCATCTGTCTTAAATAGAAAAAAGGCATGGCGGAGATCAAATCTCAAGAATCTTCAACTAGAGAAGGACACCATCCATTTAATGAATTTTGGATGATCATCAGTGAATTTGATATGATTTTGATTGCAATATAATTAGTGATTGATTTACAACCAATCCATATGATTTAATCTTTACGGGGATCAAAATTCATTCAAAAAGTACCAAAATTGAATGCTTAGGAGGTCGGTGGTGGAGCATTCTTGCAATCAATGGTGATGAGATTGATCCAATAGCTTTGGCTCGATGTAATGATGCTGTGCATGCAATTTGGTGGCTTGCCTCACTTTACTCGATTAACACTTAAGTCATTTTTTGTCGAAGTTTGGTCGATCTCGCCTTGCCCAGTGATGGGTCGGGTGGCAATTTGTTTGAGGTCGCCTCGACCTCTAGATCATGTTGAAACACTCAATTGGAGGTGGGAGGCTCTCCCTTGCATTTCACCATTAAAGGAGGCTCAGTGGCCACAAGATTCACTCATTTTCCATTGTGCCAGTGGTGAGGGGATGGGTAATTGATCCATTTATTTATCTCTTCCCTTGGTGAACAATTTGAGATGAAAAGAGGGAGGGAAGAAGCTCTCCCTCCCCTACTTTCATACATGGCTAAGAACCATATTTTATGCCTTCTAGATGGCAGGATTCTGGCCTCTGACATCAGCTAGGTCGGCTAAGGGGTGGATTCAATCCCTCTTGGCCTTATGAGCATGTTTAAATAAGAGTTTGGAAGGGAGGAGGGCATTTTCCCATTTTCCTTACTTGATTGAGCTTCAGATTTTTCTTGGCTCTTTCTTCTTCTTCTCTTACTTCTCCTCTTGGAAGAAGAAAAATTCTATTTGGCTTCTTTTTGGTGGCCTTCAAGTAATTGGCATCAATCCAAATTCCTTAAAGCCAAGAGGTGGAATGAGGTATGGAAGAACGAAAAAATGAGAGATGCCTTATTTTCATGGATTTTAAGTCTTCCCTTCTTCAAATTCCACCCCTTAAAGTTTTATTTATTTTTATGATTCATGGCATCACCACCAATGCCCTTAGACTAATGTGTGGCTGCCCAACTCAAACTAAATGTGAGTTTGAAGTCAAGTCCAAATTCATTTGAATTGTATTAAAAATTTCCAATCGAAGCATTTGAATTCAAAGTTATTTGATTTTGATTCACTTCTTTTAATTTTTAGTTTATTCATCTTTAATTGATGATTGATTAAGTTTTGATTTAATTAATTCATTGAAATTTGAGTTAATTTTGGATTTTATTTCATTTAAACCCATTTAAACTAAATGGGTTAAGTTTGATTCCAATTTGGTTCAAATGTTCAATTTGACTCAATTGGATTTGATTTGGACTCCAAGCATGCTTGATCACATGAATGAAATGATTTGGAGTGATTGATTTCATTTAATTTTAATCGAATTTCAATTTGAACCTATTTTAGCCAAGGTGGGCTTAAAGGGTTAAGCTTGGGTTCCATTTGGGTCAAATGACCAATTTGACCAAATTATACCCAATGATGGGTTGGATTGTGTTTAATTACAATTTTCAAATGATATTGAGCAATCAAATTGAAGTGATTTCAATTTGACTTGGGTTTGAACCTAATAAGACCCATTTAGGTTCATTTAGACAAAGTGGTCTAATTAACCTAATTAAATCCTAAATAAATTTAAATTTCTTTAGATTCATGATTAAACATGTTTATTTGATCATTTGGATCAATTAGAATTTTTTATTTTGTCAAATTTTGTTAGGTTGACCTTTGACTTGGTAAGACCCACCTAAGTCAAATATATGCCATTGGGTTGACTAGATTTGACTTTATTTTAGTTTTGGATTCATTCATTTATTTTAATTTGATTTTAATTTGATTTATTTAGGTTTGATTTGATTTAATTTAAATGTGGAATTTGGTTTAAACTACTAAGCCCATTAGGTTAGATTAAACCTAGGTGCATTAGCACTAGGTATAGTGTCTTGAGCAATTAATCAGAAAGTTCCTAATCTATGATTAGGTGTCCTAATTATTGATTTCACAGGTGATATTAACCTCATCCAAAAATGAGATCAATAATCTCAATTGGCTTCCAAAAAAAAGTCTTTCCACTTTGTATCATTCTCAATTGAATTTCCAAATTATCATTTCTTTGAAAACCAACTTAGAAGTCCATAAAAATAACATCCTATTTCTTTAATAAAGAGTATTCTCAGAAAGAGGTCCTCCAATCCTAAGATGTAATTAACTATAGGGGCTTCCCCTTATATGGAATCATGAACTTAGTTTGAAATAAACCCTACTCTACTTCTCATGTAGTTTAGGAGAAAATTATTTGGTATATTAAAGACCCATTAGCCTTAGGAGTCTTTTATTAAATGATCGAATCCATTATAGAATAACATGTTTATTTTTTGAGATAAATGTTTATTCCTTAATGATCCATTTGATCATCTAAATAAAAAATTCCTAAAATCTATGTAGTTTCATAATTTTTTCCCATAATAGCCTCTTCGTATGAGATCATTTCATTCTTGGATGGATCATCTAGATACAACCAAAAAAAGATGGCTCTAGAAGATGAAACACATACGTTGTTTAGAACTCTTATAAGGATATTCTGTTTCACGGTCATGCCATTCAATCTAAAAAATATTAGGACAACTTATCAAAGGGCCATGACTAGAATCTTCAATGACTTAATTCATAATCAAGTTGAATGTTATATCGATGATCTAGTCATCAAAAATAGAGAAAAAGAAAATCATATATATGATCAATGGATCATTTCGAATGGTTGCACCACTATAACTTGAAAATGAACCCATTAAAGTGTGCTTTTGGAGTGACTTTGGGAAAATTTTTTGGATTCATAGTGAGGCACTATGGGATAGAGATTGATCAAGAAAAGATAAAAGCAATTACAGAAATGCTGCCACCTAAGGGTCTTATACAATTAAGATCATTCTAAGGAAGGTTCACATATTTAAGGAGGTTCATATGAAACTTATCAATAAAATGTCAACCATTTGCATCATTAACAAAGAAAATTTTGAAATTATTTGGGATGAAAAATATCAAAATGCTTTTGAAAGCTTAAAAGAATACTTGATGAACCCTCCTATTTTGGCTACTTTGATTCTAGTAATTTTATACATTGTAGCTTTGGACGAATCACTTGGGGCTTTACTAGCCCAAGTTAATGTAGAAAGGAAAAAAATTCCCTCTATTTTCTGAGCTGAAGACTCATTCTGACGAAAATAAATTATTCACCTATTGAAAAATATTATTTGGCCTTAGTTTTCACTGCTCAAAAACTAAGACACTACTTACTTTCTCATAATGTAAATTTAATTCAAAGTGTAAATCCATTGTAATATCTTATGACCCACTTGATGTTGTTTGCACATCTAGTATGTTTGTCAATGATTTTGTTGCAAATTGAGATAACCTTTATCCCTTTTCATTCTGTAAAAGGTCAAGTCGTAGATGACTTCTTAGCAGCACATCCTCTACCTGAGGGTTCCCCATTAATTGATGATCTTCCATACGAGCAAACTATGACATTAGAAGGTGAACCTGATGCCACCTAGGAATTATATTTTGATGGTGCAGCATCATCAAAGAAAAATAAATAATTAAATTTATTTATCCCAAGAAAGGCATGATTGGATTAATTTTCATAATTTTAGATAGAGGAATGATGCGATATTCCTATCATTTGGTTGAGCTTTGCACAAACAATAAAGCTGAATATGAGGCTCTCATATAACTAGATTTGAGCAAGTGATCCTTATGGATATTAAGAATATAAAAATCTTTGGGGACTCTCAACTAGTTTTAAACCAAATGAGCGGTGTTTATAAGGTTTTTCACCCTAAGCTCTTTAGTTATTATTAATACACAATAAAATTACTTAAGAATATTTCATATGTAACTCTATATAGAATATCTCATAAAGATAATTCTATAGCAAATGCTTTAGCTGAACATGCCAAGGAAATTTTATTTCCAAAAAAAGCATCTATTTTTATAGAAGTCCAAAATCAACAAATTCTATCTCCTATAAATTTATACTGCATAAACAGAAATGTAGAAATGCAAAGGATAGCCACTCTTACCAAAGGTCAAGAAGAGGGTGGCTAGAGATAGTCATTCATTGACTACTTGAGTAAGAAGAGGCTTCCTAAAGACAAATCACTACCAAATCAAATATAGAAATGTGCCTATCCTATGAATTAATTAATAATGTATTATACTGTAGGTCATTTAATCAAATATGGCTATGTTATTTAGACAAGCAAGAAGCCCATAAGGTTGTGTGAGGTACACTTTGGATTATATTGTAAATTTGGACCAAAATGAAATTAAAATTAAAATACTTGGATATTATTGGTCATCAATGTTAAATTATTGCATGAAAATTGCACATCATTGACATCAATGCCAGATACATGTAGTTTTACATAAGCCTCTAATGTACGCACCCTACGATTGCCATTGCCCTTTGAGTCAGTATCACATAGGCCTATTTATACTCCTTCATTAAAAGGGCATCATTTTATTTTAGTTGCAATGGATTATTTTTCTAAATTGGCTGAAGTGGTGCCACTGAAAGAAGTAAAAGCATATCATGTGTTAAAATTCTTTTAGAAAAATATTGTATAATGATTTGGCATTTCCCACCAAATTATTTCTGATAAGAGCCCATCATTCTTATCCACAAAATAAATCATTTCATGGATAGACAAATATTAGATTGGAGATATTTGACCATCTATTATCCTAGGGCAAATAGATTGGTTGAAGCATTTAATAAAACTCTTTTGAGAATTTTGTAAAAAAGTAATTGATGAAAATATACTCCAATGGAATGAAAAGTTAGTTGAAGCTTTATGAGACTATTGGACTACATACAGAACACCAACTCAGTCTACACCATATGCTTTGTTTAATGGAGCATAAGCTATTCTTCCATTAGAAGTATAATTGCCATCATTAAGAATACCATTCATTAATAGTATTACAATAGATCAAAATCACAAAATCTAATTGGAAGAACTTGAAAGCCTTGAAGGAAGATGTTGAAAGCACAACAAGACTTGAACTATTCCAAACATATATGGTTTACGCACATGGTATGTTGGTCCATCCTAGAACTTTCCAAGTAGGAGACTTGGTCTTCGTTCTTAAACGATCAATCTTAGTTCATCGCAGAATCGACATCAAATTTGAGCCAACATGAGAAGGGCCATTAGTAGTGGAAAATGTCTATGAAGGAGGTTCTTATCAGTTGATTACTTGTAATGGTGAACGTCCAGTGCTGTTGATCAATGGACATTATCTAAAGACATTATATGTAACTTGTACTCAATTTCATAAGAATAATAATCAATAAAATTATGTTTCTCTTTATTTCTTTTTCACTGGATGTCATTTCTTTATATGAAATAGTTGTCAAAATCCTATAAATTTATATAAGTATTCTTAAATGCAATCTCTTTAAGATAGGAGTAAGCCTCTTCAAGGCCCCTTTTCTATACTCACCTTGAGTTGGGACAAAGCCTTCCATGGCACCCTCCTCATGTCTTTTATAGGTTTGGAGCAACCACTTCATGGCACCATTCCTATTATTCATAAGTTAGGAAAAAAATCATTAAGACCCCTACCCTCTTCTTTAGCTATCTAAGTTGAAATAAGCCATTGAAGGCCCTATCTTAATAACTAATCAAATAGGAGTAAGCCCCTCAGTAGGCATCCTTTCACATAGTAAGCTAGGATAAAGTCATCAACACCCCTTTCTTATCAAATAGGCTACTTAGGTTAGGAATATGTCAAGAAGATCCATTTTCTATTAGATAAAATTATTAAGGTTTAGGAATAAGTCATTAGGACCCCTCTTCCTCATTATAGCTACTCAAGAAGGAATTAAACCATTATGGTGCTTTAATTTGTAGTCATGTGGACACCACATAGATCTTTTGGGTACTTATTAAAGTGATCAGGTATGAAATTAAGGTATGATGTACCATCTCAAAAGAAGGAAACATCATCTTATAATGGACCTAATCACCTAATAAGAACTCCTAAGGCAGAGGGGTCTTCATATATACTAGAGATCTTTCCCTACTTACATGAAAAGTAAACCATGGTTTATTTTATGGGTTCTTTAGTTCCCTTTGGAAGAAAGCTCCAATAGTTAATTACATCCTAAGAAATGAGAATTTCCTAAGAAAATCTTAATTAAAGTCAATGAAAAATATCTCCAAAGATTTCAAAGTTAGACTATCAAAGAATTAGGTATTTTTAGAAATTAGGTGGGAAAGTTCAATTTGGAAGACTTATTTTTGGGTTCCAAAGAGGGATATGTAGGGAACACTCTTGACACTATGAAGCCTAGTGTGTACTCCATTATTATATAATGAGGTTTTATATATTTGAAAGAGAGAGCTTTATTTTTATTTGAGTTGAAATTTTATTAGAATGTTAGGGCTTACAGTCTATCAACACAAGATTATAGAAATACCTAAGAGATAAGGACTTATACTCGTAGCTCAAAGAAAATAAGTAGTCTTAGATCCTAAATCTAGGATGTTTTAGGATGCTAAAAGCACAACCTAAGTTGAATCAAAAATGGGACATAGTGGTTTACCTTTAGAAGAGAGGATAAACCCATCCCTACTCTCCTAAACTTACAACTGCCTGGAGTGGCCACCAGCTAACACCTCTTACACTTCAAAACCATGTAGGCCAGTCTTATGTGAGTGTAAGATATCCATAGAGTCCTGTACTCATTACTTAAGAAACTAGATCATGATCAGCATGAAGACATGACTTAGACTAAATGAAAATTTTTTACAATTCCTTATATCATTTTGGCACATTCATTTAGACATAGGCTTAGGACAATTATGCTTAAATGCATGATGAAATTAGATTATTGGCTAAATCAGTGGGAAGATGTATTCTCCACTACAGGGGATGCCCTCATAGGTCAAGCATTCCCTATGTAAGAGTGGTGATCCCATTAAGAGCAAAGTAAGATGTTATGCATGATGTTAGAATTTAGCTAAGAAGATGCTAAATCTTTTAATTATCTTGATTGTAACTTAAGATTTAAGGTGATGTTATGAATTATATTTAAAATTTATTTATGAGTTGTTAGTAAGGGTAAAAAGATTAATTTTATCCTAAAGAGGCTACCACATCCAGGCCACACATTCAATCATCAAACTTAAGAAACTTATGAAAAATATGCCATTTTTATTGCATGAGTTAAACACAATAATCAAACATTCATAGATTTCTGTAAAAGAATAAGAAGGTCATGCTAGGTACGTCATACACCCTAAAAAAAATAAATAAATGAAGTAGTGAGCTCTACCATTATACAACTCAGATTACAAAATAATATTACAATTATAATTGAATGAATACTATGAGGGTCTTCACTCTTCATCCTTCTTTCCTCCTTTTGATTTGGTTTTGTTCCAGGCTTTATAGGGCCTACCAGGTCTTTTCCTTCTAGCCATTGCTCATCCTAAACCCCATAGCACTAAGCCTAATTCCTATTACAAAATTACATATTTATAAAAAATGAAATCTAATAACACTTGCAAAATAGATGTTAGCTATACAACCATTCAAAGTAAGCAGTTTATATTTTGTAAATTTGGACTTAGCACCCTACACATGGGTAACTAAGCCCACCTACTTAGGATGAAATAAGCAAGGTGCCCAATGGAAAGAATGATAGTCTGGACTTATATAAAGTATAAGTCCAATATCAATATTTAGAGATAATGATTGATTACTAAAGATGGAAAGAGGAATGATCACCAGAGGAGTCACCAGAAAAATCTATGGTATTTTAATTTGGTGTCGTGTGGACACCACATAGATCTTAGGGGGGCCTCATTGAAGTGATTGGGTACAACATTGAGGTATATTGTACCATCTAGAAATATGGAAACATCACCTTATAATGGACCAAATCATTTAATAAGGACTCCTAAGGCAGATGGGTCTTCATATATACCAAAGATCTTTCCTCTACTTTACATGGAAAAGTAAAGTAGGGTTTATTTTATGCCAAGTTCTTTAATTCTCTATGGAAGTAAGCTTCTATAGTTAATTACATCCAAGGAAATAAAAATTTTATAAGAATATTCTCGATTAAAGTAGAAAATTATATCTCTAAAGATTTCAAATCTAGACTATCAAAGGTTTGAGTATTTAGGAAAATTAAGTGAGAATGCTCAATTTGGAAAGACCTATTTTGGATTCCAAAGGAAGATAAGTAGGGAGCACTCATGATACTAGAAAGCCTAGTGAGCACTCAAATATATCCTATTGTGAGGCTTTATATGTTTGAGAGGGAAGATTTGTTTTGATTTTAGTTGAAATATTATTAGAATGTTTGGGCTTACAGTCCATCAACACAAGATTGTAGAAATTCTTAAGAAATGAGAATTTATACTCGTATCCTGAAGGAAACAAGCAACCTCAGATCTAAATCTTGGGTGCTTTAGCATAAGCTAAGAGCTTGACATAAATCTAAACTAAAACAGGACATAGTAGTTTACCTCCACAAGAGAGGATAAACTCATCCGACTCTTCTGGACTTACAACCACCTTGAGTGGCCGCCAGCTAACACCTCTAACACTTTAAACCCATGTAGGCCAGTCTTATGAAATTATAAGATAGCTAGGCTATTATTTAATTAAGAAGGGAAACTAGAGTCATAAACTCACTCCCTAAAAGACTAGATCATGATTAGTATGAAGACATGAGTTAGACTAAATGTAAACTTTTATAAATACTTTATCTCATTTTGACACATAAGTGTAGGACAAAGGATTAGGATAATTATGCCTAATTGCATGATGAAATTAGATTATTGGCTAAATCAATAGAAGGAGGTGTTCTCCACCACAAGGGATTCCCTCATAGGTCAAGCATTCCCTATCTTGCAAGAATGGAGACCCTCCCTATTCAAGAAAAAAAAAAGATGATCTGCATGATATTGGAACATACATCATTTAGCTATGGATTTGTTAAATCTTTTAATTATCTTGATAATAACCTAAGCTTTCAAGTGAGGTTATGAATTATTTTAAAATTTGGTTATGAGTTATTAATTGGGATAAAAAAATTAATTTTCCCATGCACATATTCAAACATGAAGCTTAAGAAACCTAAGAAGAACATGCAATTTCTATTACGCAAATTAAACACAACAAATATACATTTATATATTATTGTAAAAGAATAAGAGGTCGGTGCAGTTGGGTACAATCATACACCCCAGAAAAAAGAAATTTTGGGTAGTCGAGCTCTACTTTTATACAACTCGAATTATAATAAAATTTTATAATTACAACTAAATTAAATGCTATGGGTCTTCGCTCTTCATTTTTTCTTCCTTATATTTAATTTGCTTAAGTTTCACAAGGCCTCCTAGGACTTTGTCTTCTAGCCATTGCTCATCCTAAATCCAATAACACTAATCCTAATTCCTATTGCAAAATTACGTATTCATAAAAGTAAAATCTAACAACTCCTGCATGACAAATGTTAACTAAACATACATACAAACCCAAGCGCTATATTATATAATTTGGACTTAGCACCTGGACATGGGTTACCAAACCCACCTATCTTAATATGGATTATGCTTGGGGGAATAAGCAACCTACAAGCAAAAGCATTTATATTTATTTTAATAGCTTCATTAGCAAAATCCTCTACGGACAACATCATTAGGCTAATAGCGGCCTAACATCTAGTCTACACACAACAATCCTAACATCTAGTCTAAAGTATTAATTCAAAAAAAAACACATCATCATAATATACACCATCCTAACTTAGAGCTATAAGTGATGACTTAGCATTCTAAAGTGCATGCTTAGGCTTAGTGTGGTATGTCTTAGCTAGGCCTTAGAATTATGATTATCTAGGTTTAGGAAATTTTTTAAATTAACCATGAAGGATGGTTTCACTTTAAAATATTAAGAAGATTAGTAGATTTTAATTTGTATTTTTATTTCATTTGATATTCACTTAGCATCTACGCATTATAAAGAGAAGAAAGAGGCTTAATCACCTTCATCCCTATCTTAAGTTATTCTCTAAAGCATGTTGTTATAATTTTGGTTTCTTTTATTGAATGGTTTATTAAATATTTTTATTAATTCTATGTTTGAGTTAATCTTGAGAATTTTATTCAACATGAAAGACATCTTAAGGTTAATGAACTTGAATTTCCATCACACATAGATAAATGTGAATCTTTTTCATCATCAATAACATGTATATAATTTTGAACATAGAATACCTATACAAGCAATGTATTTTGCAGTTAGATGATTATGAATGCATGCATTTTTTTGATAGAAAAGAAGAATTTTATTCTTTAGTTAAATACACATACACATGTATTAAAGTTTTAAGCAAGTAGCGTGTCATTATTTAAACCGGGGAAGTGGTAAGACCTCCTTGGGGCTACTTAAAGTCTCATATTCCGAGATGTCACTATATACTTGTTATCTTAAATACATATGAATGTACACATAACTATGAGAATGAAAATCAAATAAAATATTATATTTTAGTGAATTATCTACAAATGTAAAGTAAAGTTCTATCCAAATTCTATACAAGTACACATATGAATGAAATTAAATAAAATGCCTTTGTTAACTAGGAAAGTGAGAGATAATCTAAGACCTCTATGGGGCAACTTAAAGACTTGTATTCTTGGGATATTCATATTATATACTTATTAATATTCAAACATATGTAAACTCATACATGAATCATAAAAATAAAATAATACTTTAGCTTGTTTAGGTTATAAGCACATGTAAATCATATTTAATATTCATAGCTAATATCAATTTAACTTTTATTTATAATTTTGAAAATAATTTTGAAATTTATTAGTGATAATAGCCACACATATAATAGGATTACTCCAACACATGCAACTTCCACATAATTAAATTCAATTAATTCATTTATTTGAAAACATTAATGGATGATATCAAATGACATACAAAATTTATAATGATTGAAAAGGAATAATCAAACACTTTACATAACTCATTCAACTATTAATTCTAAGGACAATCAAGTTGGATAAAATGATTAAAATCAACCAAGGCTTATTATGGGGTTTGATGCTTATGTTTGAATTATTAAACTTAGATAGGAAAAATAACATTTGTTGTTTTGCCCTCATTCCTATATGAGTGAATTAATGTGTTTAAGGAAAACATAATTAAGTGATTTTTATGGATTTATCAGGTTTGAAACATTAGGCAAATGATTTATTTTTCCCTTTCCTAAGTCTCTTTAATTTGATTAAACATTTAATTATGAGCTCAATGATATGCAAGGAGAAATTTAAAATTGCAATGTTAGGGACTTAATGCAATGAGGCACATAAGTAAATGTTAATTAAATTAAAGATCTAATTAAGTATTTAAATAATTTTCCCCATTCAAACCATATGTTTCTTAAGGGTCTTTATATTATTAAACACAAAGAGGAACCCACAAATTAAATTTAAGTTATCTGATCTAATTACCAATTTAATTTGATTAAATTTGTCCATTTAAATTACTTAATTAATATTAATTAAGTTATAGATTAATTACCCTCCTAAATTAAATGGATTTGGGAAAATAATTAAGAAAGAGGTCTTAATCACTCTCCCTCATATTTCAATATTAATCAATGATTAATAATCATTAATTACTTAATTTTTATTATTTGGCATTTTTATCGAGATAAATCATAAGAAAATTATGAGATAAAGGACATCCCAAGGAATCAACACATTTAATTTGAGATTGATTAGCCAAATAATTAAGGCTTAATTGGGATAAAAAAATTTTCAAACCATAATAAGAACTTGTATCAAAATCTTAGGGGATTTTTTTTTATTAAATTCTTTATCCTTTCCAAATAGGGTTACTAATATATTTAGAGTTTTTCTATAATTTGTTATAAATTTTTGAAGTTAAAGGTGATTAATGGTATTTTTAAGCTTGATTAACTCCTAATTCCATCATCACAATTAAGATAAAATCGCCACATGGCGACATGTATGCCATAAATCATCATAAACTTGAGTTAAAGGTGACAAATGCACTTTGCCTCAACCTCATCTTAGATGGATGGTGAGATTAATCCTATGGATCTTAATGGAATAAATCAAATAAAACTAATGATTAATCATGATTTCTAATCACTGTAATAATAAATGGATGATCCTTTGTCCCTCGAGCTAAAAGACAAACGCTCCTCCTTTGTTCAATCTTAGCTCAAAATAAAAGTATCGGATTGACTCTAAAATGTTCAAAAGAGAGATAAGGAGATCCTATGCTAGAAATCACATGAAATTATAAAATGTTACAAAAGACCAACACGTAAGAGGATTTCTATAGTTTGTTAGAAAAATACATCAGAAGCTCAAGAACGGCTGTGCAATGACTAAGATAGCTTTTTCTTGAAGAGAGAGAAGCCCTGTTAATAAGCTCATGAGTTTCCTCCCTGGTGGCTCGTGGACAAAATCCGATGCACAATCATAATTGATCGAGTGGCCTCCAGTGCTCAAATCGATCGAATCATGATTCACCTTGTTAGAGCTTGGGGAAGTTGTGAGAGAAGTTAATTAAGTTTGGGAGTTTGAAAGGTTGGATTGAGAGGCTCGATTTTAGTTTGGTCTCACCGGTGATGGGGAGCTCAAGAAGGATCGAGAAAGCTCTATTTTGACTTAGTGAAGCTCTCTATCATTTGAATTGGATGAGGAGTATACCCTTCTCCCAATTGATATAATAGTTTGGATCAATTCACATTGGCAAACATCCGCCGGTGCCGTGACATCAAGGATGGGCTTAGGCCAATGGTCTTGAGTGGCTGGAGGAATGGTAGGGAATGAGGTGGTATGTACTTCCTCCCCGAAGTGCTCCAATGGGAAGGCTTGGGTTAGCTCACCTCCACTTGACCCATGGCTGACCCAATTAGCTTTGGGTTAGGTGAGCCAATGGTTCACATGTCCAAAATTGACTAAAGATGGATACCATGGGTTAGTGGGTAGGTATGACCATCCCAATAGGGATTTTATCCCATTTGGAGGGCTTTACCCATTGGGTTTTAGCCTTATTTGGGTCAAGTATGTGTTGGGTTCATTTGGCTTGACCCATGGTGACCCAAGTATAGGTCATTCCAAGTTTGGTTGGGTTTGAGCTTAGTTTGGATAGGTTTGACTGACCCATGTAGGTCAAATTGGGTTCATTTCAATTAGGTTGACCAATTGGTCAAATATGGAAAAATTTGGATCATGTTCAATCAATTTATGTGAGTTTGAGTCATTGGTTTCAATCAATTTGATTTAGATTTGATTTGGCCAATTTGGCCCTTTAGGTCAAATTGGGTAAACTTGGTCAAGAGCTTGTTGGTGGTTTACAATTGATTATTGATAGAATCATTGAATTGATTTGAGTTAGAGTGAGGTTTGGTTCATTTGATTTATATAGGTCAAAATTGGTCAACTTGGGTCAAGTGATCAAATTAGCTTGGTTTGACCCAATTTTTGGTAATTTGTCAATCACAGATGGTCAACAATCATTGTAGGAGAGAGTGAATAGGTTGGTTCAATCCAATTTGGGTTGGATTGAATTTTGGATCAAATTGGTCCTTTAGATCACTTTTAGTTAAATGAACCAAATGGGTTAATTGAGTTAGATTAGGTTGAATTAGTTTGAATTGAGTTTGATGATTGATTTAGGATTGATTGATGGCTTTGATTGTAACTGATTTATATCTAATTGGATTTTGGCTCATGTAGACCCTTTAGGTCAAGTGGGCTAAGTTGGGTTGATTGAATTGATTTGGTTGGTTTGATTAGATTACAGGACTTGGAAAGGTTTGAAATAGACATTTGAATAGCTATAGTGCTTTTATGAAGTTCAATTGGGTTTAGTTCAATTGAATGGGCTTTGGGTTGGATCCATAGGATGATGGTAGGATTGATTTTGGTTAAATATTAGGTTAATTTTAACTTGGAGCTTGTGTATGAAATAGATTCAATTGGGTTTGATCATGAGTTGGGGTGGGATTTGCATGACTAGATAGGCATAAGTCTTGGTTAGGCCATAGGATGTAGGTTTTCTTTGTCCCAAGGCATAGCCTAAGCCTATAGTACCTTCCTAAGTCTCTAAGCTTGAGTTTGGTTCACCTAATCACTAGATGCCTATGAAAAAGAGATTCTAGTGTAGGAGAGTTCTAAGTCTAGGATGAGAAGGTTGAGTCCTCACTCAAAAGTGAGGTCAACAAGTGGCATTTCTAATATCACTTTAATCTTCTCAATTTCAATTCCATGTGTCGCATAACGAACCAAAGAAACTTTCCTGAAGTTACTTTGAATGCGCACTTCAGAGGGTTCATTTTGAGATTGTATTGCCTTAACCACTTGAAAACTACTCTCAAGTCAAAGAGGTGGTATTTTTTTCTTTACTTTTGACCATGAGATCATCGATGTAGCATTCGACTTGGTGATTAATGAGCTCATCAAAGATTCGAGTCATGGCCCGTTGGTACATGGTGCCAATATTTTTAAGATCAAAAGTCATGACCTTATAATAATATAATCCGATCAGGGTTTTAAAAGCAGTGTTTCTTTCATCTTTAGGTTACTTTCTTTATTTGGTTATATCTAGATGAACCTTCCATGAAAGAGAAGACTGCATGAGATGAGGCAATGATCACCATCAGTTCTAGTATTGGTAATAAAAATTCATCATTTGGACATGCCTTATTGAGATCCCTAAAATTATTGTATATACAAATTTGGCCATTCTTCTTATTAACTAGAATAATGTTGGCCAGCTAGGTGGGGTATTTTTCCTCCAAGATGAAACCAGCATCATAGTCAATTTCTTAACTTCAAAAATGACCTATTATTTAATGTTCAATCACATGCGTATAGGAGCTTGCTTGATGGGATTAGCATCAAGTTGTATCACTAGCTTATGACCCATTATTTCAGTAGATAATCTAGCATTTCATCATAACTCCATGAAAAGCTGTGTGAGTAGCCTAACTAAGTTATTGGATTTAGATTCATTCAACAAGTTGATGTACGCCGCATAGATTATCTTCAATCCCAAGTTGATCTCTTTGAGCTTGTCATGGTTGACTTTTTTCTTCTAGGGTGCATCTTTGACTTGGAGATCATCGAATCATCTGAAGTTTCTAAGCACATCTTCTCATATAAGTTAATGTGATTTGAGAAGAACCTATCAGATTTCAAATGATAGGTGATGACCAGGCAATAATCATCAGCGCCCGTTGGACCTACTATACCAAAGCTTAGTTCGGGTCTTGACTAAGAGCTCTTGAATTTGTTGTCTCATATCCTTTCAAAGTACTCTGACCTATCCATAGATCATGTATGTGGAATTAGACCTTTCTTTGCTAAGTTAAGAACACAAGGCGCGCACCAATCAAAAGGTAGTTCTATTAATTCTTTGAAAGATTCATCCTTAAGTTCTACATCAACTTCTTAACTTGAAGATGTTGCTCCTGGATAAAACCTCTGGATTTTAGTATTTCCACATGCTTTGGGAGCTTCCTCAACTACCAAACCCTCAATTTTCTATGAGAAAAGTGGGGTTAGAGCTAAGGCACCCATCTGATATCTGACAGTTTCACATAACAGAGACTTGGATACATTCATGCTTTGCTTGGGGACTCGATCTTCATCTGGACTCTAGTGTCACCTCCAATGGGATCAAGAAGAAATGGTTGGCGACTACATAGGACTCATCCTTTGAACTAGATTCTAAGTCAAGATAGCAAGTGAACTTATAGATGGGATGAATCACTTGGTAGGTGGTAGTATGGAGGTCTTCCACCCTGGGTTCCTGACTTGCCTCTTCCTCATCTTGGAGGTTGGGTCATCCTCCCCACTTGTTTGAATGGAGTAACAAACTGGGTGGAAACCTAATCTCTGCTCTATATTCTACCTAAGATCTTCTTCTCATTTCCTTTTATTTTCTTCTTCATTTTCTTTTTGTTTTCATTTATTTCTTTATCTTTCTTTTCTTTTTCTTTTTCTTTTTCTTTTGATTTTGACTAAGTTCATAAGAGAAGACATTTTATTTCTTAGGGAGGTAATAGCTGCATCCTCATAGATCCCAACCTCATGTACTACAAATAACTTGAGATCTCCTTTAACAAAATACTCAATTCCACCCCTAATGAAACTTGATGCACTCATGTAGAAGGATGGAACCATGTTGTTCTCATGTATCTAAGGTCCTAATAAAGCATTGAAAGATGTATCATAATCTATTATGTGAAACTTGGCTTCTATCTTCCAATCATCTATTTCCAAAGGTAACACTATGGAGCCTAAAGCCCTCTCGCCTTATACATTGAATCCTTTCAACATCTACTTCTCTGTTTGGAGTTTAGAGATGTTGATCCTTAAGTATGAAAATGTTCTTAAACTCATAATACTTACAAATGCACCTGGATCGACCAAAACACTAGATAACTTGAATTGGCCAACATCCACGGTGATGTAGAGGGGATGGTTGTGCTTTATTGTCTCTAGAAGCAGGTCTTCATCTGATAATGTGAATCATAGGACTTCTTTTGAGAAACATGCCTCATCTCCAACTAAGTTAGTTGCGACCAACTAAGCTAAGCATATTTCTAGAAATTCTTTACTAGTGCCTCCCTTATCCTTTGATAAGAGCATCATATATGCTTAACTTAGTTAACAATTTTTTAAGATGTGCTAGGACATTATAGTCAACTTTGGGTTGGTCCTCCATAAGCATATCCTAGGGTGGAGCATCTTGTGGAGGGGCTATCTGCTCATTGGAACCAATGACCTATTTACCCTTATCTTGAGGTGCTACCAAAGGAGGTAGAACTTTACAGCTATGAAGGTTGACTTTTGTGACTTCTTGTGATGAGGAGCATGTAAAAGTTATACCGCTCAAAGTATACCTATAACTTCTCTTAAATGGTCATCGAGTTCGATGACCAAATCAAGTGGTGAACCTTGATGATTAAAAAAAGGAAAATTTATTTCGACTCAAAGTGGGATTAATTAATTATAATTATTGTTATGATGATATTAGAATAAAATCATTGAGTTCATAGACATGATAGATGAATCATCATTTTCATTTATTTAATTTTGGAGGTGGTACATAATAGAAATCAAGTAAGTGAGTGGTGTGATGGTGGCCTGGTAGATGTAGTAGCTACAATGGGGTGGAGGAATGTTGGACTGATGGTGGTTGCATTATGGAACTATCAGGCATGTGATGGTTGCAATTACTGTGATAGGCTTCCACCCTTCCCCAAGTTGTCCCTCAAAATTGGTAGACCTTCCTTGGTGTTGGAGGTCTGAGCTGAGTCAAGCACTTGTAGAGAAAGTTTTTTGATTTTAGAAATAATTTTATTAGAGGTACAGGATAAAGAGATATCCCAACTTTTTTATTTTAAGAGGATCAGATGTATCTCGAAATACTATTTTAATAGAACTAGAAGATTGTTCTACTAAGTATTCTTTAGGAATAATTATAGCTCCTGACTTATAGCTACACTCAAGCTAATCTTTGAAGATAAAATAATCCTCTAAGACATGGCCTATCATGCTGTGGTAGGGGCAGTAGTTAGGATCATCACTCTTACCCACTTCCTCTTTCTAGTAGCTATAAAGCTTCTTGAGAAGGTTCTTAAAGATATTTCCTCACCTTTGAATGAATATGTCTTGTTGAGTTTATTGGAAAGAGTAAGTGAAAAATAGCTACATGGTGGTGGATACTGATAGCGCTGCTATGTAGGCTACTGTGGTGGTCATTGTGGTGGCCGAGGTAGTGGAAGAGGAGAGGGGAGTGGATGCTGGTAAACTCTAGGCCTCTCAAATTGTGCTCTCACTAGTTGCTTCCCCTTATCTACTACCATTACTATTCTTGGCTTCTTCTCAAATACTTTATAGGGCTTGGGCTTAGATGATTGGTCTGAGAAGGGTAACTGTTTGGCTTCCTCTTGTAGGTTGTCCTTAATTAATTTCTCAAATGTATTTATGGTAAACCCGAGCATGAAGGTGACTAGCCATGGATATTCTTAAGAAGAATCTCAATGGCATAGTGCTCTTGCATTGGTTGATTTTATGCTTAGGTTGCACCATTTTAAGAATATAATCAATAAGAAACTCATTAGGGTTTTGCTTTTCTACAACAAGGTCCCCTACAGTTACCCTTTATTGAGCTCCTACAAAGCTCTTGATGAAGAATTATTCTAACTCTACAAAAGACTTCACTGAACGGTTTGGCAATTCAATGTACCAATCAAATGTGACTCAATAAAAGCTACGACAAAGTAAGGTGTCACTACCACCGGCAATACAACTCTAAAGTGTGCTATTTGTTACCTAGTGTTCCTACCGTCAAATACCTTGATGGATGTTGCATAAAACCCTTGGGGTATTGAACTACATCAAATTTCTAGGTAGGTCTATCATTTGGAACCGATGAGATCCCCTGCTTATGCAATGCTTCCTTCACTTATTTCTCAACCATCAGCTTGATATATTTTTCATGCATGGAAGTACTGTCAGCTACCTTCCTATGCAAACTATTGGCATCTTCATCCATAGGGGTAGTGCTCTTAAGATGATCTAGGAAGTGAACTAGCTCGTCATCGACCTCCATTGGAATGGGTTATGATATAGGTGCTTGGTTTTCAATGCTAGGACCACTACCATCAACTCTTCTACCCTTCTCTCCATCCAATAAATTTGATCATCTTTTAGTTTGATTTGTTGGAGGAGGCATTGAGTTCAGTCTGGTGCCTCACCTTTCTCAACTACAATGCCTTGGGCTTCCTAGCTAGGCTACACCTTATGCAAGGATCATTGGATATCTACCATATTGACTTTGGAAATATCATTTGAAAGGTCATCTTTATTAGCATTGAAATCCACCATACCCTCCTCTTGATCGGACTGATTGTCTCTAACTATCTGCCTCACTGTAGCATGATAGTCCTCCAAAATTTCCTCCAATGATCTATCATCCACTCTCACTCGAGATGAATGTTGAGTGGTGACTCACAACTAAACAATGCTAATGAGGTGATGCACAATGTTCGGATAGGGGAGTGTTGTTTAAGCTTCACAATCATTGGGGACTCTATCCCCTCCTTCCTTTTTTCTCTGGTGGTGGAGCGACTATGATGCTCATGAGCCACCAGTCCTTCTTCCCCAATATTGGGATGGAAGGTCAAGTGGGGGAGCTTGGCCTCACCATAATAGGTGGAGTAGATGAAGTGTGGTCCTTGGACATAATCGTATCACCAAGGGGGATGCTCTCTATCCAGATGCTGACTTGTGGTGGTGGGTATTTCAGATGAAGGGACATGAATAGATGACAGTGGTCAATGAGTGGAGTGTTACAGTGGTGATGACATCAATTGCCTCTCCACCAAAGATCTCCTCATATGGTTAGAACCTATAAGTACTATCTTGTCAGAGTGATTGGCTCTATCAGCTTGCTAATCAGAATGGTCAATCAAATATGAGGCTATAGACTATCTAGCAAACCTCCTTCTCCCTCTTACCTGGGTAGTAACTTTGGCCTCATGGCCTCTCTCTATAGATCCTAACACTCTTAGGGATCACTCTCTCTCATGCAAGGTGGCGGACTTCAAGTGTCCATGGAACCTCCCAACTCTCACGAGCATGGACATCAAACCAACATAGGGTATCCTCCTCTCCCTATCCGGTGTCTCATACTCCATGGGTAGTGGGAATGATGCTGCAATCTTCCTAATGTCTCTTCTCTCCTCTATAGCTGAAAGCGAGTGAAACCTAATGCCATCAAGAAGGGGAGAGGTCTCACGGGTAGATCCCTCTTCAGCTACATGGGAGGCTTCCTCAACCTCCTTAGCCATGCACTCATAATGCCTCTTAATTTTTGTTCTTGTTATGACGCTGGGTCTTATTCAATGGTGTATGATGGGAGCCAGAACCAACCTCAAAGGTAGGGGAGACTATCTTATAAGCCAAAATGGACTTCCCTTTAATGATTGGGGCAACTACAGAGGTGGTACTAGTCCTAATGGAAGCTATGGTAGGTACAGATGCCAATCATGGCAATGGAACCTCTAAGGCTTTTCTCTTCAATAATGGAAACACAATATCCAAATGGAGATCGAATTGTAGAAGTGGCTTCTTATCTATCACCTCCTCCTTATTGATAGTGGTGAGGGCAGGTCCCTCATAGGTGACTTTGAAGTGTTTAAAGCTCAAAATTGAAAATAGTGGTGAGCATGGTCGATCCATGGCCAAATCCACACCAGAGGCAAAGGAAAAGATGAGCTTCCTAGTAGACATGATGACTTGTTGTTTGGAGGAAAAGAGAATGGGAGCTTCTTCTTCACAATTGGAAAAGAAGGGTGTATATTAGACTTCATTGTGATATTGTTGGTTGATTTTTTGACTTTGAATTGGAACCCTCATTTAACAAATTTGATTATGTTAAATGGGGTTCATGGGTATATTGGAGAGATTTGAAACTTTGGAGAAGAATTTTTTGCTTTTTACTTTTGAACTTCATTAGAATTTTGGAAAATGTAGATGAACCTTACTTTACCAAGCTAGTGGTAAGAGGTTCTTGATTTAGTTTGATTTATTTTTGGGTGATTTTTTTAGTTGATTTTCTTTTGTCTATTGGAGGTCTAATAGGAGTTTTATGACCTACTTGGAGTGAGGTTTGGCCACCCTTGCTTAAGGATGAAATAAGCAAGGTGTCCAACATAAAAAATGATAATCTTGGACTTATATAAAATATAAGTCCACTATCGATGCTTAGAGATAATGATTGACTATTAAATATGGAGAGAGAAACAAACTCCCGAGTTGCTAGAAAAATTTGTGGTTTTTTTACTTTGGAGTCGTGTGAACACATGTAGATTTTAGGGGTACTTATTGAAGTGATCGGTATGATATTTGGTATGATGGACCATCTCAAAAGATGGAAACATCACCCTACAATGGACTAATCACTTAATAAGGACTCTAAAGTAGATGGGTCTTCTTATATATTAGAGATTCTCCCTTTTAATTGGAAAAGTAAAGCAGGTTTATTTTATCTAGGTTCTTTAGTTCCATATAGAAGTAAGCTACCATAGTTAATTACATCTTTAAAATATAAATTTCCAAAGAAAACTCTCATTAAAGTAGTTAATAAATATCTCAAAGATATTAAGGTTAGACTATCAAAGAATTAGGTATTTTTGGAAATGGGTGGGAAAGTTCAATTTGGAAGACTTATTTTAAATTCTAAAGGAAGATAAGTAGGGAGCACTCATGATATTAGAAGCCTAGTGAGTACTATCTACTCTATAGTGAGGCTTTATATATTTGAAGAGAGTTTTATTTTTATTTGAGTTGAAATTCATTAGAATGCTGGGCTTATAGTCCATCAACACAAGATTGTGAAAATGCTTAAAGGTGAGGACTTATACTCATATCTTGAAGGAAATAAGAAACCTCATATCTTAAATCTAGGATGCTTTAGCATAAGCTAAAATCATGACCTAAGTCTAATAAAAAAATGGGACACAGTGGTTTACCTCTACAAGAGAGGATAAACCCATCTCAATTCTTTTAGACTTACAACTGCCTAGAGTGGCCACTAGCTAACACCTCCTATGCTAAAAAAAACCATGGCGTCTTATGTGAGTGCAAGATAGCTAAGATGTTATTTAATTAGGAAGGAGACTAGAGTCCTAAACTTACTCCCCTAAGAGACTAGATCATGATTGGCATGAAGACATGACTTAAATAAAATGCAAAATTTTACAATTCTTATATCATTTTGACATATTCATTTGGACAGAGAGGCTTAGAAATTATGCCTAAATGCATGATAAAATTAGGTTATTGGCTAAATCAGAAGGTGTTCTCCACTATAAGCGGTTGCCCTCACAGGTCAAGCATTCCCCTATCATACGAGAGTGGAGACCCTCCCTATTCAAGAGAGAAATAAGATGTTATGCATGATATTAGAACATTAAACATTCATCTAAGGGGTTGCTAAATCTTTTAATTATCTTGATTATAACCTAAGCTTTAAGGTGAGGTTATGAATTATAATTAAAATTTAGTTATGAGTTATTAGTAAGGGTAGAAAAATTAATTTTATCCTAAAGAGCCTACCGCATCCAGGCCACACATTCAATCATCAAACTTAAGAAACCTATGAAAAACATGCCATTTCTATTGCATGAGTTAAACACAACAATAAAAAATTCATAGATTTCCATAAAAGAATAGAGGTTGGTGGTTGGGTATGTACACCCAAAAATAAATGAAGTTAGGTAGTAGCTCTACCCTATATAACCTAGATTACAAAAGAATATTATAATTACAATTGAATGAATACTATGGGATCTTTATTCTTCATCCTTCTTTCCTCCTTTCGATTTGGTTTTGTTTCAAGCTTTATAGGGCCTCGCAGCTCTTTTTCTTCTAGCCACTGCTCATACTAAACCCCATAGCACTAAGCCTAATTTCTATTATAAAATTATATGTTTATGGAAAATTAAATCTAAATACACCTGCAAAAATAGATATTATCTAAGCAACCATTAAAACCAAGCAGTTTATATTTTGTAAATTTGGACTTTGCACGATACACATAAGTAACCAAGCCCATCTATCCTAATATAGATTATACAAAGGGGGATAAGCAACTTGCAAGTAAAAGAACTATTATTTATTTATCATTTTAGGAGCCCCTTTAGCATAATCCCCTGTAAGAAAAAATATTAGGTTAATAATGGCCTAACATTTAGTTTACACATAAATAATCCTAACATCCAATCTAAAATATTACATCACAAGACAAAAAAGAACATCACAACATGCACCATGCTAACTTAGAGCTAGAAGTAATGACTTAGTATTCAAATGTGTGTGCTAAGGTTTAGTGTGGTATGTCTTACTAGGCTTTAGAATCGTGATCATCTAAGTTTGGAATCATTTAAGTTAGACATTAATTTCACTTAAAGTGATCAAAAAGATTTATTAATTTTAATTGATATTTCCATTATTTCATTTAATATTTACTTAGCATTTAATTATTATAAAGAGAGGAAAGAGTTTTGACCCTCGTCATCCCTATCCTAAGTTATTTTCTAAAGGCATGTTATTATAATTTTTGGTTTCTTTTAGTGAATGATTTAACAAAATTTTTATTAATCCTAAGTTTGGGTTAATCACAAAGAATCCTATTCAAACATGAAATGTATCTTAAGATTAACGAGA
The DNA here is from genome assembly GCA_021442155.1 of Cymbidium sinense. NCBI lineage: Eukaryota > Viridiplantae > Streptophyta > Magnoliopsida > Asparagales > Orchidaceae > Cymbidium > Cymbidium sinense. Next base: position 30,575,451 of record CM038229.1, read on the forward strand.
TTTAATTACTATCACATGGATAATATTACATCATTCCTTTTCATCATTAATAGCATGCATATGATATTGAGCTTAACATACCTATACATGCAATGTACATGTATGTATTTTTGGCGCACTTGAATGATTATTAACACATGTATTTTTTTTCAAAAAAGAGAGATTTCATTTCTTAGCTTAGTATACATACACATGTATTAAAGATTTAAGCAAGTCTGTGACATTATTAAACTAGGGAAGTGAGGTAATCTAAGCCCTCCTTGGGGATACTTAAAGCCTCATGTTCCTAGGATGTCCAAATTATATACTTGCTATCTTAAATATATTTAAATGTACACATAAACATAAGTATAAGAATCATGCAAAAGATTGTATGTTAACAAATTTATTTACTCATGTAAAGTAAAGCTCTATCCACATCCTAGCATATGTACACATATGGATGAAATCAAGTAAGTATGTGCCATTATTAAATCAGGGAAGTGAGGTAATTGAAGACTTCATTAGGGCTACTAAAAGCCTCATATTCCCGGGATGTCTGAACTATATACTTACTAATATCCAACACATGTAAACATACACATGAAACATAAAAATAGAACAATCCTTGAACATGTTTAAACTATAAGCAAATGTAAATGACATGTAATATTTATAGCTAACACCACTTTAAACCTTCATCATTAGTTTATAATTTTGAAAATAATTTGAGATTTATTAGTGATAATAGCCATGCCATATAAAAGGATTAAGTCAACACATGCAACTTATACAAATATAATCATATTCATTTGATTCTTTTATTTGAAAACAAGAATGGATGATATCAAATGACATATAAATTTATAATGATTGAAAATAAGTAATTAAATATTGTCACATGATACATTCAATCACATTAATTCCTAAGGACAATCAAGTCAAACAAAATTCCTTAAGACTAACCAAAGTTGTTATGAAGTTTAATTTTTGGGTTTGAATTATTAAAACATAAAGAGGAGAAATGGTATTTGATATTTTACTTGATCCCACATTAATGACTTAATGTGTTTCAAAAAACAGTTAAGTAAATTTTATGGATTGATTAAGTTTAAATCATTAGGCAATTAATTTAATTTCTCTTCCCTAAGTCTCCTTAATCTAATTAAGTACTTAAACATGTGCACCCATGGGTTAACCATAAATTTCTTAAGACTCTTTATATTATTAAACACATAAAGCAAACCCATGAATTCAATTTGAATTATCTGAAATAATTACCATTTTAATTTGGATTAATTTTACCATTAATTTACTTAATTACCATTTAATTAATCAAATGCATTAATTAACCCTCCTATGGAAATGTACCCAATTATTTTCTCTCATCATTCCCACTATTTATAATGATTAATTATCATTAATCACTTAAATTTTACTATTTAGCATTTTTAATAATTATAAAACTGATTAAAAAGATTGGTAATTTGGATTGAAATTTCAAATTCTTCAAATTACATGGCCAATAAATCCCAAAAAATTTATTTGAGTCAGAAGACATCCCATAGGATCAACCAATCAATTTTGTGATTAATTGGCAAAGTAATTATGCCTTAATTAAAATAATTAGCCTAAACTTCAAATAATAATTAAGCATTATTGATTGATCAAATATTTGGGATTTTATTTTTATTAAATTTCTTTTTTTTCACCCTTTCCAAAATGGGATTACTAATATTTTTGGACTTCTCTATAATTAGTTATGAATTTTTGAAGTTATGGGCATTTAATTTCATTTTAATCACCCAATTAATCCCCTAAACCATTGATGCTATGCAGGAGCTGATGTGATGGCATTTTCCATATGGTGCCACAGGATAGGTTACTTAACATATTTGATGCGATAGCTGACTCAGTGACAGTAGACGTGCTTTCATACCGACCATTCGATCTTGGATCGGATGGTGGAGATTAATCATGTGGTTCCTATTAGATTAAATTCAATTATCTAACATATTAAATCACGATCATTTGTTCTAATCACATAAATTATATGATGATCATCCTCGCTCGGAATATGAACATCGCTCCTTTTGCATGTCGAGCAGTCATGGGATCGACTCCAAAACATGTAGGGCAGAGATCTAAATAGATTCTATGGTGGAAATCACATGCAATCACAATGTTCTTCATAAAATACCAACACCTAGGGGATTTTATACGATTTTTTAGAGTTGTACCTCGTTGTTGCTAGAGTTCAACGGTCTGTCAATAGACGTAGCTTTATCTTAAAGAGAAGAAGCCTTGTAAAGAAGAACTCAAGCTACCTCCCTACTGATGCCTCTATGGACCAAGTGCTAAGCTCATCGGAGTTGGGCTTAGAGTGCCTTTTAGTGATCAAATCAATCAAGGATCGATTCATTTTGATTTGTTGAAGCTACGAGAAGGTATAGGAAGAGTTCATTTGAGTTTGGCAAATTTTAGGTGAGGTTGGATGGATGGGGATCTCGATTTTGATTGGTGGTTGGACTAAGTGGCGATGGACTTGAAATGTTGTAAATAAGTTTTGTGTGAAGTTAGAGTGGATAGGCAGGAGTATACTCCCCTCCCCATGTGAACCAAGGGCTGAGATTGTATTAGCCTTTGGAAGTCATCCGGCAGGGGTAGGTGGCTAGAGATGGAAGGGGACTACTAAGGTTGAGGTGCTTGAAAGGCTGAGGAAGTGGCATGGGGTGTACCTCCTCCTCCAAGTGAATGAATGGGGAGCCAAGGGTGAGTTAATCCTATAATGACCCAAGGCTGAACACAACAACCTTGGGTTAAGTTGGTTCAGTGGTCCTTGTGTCCAAAAATGGCCAAAGGTGGATGCCAAGACTTGGGGAGTAAGTGAGCCCCTCCAAATGGGGATTTTGTCCCATTTAGGTGGGTTGGTTCAAGGGTTTTTACTCAACTTGGGTTCACCATGGGTAGGGTCCACCTAGGCTAGCCCATGGTGACCCAAGGATGAGTCATGCCAAGTTTGGTTGGGTTTGGACTTGGTTTGAATGGGTTTGGCTCAATTTGAACCATATGGGTCAAATGGGGTTCAATTGAGTTAGGTTGACCAATTGGTTAAATTAGGTCAAACCAAGGGTTTGGGTGTATTCAAATCATGATTTAGAATGTATTGGTGTAATTGATTTGGTTCAATTTGAAGTGAATTTGATTTTGGCTTATATGGTTCATTCAGGTCAAATAGGCCAAGTTGACCAATTTGTCCAAATTGGCTTGGGTGGAGGGTTGATTTAAGTTCAATTGATCATTTGAGAATGATTGTAGGTGTTAGGTTGAATTAATTTGGATTAGGGAATGATTTGGTTCAACTTGAACCTTTAGGTCAAATTTGGCTAAATGGGCCAATTCAGTTGGTTTGATCAAATTGGGTTCAATTAAAGGTTAGATCATGTTCAACAATCAATTTGTGATTGATTAAAGGCATTAGTTTCAATCAATTGTGTTTAGGATTTGATTTGGCCCAATTTGGCCCTTTAGGTCAAATTAGGTCAACTTGGGTCAAGAGACCAAATTAGCTTGGTTAAGATCTATTAGTGGTTGAGTTATGTTCAATAATCAATTTATGATTGACGGGAGCCATTGAATTCAATCAATTAAGGTTGGAATGAGATTTGGTTCATTTTGGTCCATATGGGTTAATCAAGTCAACTTGTATCAAGTGATGAAATTGGTTTGGTTTGACCCAATTGATTGTAATTGGACTATTAAGGATGATTAATAATCATTTTAGAGGTGATATGATGGGTTAATTCAATCCAATTTGGGTTGGATTGAAGTTTGAATCAATTTGGTCATTTAGGCCACATTGGGTTAAGTTGGCCAAATGGGTTAATTGGGCCAAATTGGATTGAATTGGGTGTTGAGAAGAGTTAAATGATGGATTTAGAGTTGATTGATGGCTTTGATTGCAATTGATTTGAGTTTGATTGGATTTTGGCTCATTTGGACCTTTTGAGTCAAATATGCTAACTTGGGTTGATTGGATTCATTCGGTTCAATTTGTTTGATTGTAAGTATTGTAGGGGGTTCAAAATAGAGTATTGAATGGTTGGAGTGCTTTTATGAAAATCAATTAGATTTGTTTGTTTGAATGGGTTTTGGGTTGGATCCAAGGATCATGATGGAATTAACTTAGGTTGGGGGCTAAGTTAATTTGGCTTGGAGCTTGGATATAAAATAGAATCCAATTGGGGTTGGTTGTGTGGGCTTGAGGTTGGCTTGAGGTTGAGTAGAAAAGCATGGGTTTTGGTTTAGGCCATAGGATAAGTAGAACTTATTTATCCTAGGGTATAACCTAAGCTTAAGGTATGCCTTCCTAAGTCTCTAGCTTGGGTTTAGTGTTTTATGGCTAGGGAAATCCAAGTGTCTAGAAGGTTCCTAGGTCTAAGAGGGGAAGGATGAGTCCTCACTCCAAAAGTGAGGTCAACAGACATTGAAGACCCCTTCTTAATAGCCAACCATGAAGGAGTAGGTTCCTTAGGAGGCATCCTTATAAGGTTAAGATCAAGTCATCATGACCCCATTCTTTTTCAAACTACCCAAGTTAGAATTAAGCCATTGAAATCCCCTTCATGTTAGCTTAACTTCATTAAAATAAGATTCAAGTCCTTGTGACTCCTTTTCTAATGCAAAAAAAAAAAGAAATTAAGGAGTGAAAATAAGCCATTGAAGGCCCCATTCCTATGGACTATTCAGACTATGAATTAAGTCCATGTGACCCCTATCTAGTAGTCAAAATATTGAGGTTTAGGATTAAGCTATTAAAGCCCCTTCTCTCTAGCTTAGTTATTTAGGTTATTATTAAGTCTCCAAAGACTCATTCCTAATAGCTAACTAGATAAGAGTAAATCCCCTAGTGGTACCTTTCCCTGGTTAAGAGTTCATGTAGTTTGGATCAAAAGTAAGTGTCCATAATGCATCCTCTCAAACTACTATTCTCAGATAAGAGTAACTCCTTTGAAGGAATCTTCTTTGACTACAATTTTTACGTTAGGATTAGTCCCTTCTTTGAGGCTACTCCTAATGACATCTCTATTCTTTTTAGAAATTAGTAAATTTAAGTTCCTAAGAATGAATCATTTCTAATTAAAATAGGTTTAGGCTTGTTTATGCCTATTTTTCATAATCAAATCTAAAATATAATTTGAAACCAAAATCAAAATTTTGAATATGAACTCCTTCAAGCTTATGCTTGTAGTGTTGACTACTTTGGTCAACGTCAATATGTGTAGTGAACTATGGCCAGTCAACTACACATATTGAATGAGGTTAACATTATTTTTGAGATTAATAATTATGGCACTTAATCATAAGTTAGGAGTGTAGGAAAAATTTATGAAATCACATAGGATTTTAGGAATTTCTTATTTGGATGATCAAATGTGGCATTAAAGAGTAAACATATTATATCAAAAGATAAACATGTTATTCTATAATGGATTAAGGCTGATGGGTCCTGCATGTACGAGAGAGTTTTTCTCTAAATTACATTGGAAGAAGAGTAAGGTTTATTTTAAACTAAGTGCATGGTTCCCTATAAGGGAAAGACTTTATAGTTAAATACATCTCAAGAATGGAGGACCTCTTCTTAAGAATACTCTTGATTAAAGAAATAAGCTATTATTTTTATGGATTTTTAAGTGGGCTTCCAAAGGAATGATATTTGGAATTTCAATTGGGATTAATCCAAAGTGAAAAGAGTCTTTTTGGAAGCTAATTGGAATGGTGTAAGAAATGCCTAATGATATTGCGATGCCTAGTAGGCATTTCAACTATCTTACCATTGGGCTTTAAATTTTAGAATTTAATTTTAATTTTGAGTTGATATTTTCTTAAAAATCTAGGGCATAGATTTTAGCAGCACAAGACTGTAGAAATGCCTAGGGTTGAATACTTACTCTAAGGAGGATGCTTCAAAGCCTAAGTCTATAAGTGCTTTTGACACAAGTTAGAAGCTTGACCTAGTTTCACTTTTCAGAATTATCAATCACTCCTCTCACTTGAGGGAACAAATTTATTCCTGACTCTTCTAGACTTACAACCTGCCTATAAAGGCTGCAAGCTAACACCACCCAAGCATATTTTAAGTCTAGATGTTGTTTCATGTATGTAAGATGGCTAGACTGTTGCATTCTTAGGAAAGAAATCTAAACCAGACTCACTCTTTAATCCCTAAGATCACGAAGGGTATGAAATGCACCTAACTTAAGCACATTTTTTAGCTTTTTATATGGTTTGACTCATGATTCTCTTAAGGTCTTGGGTATACATTTTTATGCCTAAATTCCTTACAATTAGAATTAGTTATGGGCCAAATCAATAAAAGAAGGCACACTTTCCCAAGAAGGTGGTCATCCTTTAAGGTTAGATGCCCCTTATGTGTAATGGGTGAAGTGCCAAATTCAAGAGATTAGGGCAATATGATTGCATAATTTTCAAATACTAGTTATTTCTAGTTGATTTAGGTTTTCTCTAGGAGTTTAGTTTATGTGAAATTTCAAATTTTCTTTGTTTTTTTATTTCAGTTAATTAGATTTAAATTAGGAAAAAAAATTTAATATTTTCAAGGAGCCTAATCGTCCAAACAATCTTCACAGGAATCACAACATAGAAAGAAAGCTATAAAACTAGTTTGATTCTATTATGATCCCAAAATAAATTAAGACAATTTAATTTAAAGAAAGGTCAATGAGATCGGGTATCACTGTTCACCCTAGAATAAAGAAAAAATGGGCAACTGAGCTCTGCCCTGGCCTAGAACTATAGTTTAATCTATGGGTCTTCTTTCCAGGATTGTCTCCTTCTTTAGGGATCTACATTGGGCTTCACAGGGGACCACTGCACCAATCTGCTAGTAGGGTCAGCTCATGCTAATCCTAGACCTTATAGATCTTAACTTAATTCTAAGCTAATATTTACATTTTAAATTCAAAATAAATCTTATGACCTACAAAAATAGATGTCATAAAAATACAAATAACACACAACAATTATATTTTATAAATATACGAGCTTAACAATAGTTGTTTGTTAATCCCACCTATCTTATTGTTCTATGTTTAAAAACTTAACTTCACCTGCAAGAAAATAATATTTATATTTTTGATGACAATAGTCCTTTTTAGTATAACCCTTGTAAAAGACAATGTTAATTCTAAGAAGAAAACCCTACCATCCATTCTAATGGGCAATCAATCCTAGACATGCAGTCTAAAATATTACACCAGAAGTACATGAAAAGCACATCACAATAAAAAAAATATCACAGATCAACCTAACCTAAGTCTAGGTGTCTGACCTAATGATTTAGTGTATGAAGGAAATATGCTTGTGTGGCAAAACTTTGCTAGTCCTTTTTAGTTCAAGTTTTAATTTGGATTTTTAAAGTTTATTTGAATTACCTTTGGTTGGTTTCAATTCAAATGATTTAAAGATTTGGATTTTTTTTATTTTCATTTTCAAGTTCACTTTTATGTTAAATTAAAGTTTAGGTTTTCAAGAATGAAGAATATAAGAAGTTCCATTTTGAGTGGAACCCATTCTATTCAGCATCCTAAGTCCTAATAGGATAAAGCCTTTATCCTAAGATGAAGATTCAACCCAAAAGTCTAACTAAGATCCTTAAGTATCTTAATTAATCTTTTTAGATTCATTTAGATGATTTAAGTTTGAGGTAAATTTGGAATAACGTTTCAATGTTGCCTTTAGAATTTAATTTTTTATTTCAATTCTTTGATTTGATTAAATCTTCTTGATTTAATTGATTTTCAATTTGATTTGGGCTAGTTTAATTATTTCTTTCCATTAATGTTTATGTTCATGTTCATGTTCATTTAATTTAAATTATGTTAAACTAAGACACCTAGGTTAGTGTTTTAATCTATTATTAATTTACATTGATTATGGATTAAGATTTTATTGATTTGTTTGATTATGAATTTAATAGCCTTGAGGTTTAATTAAACTTAACATTCATTACTATGTTTATTAAACCTTAAGTATGTAAGTGATCAAATTATTTGATTTAGAATGTTGGAGAATTATTTTTAAATGTTCTGATGTTGGTGAAGGTGCTTCAAACCAACTTTATGAATTTTGTGATTTTATAAATTTTTTAATTTATATTGACCTAAAGATTTAAAAATTCAATAATTCCCAATCCAAAGGTCAATTGTGTTTGGAATTTTTATGGCAAGTGGGGTTCCTTACCAATTTCATATTTCCAAAGTTTCATTTTATAATTAGGGTGTAATTAAGGTTTTAATTATTTCATTAAAACCTAATTTAACCTTAATTTAAGAAGAATCGTTGAAGGGTTTTTTTATTCCTCTCTGTAAAATGTATCCATAGAGAGTTCATTTGGAATTTTGGAAACTTGGTTGATATATTGTGATTTTTCTAAATTCAAGTTAATAAGATGCTTTAAAGTTATTTGATCAATATTTATGATATATTCTATTTAATATTAATTTATTTCATTAAAATTGAAGTTTGGAGTTTGAAATTTAATATCTTTTGATTTATGTTGTAATAATTCTTGACTATTTTTTTAAGGTGCATTTTAGCCTCAATTTTAGTTTCGCATAGTTTCATTTCAATTGGATTAATGGCTTGTGATTACTTTTAGTTTGATTAATTTTATTTAAAGTCAAATTAATTAAAAATTACTCAAAATTAATTAGGGAATTTGGGTTTAATGGATTTTTGCTTATTCAGATGAATCCATAGAGCTCTTATTTGCATTTTTATCTATTGTTTAATTATTATGATTTTTTGAAGTTTTTGACATTTTTTAATGATGTTTTGAAGTTTTTGACATTTTTTAATGATTTTTAATAATTTAAAATGGGAAATGTCATTTTAAATGGTGACACCAATGTGGTGTTATTGTCTCATGTTGTGGTGCCATTGGGACATCTCCAATGTACGAGTACTTATGGACTCTAAGGATGATGAAAAGGGTAGTTTGAGTTGACATAATTTTCCCTTCATTTCTCTATAATTATTTTTTTGTGAGTAGGATGCTTGTATCTTACTCGCTTAATTATAAAATTATTTTATATGAAATGAAAATCATGATTAAATGTAAGTGAACTTTTAGTTGAGTGTATTTATCTAAGTAGTGACAAAATTCATTTTCTTCTTAAGTATTTTTGAATGAGTGCTTGTCATTAAGCTGATACTTAATGGTCGATGCAGGAATATCCCCATTCATAACTTAAATTATTTTGAATAATTGACCAATAAGAAGAACCTTCTTGGGTAGTTTTATTGATATAGTGAAATTATATACACTTGTTAGATTGGCACTCGCTTACTAATGCATGGATAACTCCACCCATGATAAAAAATATTTAAGAGAATCTTCCTCAGATAGTCTCTCTAACATAGCTACTTTGTGTATACTCACTAGAATGGTGTTCACTTGTTAATATTTGAATAAATTGGCTTGTGACTTAGAATATTTGATTCATCAATTAGTTAAAAAGAATCTCCTTAGGTGGTCACTTTAATATCTTGAGTTTATGTATACTTGCCTTATTTGATTGATATTAATTCATTGAGAAGCAAATAACACTGCCTATGACTTCAAACTTTGAATATTTAAATATTGCATGAGAGAGCCTTCATATATATATATATATATATATATATATATATATATATATATATATATATATATATATATATATATATATATATATATATATATATATATATATATATATATATATATTAGAATGGAAAGTTTGATATACTTCTTTTCAGTTACTCACTCATTATTGTATAAATATAATCATGTGTTAATGATCAAATGAGTGTCTTTCATATGTAGTTGTGTTATGGATTAGTTTCCCTTTCAAAGAGTTGATCTTAACTTGCCAATTAGGAGAATTGGTCTTTTCTTAGTCTGTGACCTCAGAAGGTGTCAATCTTGCATTATAGTCACCATCTACATGGAGTGTTGGTCTTTTGAGCTACCAACTAGGAGAGTTAATTTTTTTAGTGTTTAATTGCTGACCTCATGGGGTGTCAGTCTTACATTGTGGTAATAAACTTCATAGAGTTTTGATCTTTTGGTTTCCCAACTAGTAGAGTTGGTATTTTTTTAAGTTGAATTTTTGACTTCATGAGGTATCAATATTACACTGTAGTCGCCAACTGCATGAAGTGTTGGTCTTTTTGATTGCCAACAAGGAGAGTTGGTTTTTTTAAGTTTCAATTAACAACCTTACCAGGTGTTGGTCTTACACTATAGATCTTGTAAAGTCAATTTGATCTGAGGATAGCTTGTCTGAGTCTAGTCTTCTTAGACCAAGAGTGGCACACCAAGTATTCAGATCTTCTACTGAATCTTTTGCCACTCATTGAGTAAGACTTTTTCTTTGGCCAAAAATAGCTCATTAAGTATTCTGACTCATCACATAGCTCCTTGAGTGTTCTTACATCAAGGGTTTACTTTACTCGATAATAGTATTTCTTGGGCGAAGAGTGGTGCATCATGTATTCAAATCTCCTACTTAGGGTTTTTCCACTCATTGAGTAGGTCTATTCCTTGGTCCACAAATGGTGCACTGAGTGTCAGGAGTCATCACATATCTCCCTGAGTATAGATTTTACCTTCAACATTTGAGTATGGTCTGTTGGTAGCTATTATGATCTTGTGAGTTAACTTGTATAAAGAGCAAAGTATAAAACTTTATTATTACAAATAGAAAGATACTTGATACTTGAAATTTGTGAACCAAGTACAAATTAGAGTGACTTTTCCTTAATGAATAAAACTTCTTGAAGTCTTTGACATCCCATGTCCTTGGTATGTCTTTGCCTGAATGAGATTGCTGTCAGTATGCACTGGGACCAACTTGCTTTTAATTATGAAAGGTCCATCCTAATTGTTGGTTAGCTTATCGAGAACATTTTATCGAGCAATTGGATCTACTTTTCTTAGCACTAGGTTGCCACAATTGAAATGCTTCTCCATCACATAATAGTTGTAATACTTGGCCATTCTCCTTTTTTTTGTCTTAGTGATGCCTAAATCTTGAGTTCTTCAAGCATATCAATTATGTCTTCCATAGATTCTAAGTTTTCTTAAGCCCACTCACCATCTCCATTTCACATTCTTTCCATTATTAGGACTCTTTGACTTTGGACTTCATACTCGACTAGTAGGATAGCTTCTGTGTCATGCGATAATGTGAAGAGGGAGTGTCCTCTTGCATTAGCAGGAGTTATTCAGAGTGCTCAGAGTATTGTAAGTAGTGTGTCATTATCAGTGATTATTTCTAATAGCAACCTGCACCTTTAAATAATGAAAATCTAAATAAAATTTCTTAATAATTGAGAAGTGATCTTTATGAGTGGCTTTTCTTTGGTCCACGTGCTAAATTAGTCAATCATGACTAATATGAATTTTCTTTACCTGTAGGAGACTGGTAGTGGACCTATCGAGTCTATTCCCCAAATAGTGAATGCCCTAAGACTAGTGATGGGTTGCCAAAGTTATGATGGTTTTTGTTAGAGTGATACAAATTTTTGGTATTGTAACATCTCCTCATAAACTCTTCAACATCCTTCCTGAGCATGGGCTAGAAATTTCCTCACCTTATGATTCTATGAGTGAGTGTCCTTCATCTTAAGTGGCTACCACACTCACCCAAATGTATTTCCTCAATGACTTTCTTTTGTTAAGCCTCTTTCACACTTCTACAATTGAGCAAGATCTCCAACCTTCAAAATAGCTCTCATCATATTAACATATATTAGGTTGCCCTGATTTTCACTAGTTTATAAGTAATTTTTTGGTGTTGACCCAACTTGGCAAGTATTCATGGTCTACTTGCATTAGCTTTTCTTTTTAAGAACTTGACTAAATGAGTTGAATGATTGTTTGCTACTAAGTCTGTTAGCTTGGGATAATAGGTTAGCGAGTTAGTTTTCTTCTTTGGGGATTTGTTTGATCCTAAAATATTCTAGTTGCCTAATCTTTGATTTTACATTAAGCAAGTATTTCATCAAGGACTCATCCCAGACTTCATACTCTCCATTTACATGTCTTACCATAAGTTGTGAGTATGAATAAACCACCACAAGCATGACTCTAAGTACCCTAGAATATCTTAGTCTTCTGACTAGAGCTTCATATTTAGCTTGATTGTTTGTCACCTTAAAGCTAAATTTAACTAATTGTGTTATTGTCATCCCTATTAGATTTTTTAGTATTATACCTACTCTTATAGTTGGCTCGGTTAAAGTTCCATCAACGTATAGTTGCCATAAGGGCTTTGTGTTGATGAGAATACTTGATGAGCTTCTAAAGTCAATAAGGAAACCTATGAATGCTTGGGCTTCGATTATGGTTCAAGGTGAGTATGATATGTCAAACTCACTAAAATTTACGAACCATTTTAATAATCTTCCCAACTTATCAAATTTAGTGAGTACTGATTTAAGTGGGTTATCAATGACAACTTGTATGGGCGCACCTAATGGTAGTCACACGCAAGGTGTTTGCCATGAGTGTGAGCTTCTTCATGAGTGGATAGTTCAACATGGTACCTCATAGAGATTTGTTGACATAATAAATGGGCTATTTATTTTCCACCTACTATTCTGATAAGGACTAAGCTAATTGAGTCTTCTCCTACTCCTAGGTACAACACTAGGTCTTCTCCCTTTTTAGGCTCTATAATAAAAGAGACAATGCAAGTAGACTCTTTAAATCATTTAAGGCCTTTCACATTCTAGAGTCCATTCAAACTTCTTTGCTCCTCTGAGAACCTTGACAAATGGTGAGCATCACTTTCCTGCTTTTGAGATGAATGTTTAGTCATGTTACTCTCCCATTAAACTAATGTACCTCTTTTACATTTTTGGGTGAGGGCATGTTGATAATAGCTTTCACCTTATCTAGATTTAAAACTTCCCTGCTCTTGCACCAGAAACACATTTAGATGGTTAAGGTGCATAATATACTTTTAAAGAGTGGTGAATGTCTCTTCGATGTCTCAAATATTTTATATTAGTTACTCACTTTTTACTAGCAGGTTATCAACAAAGATATCCACATTTCTCCCCTTTTGATCTTTGAACACTCAAACCACTAGTCTTTGATAAGTCACCCCTGCATTTTTCAGTCCCTGAGGCATAATTCTATAGCAATATAATCATTCAACAGTAATGAAAGTCATTTTCTCTGAGTTAGAATGATGCATTTGAATTTGATGGTATCCTGAGAAGGAATCTAAGAGACTCATCATCAAGAATTTACCCATTAAGTCCACAAGGTCATCTATTCGTGAGAGAGGATACCTATCTTTTGGCCATGTTGAGTTTGGAATTCAATAGGACTAATTTTTCAAAGATGAATTTAAAAATAATATTGATCGAGCTCCTTGAGTCAATCAAAATACTTTTTACCTAATAGTTGGTGATTAGAGCTATCACCACAACTACACCATTATAAGGATTTCTAATAGTAAGCCTATCCCTTTTGAAAAACTCACTGGTAAGATGGTCATGGGTGATGCTTGTATCATTATTGTAGAGTTCACTTCTCTAGATTTTAACCTTCTCATACTCGCCTTCTTGGAGCACTCACCATTGCCCCTAAAGATAACAAGCATGACTCCAACAATATGAATAGTGATGTGAGTATAGGTTCATTGCTAGCTTCGATGACTTCATCTTTCCTCATAATGAACTCCTTGAGCTTCACCACCTTTATCAACTCATCCACTAAGCTCTTCAAATGATGTCACTCCTCAGTGTCATTTCCATGATCATGATGATAAGCACAATACCTTGATCTATTATGCACTTCATCAAATTTCATAAAGTGGAATTCACTTGAAATAAATCTTTATCCTAGATCACCTCCATAAGTTCGGCCATGGATACTCTAATAGTAGTTGCTTGAAATAATCACTTGAAATAATCTTTATTCTAGATCACCTCATAAGAGAAAGTAATTTCAAGGATCTCCTTAAGTAGTGAGCCTTATCCAAGTAAGTTGTTTCTAGCTGAGTCAGGCATATCTCTGGGTTGAGTAATAATTGTACTAATGATTCCCTCATTTTTTTTATAGAATAAGGGCATCATAGATACTTAGCCAATTAAGAAGTTTCTTAAGATGGGATAAGATGTTGTACTGCAATTGGCTCAACTATTAGCTCGTGTTGCAAAGGCTTTGAACCTTGATCAACAATTTGCTTCTCTTTATCTTTAGGAGGAGGAGGTAGAAGGTGATAAAACCTTCCTGCTATGCAGATTTACTTCAGTGACATCTCTAGGGGTTGTATCAACCTATACCCTCATCCATCATGTCCTTTTTATAGAGATTGGTCAGAGTCTAATAATTCTATCTCTATGCTCATAGGATTATCAATGTTTGACCCTAGTTCACAAAATATATCATCATGTGAATTTTATTTTTGATCTTTTCTTTCTCTACATTCTTAATAACACATTCATCAGATATAATATAAACATAAGAAAGGCATTTGGAGGCAAATTTTTTATTTTTTATTTCTTGAAATGAGTACATAATGACAAAGTGTAAAGCCTAGCCTTTCCATTATTATCATACAAAACTCTATAATGTACAAAAGATATCCCTCCTTCACCACTCTCTGTAGTCATCTAGGTATCTAAAGATGTTGAATGGGGTTGAGGTGGAACTGACTCTCTATACTCCAGTAGATCAATCTGGATGATCTTCCTCAAAGTCTTCATTGGATCCTACATTACATTTTTAAAACTTTTTATTAAATATTTTTTAGAAGAATGGGATTAGACTATATCCCATTCATTTGAAGAAGAAGTAGGAGAAGTAGAATCACCTGTAATTACCTAAATGGACCCTTGTCTAGGGTCCATAAGGTATTCTTTTGGAATTATCACCAACCTCTTTTTATAGTTCCTCTCGAGCTAATCTTTGAAGGTGAAATAGTCTTCAATAGTGTGCCATGACATTTGGTGGTATGGACTAAAGTTAGGGTCGCTCACTTTGCTAATTTCTTCTAGCCTCTTTAGGTCGGGTAATTTAAAATATGGCTTCTTAAAGATCTTCCTCACCACCTCTCTTTTGAAAGAATAAGTCTGGTTTATTCTTTTGCTAAAAGGGCTGGTTGGAATCTTCTTGGGGGAGGGTGATACTTGCTATTATGGTGGCCTAAAAGACAAAGTCCGCTCTGCCTATATCTTAATGGGAGACATTGCCTACTTTCTTTTGTAATAGCTTCCTAAGTTTTGACCACTCTATGGAAGAGTGTTCTTTTAAGAATGTCATCCTATGAGCCTCTTCTTGTAGACTGGGGGATTTGCTTAAGAGTTTTTCAAAAGTATTTATTACAAAGCCTTTTAGCAAGAAAGCCATGGGACCATGAATATTTTTGAGGATCTTAATAGCATGCTACTCCTACAACTGGGGTCCACACTAAAGATTGAGAATTCTCTATCCCAAAATTTAATCCACTAGGGACTCACAGGGATTTTTCTTTTCTACCAATAAGTCTCCTACAATGATGTGGTGTTGGATGTTAATGAATCTTTTCACCAACATATTTTCTAGTTTAGTGAAAGTGCACATTGAATCATTTGGTAATTTTGTGGACCAATCAAAAGAAACTATGGTCAAGCTGCTAATGAAGTGTCTAAATAACAGAGCATCACTCCCACCATCATTATAGTGACTTGCACGAAAGTGAGCTAAATGATGTTTGAGATTTCCAATCCTATCAAATACTTTAAAAAAGAAGGAGGTACAAATTCTTTGGGACATGTAATGGAGTCATATTCCTCATGGTATAGTCTACCCTTTGGAGTCAAAGTTGTACCTCATGACTGTGCTAAAGCTTCTTTAACTTGATATTCCACCAAGGACTTCAAGTTAGTTGTAGGAGGTATATCATCTGCAAGCTTGCACATATTCCTCTAAACTGAGCCGTGTCTCCTCAGTGTGATGGGTTTCTTTAAGCTGTTCTATAGGGTGAGCATGTGAAGAGGAAGGGATCATGCTTTGAGTGATTTCATAGTAACAATCATCTCTTCCATCCTCTTTTCTATCATATCAATTTGATCATCCTTCTTTTGTAGTTGAAGGATCAATTATTGAGTAAGATCAACTCTAAGATTTTCTTATGTCTCATCCTGCTCTCTTTGATTCTCTTGTATCTACCATGTAGATATGTGCCACAAGAAACCATACATCATCATTAAGTAAATCATTATGTTCTAAATCAAAATCTTTTTGGATTTTTTTTCATTTTCAATATTTTTGTTAATATGTTCCCCATTTCATCTTCTGCTGGATGAAATGGAACACCACTATTATCAAGGATGACATCAGACTTATCTACCAAATCCATGGGTTTTATCTCAGATGCTTCACCCTTTGGAATGTCTTGGATAACAGGGTCTTCCTCTCTATTAAGAGTGGCTCCCAAGCAAAGGTGCCGCTCATTCATGATCTCTCTATTATAAGGAGGTAGATGAAGGGACTTTGTTCTCCTACTAGAAACATGAGATGATGATGACCCTTCAGCTCGAGGCCTAGCTGAAGATGATGAAGGCTTATCTGAAATAGGCCTAGTGATGTGCTCTCTCTAGTGATGAAGGTGGTGAAGGAGCTCTAAGCTCAAAGGCCAATGGATCCTTCCTAACATAGATTTTGTTATTTACATTCTTAGAAAGAATTCTATCTTTCCCTATACTAATTGATTGATCTCTATGCTAAGTCAATGATTTTTCAAGGCGACGATAACACTATGGTACAACAGGCATATGATATAAAAGTTTTTTTTTTAACAAGGAAGATCACCTTCCCCTTTCCATTGTACTAGGAAGTGGCGGGTCTTCCTAGCATTTCTTTTTATAGGCTCTTTGATGCTTGATCCTTCATAGCCCTAAGGAACTCCTCCTTAGTGTAAGAGGAAGGTATATCCATAGCATAGCATGCCTTGTGTTTCTTTATTAAACTTTCTAAAACTTTTCTTACTTTCATGAATAAAGGGGCGAGGTGGAGAACTCACTATCTTAGATACATCTTGCTCTCCTTAGGTTGTAGAATGAGGGTGATATCTACTTCCTCCTAAAAAATGGCAAGTATCAAGGAGGGTATATCCATCCTTCACCCTAGCTAGTTCTATTTCTAACATTTTTTTATCCCTAAGGGCTATCCTCTTAAACCTTCTTCCCCTATTCTTCTTTTGGATTTTGGTCATTTTAAGGGGCTTAGAAATGGACCCTATTTCAAAGGTACTATAAAGGAAAGGAGCAGGCAATGCCTCCAGGGTAAGAAACTTTATCCTTTTATTAACAAGGCCCATGTAAACCCTCTCAGTGACCTAAGTAGCAACTTTTTTTCCTTCTGTATGGGAAAAATGAGGTGCACTAAAGAATTTTTAAATGGGCTATTTATTTTTCACAGCTACCTCAATGACATGAGCTAATGTCACTTTATTAGTTATAATGTTTTAGTTCTCAAATTAAACTCTAAACTTGATAATGAAGCCATCAGCCAACTTACTACTGTCTACGAAAAAGCTAATCCTAGTCGTAGCAACAAAGATGAGTTATCCATCCATTTTCTATTTACAAAATAAAAATTTTATGTAAATCGTAATTAATAATAGTCAAAAGAAAAGCTTTTTATCCATTAAAATTTTTTTTTCCATTTTTGTTATGGCTAGAATTTTCTTTTATTTCAAAAGATATTTTTCTAAAAGTATAAGAGTTACAAAACTATCTCACTTGATTTAAACAAGTGGGATAGTTTTATATTCTTTCTTTTAGTGGATATTGAATATACTTTAACAAAGGTGACATGGAGAGATATTCAATGGAAAGAAAGGCAATCTTGGCTCATGAAAACACAAGTACATTGTTGATATCTAAAAATAATAGCTTATTTCTCAAGATGGAGAGATGAACCATTCCCAAGTGGAGTCACCAAAAAAAATCTATATGGGAAAAATTTATGAAACCACATAGAATTTAGGAATTTCTTATTTGGATGATCAAATGTATTATTATGGAATAAACATATTATCTCGAAAGATAAACATGTTATCCTATAATAGATTCAAACATTTAATAAAAGAATTCTGAGGCTAACGGATCTTTAATGTACCACATAGTTTTCCCTAAAACTATATGGGAAGTAGAATGGTTTATTTTAAACTGGGTTCATGGTTCCCTATAAAGGCAAGCTTTTATAGTTAATTATATCTTAGGAACAATGGATTTCTTCCTAAGAATACTCTCAATTAAAGAAATAATCTATTATTTTTATGAATTTTAAGTTGGTTTCCAAAGAAAATGATAATTTAGAATTTTAATTGGGAACACTGCAAAGTGGAAAGACTTATTTTTGGAAGCCAACCAAGATTAAGTAGGAAACACTTATTGATACTAGGATGCTTAGTGGCCATTTCAACTATCCTATCATTGGGTTTTAAAATTTTAAATTTTAAATATAATTTTAAGTTAATATTTTATTAAACATTTAGGACTTATATTCTAGCAACACAAGATTGTATAAATACTTAGAGCTGAAGACTTACTCCAATAAGAAGCTTCATAACCTAAGTATATAAGTGCTTCTAAGACAAGTCAGATGCTTGGCCTAGCTCCACTTTTGAGAATTATCAGCTATTCCTCTTATTTGAGGGAATAAACCTATCCTGGATGCTTCTGGGTTTATAACATGCCTAGAAGGGCTGCCAGCTAACGCCACTTAAGTGAATTTTAAATCCATGATGTCAAGTCTTATGTATGCAAGATAGTTGGGTTGTTACCTTTTAGGAAAGAATATAAGAGCTTAGAATCGCTCCTTAATCCCTAGGATCATGTAGAGTATGATATGCACTTAACTAATACACATTTTTTAGCTTTTAGATGCTTTGACTCTTGATTCATTTAAAGTTTTAAAGTATGAATTTTATGCCTAAATGACATGCAATTAGAAGTGGTGATGGTCCAAATCAAAAAGAGAAGGTAAATTTCCCCAAGAAGGTATCATCTTTAAAGGTTAGATGTCTATAATGTAATGGGTGAAGTGCCCAATTCACGAAGTTAGAATATTATGCTAATATTGTTCATAAAAGCTAATTATTTCTAGTTAATTTTAAGTTATTCTTATGGCTTTAGTTAATATGAAGTTTTATGTTTTTTTTGTTTTGGTTATCTAGATTTAAAATGAGTAGAAAATTTAGTTTTCTTAAGAGCCAAACATCTAAGCATTCATCATATAAAGCATAGCAAAGAAAGAAACCTAAAAAAATAAGTTGATTCTATTGTGCACCCAAAGTAAATTAGGCCAATTAAATTAAACAATAGGTCAATGTGGTTGGGTACCACTATACACCCTAGAAGAAAGAGAAAATAGGCAGCCAAATTTTTCCCTTATATATCTGAGCCTAGAACTACAAGTTTAGATTTATGGTGGTCTTCTTTCCTCAATTATCTCTTTCTTCAAGGATCTCCATTAGGCTTCATAGGGGACCTTTACGCCTATCTGCTGGTAAGGCCAGCTTCAATTATTTCTAAACCCCATAGATCTTAACCTGATTCTAAGCTCAAATTAGATTTTATAATTCACAAATAAATTCTAAGCCCTGCAAAACAAATGCCAGGAAAATGTAAACATTACACCAGTAATCATATATTTATAAACATATAGGCTTAGCATTAGTTACTTACCAAACCCACCTGTCTCAATATGCTATGCTTAGGGACATAAGCATACCTGCAAGAAAATAATATTTTAATATTTATTTATGATGCTAGTCCCTTCTAGCATAATGTGGTGTTTGTTTCGATTATGTGTATGGGGGACATCACACAGATCTGAAGGTATACTTATTAAGGACCAAGTATGACATCAAGGAAAGGTAAACTATCTCAAAAGATAGAAATCACCACCTTACAATGGACCTAATCACCTAATAAGGGCTCTTAAGGCATGATGGGTCTTCGAATATACCAGAGATTTTTCCCCTACTTTACATGGATGAATAAAGTAGGGTTTATTTAAACTGGGTTCTAAAGTTCCCTATGGGGGCAAGCCCCCATAGTTTATTACATCCTAAGGAATGAGAGTTCCTTAGGAATACTCTCAATTAAAGTAGGCAATTATTATCTCCAAATATTTCAGAGATAGGACTATCAATAAATTGGTTATGTTTGGAAAATCAATCAAGATGGATAAAAAGGTAAGACTTATTATCAAAGCCAAATGGAGATGAGTAGGGAATGCTCATGATACTAGAAAACCTAGTAAGCATTCCAATCTATCCTATGGTTGGGCTTTATATGTTTGAATTGATGATAATTATATGTTTAAATTAGAATTTTATTAGAAAGCTAGGACTTATAATCTGACAACACATGTTTATGGAAATGCCTAAGAGGTGAGGACTTATGCTTGTAGCCGAAGGGTAAACATCAACCTTAGATCCTAAATATAGTGATTTTTAGCTAGAGCCGAAGCACATCCTAAATCTAAGCCAAGATGGGTATATGGTTTGTCTCCACAAGAGAGGATAAATCACCCGACCATTGGACTTATAACCACCTAGAGTGGAAACCAGCTTACTCCTCCTATGCTTTAAAATCAAGTGGTCAAGTCATATGTTTTGAAAGATGGTTAGGTTGTTATTATTACAAAGAAAACTATGGCCCTTATACCCACTCCCTAAGAGACTAGTGCATGAGTGGTATAAATAATGGCTTAGTATAATGCAAATCTTTTCAATTTTTATTTGATTTTGGACTCTTCATTTTGACAAAGGCTATAGAATTTTAATATGCCTAAATATGTGTTGAAATGAGTTATGGGTTAATAAGAGAGAAGAGGGTGAAGCTCTGTCAGTAGGAGTTGCTCTTATAGGTCAAGCGGTTCCTATATGTGCAAGAACGGAGGCCTTCATTTTATAAGAGTGATTCAAGATGATATGTATTGTGTTAAGCATATAACATCTAGCTAAGGGGTTGCTAAAATATTTTAATTATCTTGATTTAATGCCTAGGATTTATGTGAGTTTATGAGTTATTTATAAAATTTAGTTATGAGTTGTAATTGGGGTAGAAAATTTATTTTTTTCTAAGAGCATAATTGGATCCAGGCCACACATTAAATCACCATATATGAAGAAACTAGGAAAAGACATGCCAATTAAATTATGCAATATGTAAACAAAACATCAAATAATTTATAAACCCAATGTAAAAGAATAACAGGCCAGTGCAGTCGGGTACTGCTGTACAACTCAAAAAGAGAAATGGGTAGCCTAGATCTACCATTCTACAACACAGTATATGAAAAAATAATTACAATTATAAATAAATAAATGCTATGGGGGGCTTCTTATCTTCTTTCTTCATATTTCCTCCATTTCTTCATTTGGGTATGCTTGCTCCAAATGCATCATGGAGGCTTCCCAGGACAAAGCCTTCTAGCCTACGCTCATCCAAATACCCCCCATAACACTAATCCTAATTCTTAATGCATAATTACATTAAAAATAGAAAAAAGTAAATCAACTTAAACCTACAAAACAAGTGTTAGCAAAACACACCACACAACCCAAGCAGATATATGTATGATTTGGACTTAGCACCCTACACATGGGTAACTAACTCCACCGATCCAAATTAAGATTATGCTTAAGGGTTAAGCAACCTATAAAAGAGAGCTTTTATATTTATTTTAAGCACCCCTTATGCACAATCTCTTGCAGAAAATATAATTAGGTTAATCACGACCTAACATCCAGATAACATACATCCAACCTACAACATACATCATAAAACCAAACATACATCAAACCATGCACTTCCCTAACAAAAGGCTAAAAGTGGCGACTTAATCTAAGGTGTGTGTCTTAAGGCTTTTGTGGTATGCTTTAACAAGGCTTTTTTATAATTTTCTAAGTAAGAAAGGATTTAATTATAAGGGATGGTTTCACTTTAAGTGGCTTAATTGATTTGTAAGTTTTACTTAATATTTTATTTTGTTTTAGTTAGTTTACACTTAATAACTAATTGTTATAAAGAGAAGAAAAGAAACGATCACCCTCCTATATCCCTATCTTAAGCCACACCTAAAGCATATTGATTAATCAATTCTATTTAATGAATGGCTTATTACATATTTTAATTAGTCCTAAGTTAAGGTTTACTTTAAATAATATCATTCAATAATAAAGGCATCTTAAGATTAATTGGCATTAATTACTATCACATAACATAAGTTTGTTCATTTCTTTCCATCATTTGTAGCATGCATATGATTATGTCCTAAACATATCTATGCATACAATATGTTTTTGTCACACTTAAATGCAGGATGCATGAATGGATTTTATAAAAAAAGAAGATCTCATTCATTAGCTAAATACACATTCAAATGTATGAAAGTTCTAAGTAAGTACTTCGCCATTGTTTGACTAGGAGAACAAGGTAGGAACCTCCTTGGGGCTACTTAAAGCCATGCATCCCCGGGTGTCCAGACTAGATATACCTACTATTCTTAAATAAATGTGGATGTATAAACAACTATGATAATGGGAATCATGCAAAAAATTGTAATTTTATTTTGAATTATGCATATGAAATAAGGTGAGGTTTTCATTCATTAGCTAAATGCACACACAAGTGTATAAAAATTATAAGCAAGTACTTTGCCTTTGTTTGACTAGGGGAATGAGGTAGAAACCTCCTTGGGGTATTTAAAGCCGTGCGTCCATAGTGTCCAGACTAGATATACCCGCTATTCTTAAATACTCATGGGTGTACAAACAATTATAAGAATTTAAACCATGCAAGAATTGTATTTTGATTTATTATACATGTGAGCTAAAATTCTATCTAAATTCTAACATGGATACTCATAAGAATAAACTCAAACAAGTTTTGTGTCCTATTCAAATAAATTATACGCTTGTAAATATTCATATCCTTATGTAAATTCATGGAGATTAAAGAAAAGAGAACTGCATATCACATGTTCCAAGTTGTAAGCACATGCAAGCTTATAAATACTCATAATTATCATTACTCTGTGTTATAATTGATTTATATACTTTTAAAATAATTTTCTATTTAATAGTGATAATAGCCACACATATTTTTAATTCAAGCCAACGCATGCAACTTGACATAAAGGAAATCATTTCATTTAATTACTTTTTGAAAAGGATGAATGCATGATTACAAGTGACATGCAACATTTAATACTATTGTAGAGAAACAAAAGAACATAAAGCACATAATTTCATTCAATCTAATTAATTCCTAAGGACAATAATATTAAATAAGATCATTTAAAACAAACCAAAGTTCCTTAATTCCATTTTTGATTTTGTGTTTATCTTGATTTGAGAGATGTGAGAAAGATTTCATAATCCTAATCCCATCTCCCATATGTAAGTTAATTTGATTTAATTAGAAGAAATTAGATTGATTT
This sequence comes from Cymbidium sinense, assembly GCA_021442155.1. Lineage (NCBI taxonomy): Eukaryota > Viridiplantae > Streptophyta > Magnoliopsida > Asparagales > Orchidaceae > Cymbidium > Cymbidium sinense. Next base: position 30,598,954 of record CM038229.1, read on the forward strand.
TATGGATTGATTAAGTTAAGCATGAATTAAATCAATTAATTAAACCCTTACCTATGCTACCTTAAAGTAATTAATTAAATAATTATGAGCCAACATGATATGCATGGAATTGCAATGGTCCTAAGAAATGAAAGGGACTAATGCAATTAGCTCATAATTAATAATTAGTTAGGTTAAGAAACTTAATTAAGTACTTTTTTGGCTTCTCCACACATGTAGGTTAGCCATAATTTCCTTAAGTAGATTTAGGTTATTAAACACCTAAAGATCAACCCAAGAAACTTAATTAGGTTGGATCTGGAATGATTATGCTTTAAATTTGATTAATTAAGCTATTTTAATTAATGAATTAAACCTTTAATTAGTCCTAAATTAATTAGTTTCAAGTCAACTAAAATGAACTTAGGGAAAAGAATGGAAAAGAGGTCCCAATCTCATTCCCCATGCCCTTTCACTTTTACACAATGATTAGCAATATTAATTAATAGTTTTCTTACTACTTAGAATTTAATTAATCACCTAATTAATTAAGAAAGTAATTAGAGCTAAAATAAGCAATTTCCATAATTAACCAAGCAATAAATCTCAAGAAAATTATGGGAGGTAGGGGTCATCCCATTAATCAACCTTGAAAGTTTGAGATTAATTAGTTGGGTAATTAGGGAGTAATTAAGCTAATCAAGTTTTTAATTAAACCAACATTAAGCCTTAATCACTATTCAAAATCAATTGGGATTAATTTTAAAATAATATCTTCTAAAATACCTTTAAAATGAGTGTTTATTTGTATTTATATGATTGTTCTATGATTTTTTATGATTTTCCAATATTTTAGTTGATTTAAATAATTTTTCATGATTTTTATAAAGTCCATTAATTTATTTTTGTTAAAATAGACCATTCGAGATTCATAATGTAATATCTTCCAATCCAGAAATCCTTTTGACTTGAAATTTTTATGATGGGTGCATTTTATCTTCAATTTCAATCCTTGAAAATTTCAACTTAATATGGTATGTATTGTTAGTGAAATTAATGAAATTTTATTTTTTTCACTAAAACCTAAATTAAGCTCAGAATATTTAGTCAAATTTAGGGATTTTAGATTTGTTGGGTTTCTCTCAGAAAGAGGATTCCAACTAGCCCTTGTTTGAAAATTTTAATTAAGTATTTTTTTTTTTATAAATTTTTGAAGTTTCAGATGATTTAAATAATTTTTTAAAATAAAAAATACTCTAATTTCTCACTTAACCAAATCAGCGCTGACAGGGCAATGCGATGCCACGTGATTGGGTCGCGTGATACTGCATAGAACGCGATGCCATGCAACTGGGCCATGTAGCACTAATACGACATGCGAGCAGGAAAGTGAGATGAACAGGAAAGGGATGTGCAGATCAGATCGAACCATACAATCATGGATTGGATGGTCCAAATGTAATCCTCATGATTTGAAGGGCAGAAATGCTCATTCGGTACATGATCTGAGCCGTCCGATCCATCAAATTATGTGATCTGATGGCTACTGTGCATCATGGCCAGTCGAATAGTAATCCAAGGGCTTTGGGGTATTTTTTTTCTTTATTGATACCCCAACCACCTCTTGGGTCAGGTTAGTCAGTGACCTTGGTGCCTATGTGGATCAATGGATGAGTGCCAAATGGTCAAGGAAGAGATATGACCACTTAGGTGAGTGTCTTTTCTCATAGGATACCCTTGACCTAAGGAAAAAGTATTAATTTAATATTAAATTTGATTTTAATAGATTTTAATGAGTCAAAAGTGATTTGGACCAAATTTCATGTCATTTGGAGTTCATTTGGTTTAATTTGGGTCAATTTGACCCATTTGGGCCAAATTGGGTCAAAATGGGTTAGGTTCACCAATTGGTCAAATTGGGTCAAACCAAGGGTTGGGCCAAGTTCAAATGATCATTTAGAGCATATTGGTTTAATTACTATCAATCAATTTGATTTAATTTATATTTAATTTGGATTTTGCCTAATTTGATCCATTAGGTCAATTTGGGATAAGTTGACCAGTTTGACCCAATTAACCAAATTAGCTTGGATCATAGCTTGGTTTGGGTTTTGTTATCATTTGGAATATATTGTAAGCTTTGGTTAAGTTCAATTTGGATTTCATTGGGTTTTAGGTTGATTTGACCCAAGGTCAATTTGAGCTAAGAAGTTAGGAATTGGTCAAATCAATTAAAGCTTTGGTGTCCAAGAATCAATTTGGAATGAACTTGAGCCATTAGTTGCAATCAATTTAATTTAGGTTGTAATTTAGCTAGTTTGGGTTCATATGGGTTAAATGGTTGACTTGGTCAATGGGCTTGGTTGACTTGGTTTGACCAAATTGGTGATAATTGATTAACCTAAGATGATTAACAATCATGACATGAAGTTTGGATTAGCTTAATTTACTTTGATTTGAATTGAATTAGATTTCAGTTCATGTAGGTTAAATTGGCCACTATGGGTCAAATGAGCCAATTGCTTAATTCTAAGTTGGGTTTGATTTGGTTGAGTTTGTATATGGATTTCAGATGGATATATAAATTCAATTATAATTGATTTGGGTTCAAATGAGTTTTGGTTCAATTGAACATTTCAAGTAAAATGGGTTAAATTGGGTTTGACTTGGGTTGATTTTGGTTTGGCTTGATGATTGTAGGTTTTATTTATATTTGGAGACATGATTGAAGGAATGATTGATTCAAGGGAAAATCCACTAGTTTTGATTTGATTTGGATAGGATTTGGCCAAGTTCAATGAATTGGCTTAAAGGGATTAAATTGGATTTTGGTTTGATTTTGGATTTGATTTTGGCTATTTGAATTTATATTTCATTTATATTTGAGAGTATAAATGCAGATATAAATGATTCGTAAGAAAATCACTTGAGTTTGGAGTGATTTGGAAGCAAATTTGACTAAGCTCATAGAGGTAGGTCAAAAGGGCTTAAGTAGGAAATTGATTTAGTTTTATTTATTTTTGGTCATTGGAAGGTGGGTTTCATTTTTGTTTATGAATATAAATGAAGGAATAATAGATTTATAAAGGAACCCATTGATTTTAAATTAATTTGGGTTAAGATTTAGTTAATCTTATGGAATTCAATCATAAGGCTTTATGTAGGATTTTGAGCTTGGATTTGATCTTGGGATTGAATTATTTGAAGTTGAATTTGAATTGGAATTTGAATTTGAAATTTGAATTTGGATTAGATTTTAGAAGGTACATATGGATTGGGTTTAGGCTATAGGGTAGGCAAGTCTTTCTAAGTCCTTAGGGCACAACCTATTTCAGTAGCTAACTCTTCTAAGTCTCTAGGCTTATGTTAAGTGTTCTCTTAATCACTAGAAGTGTCTCAAGACTAAGGAGCTCTTAATGTCTATAAGAGTCTTAGATTTATGATGAGAAAGTTAGAACTCACTCTAGAAGTGATGTCAATAAAAGGACCCTCAATAGGAGTGGTGTAACTGACATGACACACCATATGTATTGGTGTTGACTATGAAGATCAATAATATCTAAAGGATCATAAGCACTAATAGAAATGATCTACCCCTAAACTCGATATATAGATGAAATCAAGATCTTAATACAATGTAACTCAACTTATGCCAAGGACATAAGAGAGGAAGAAATGATCCAACTAAGGGATCAAGTATGTCAACCTTCCACTAGGGAAGCAGGTTCTGATTATCCATGGAGAAGATAAGGGTTTGAGTTTGATCATAAACATAATTTGGGGGGAAAAGATCTATAGAGGATTAGAATTTTTATCCCACTAGGGATGAGTGCATGAACCTTCCACTAGGGAAGCAGGTTCAGATTATCCACTAGGGATAGGGATTTGATTTGGTTTGATTTTATGGTGCTCCATTATGGAGAGGATATGATTTATGCTTCACTAGGGAAAATTTTTATTTGATTTAATTGGTGGGCATCCACTAGAGATGAGAACTCGGATCCACTGGGGATAATGTGGATTTAATATATGGATTTCTTTGGTTTATTTGGGAAAGTATCCACTAGGGATAAGAATGGATGGATTTAATGTAGACTCCACTAGGGAAGGATGGTGGATTTAATAAAATGGACCCTGCCAGTGTGCAATGGATCCACTAAGAAGGGGCTATATCATCCATGACCTATCTTAGATTTATAAATCCAAAGAGAAAGTCTATTAACTACTAAGTAGGACTAACCAACCTATGGGTTGCCTTTCGATGTGCAATGGTCAAGTCAGGAAGAAAACTTGTAGAGTTACATCCTCCTAAATAAGGAACCATTAGGGTGATCTGTTGGTAGCACAATAAATCAAACCTGACCTAGGATGACTATTGAGCAAATGCCGCTACAGACTCATATCGATTGAAAAATAGTCAAAATTAATTTTATTTTAGATGGACCCTGTCCGTGTGTGATGGATCCACTTAGAAGGGGCTCATATCATCCTGGTCCTATCTTAGATTTATAAATCCAAAGTGATAGTCTACTGACCGTGGGGTAGAGTTTACCAACCTAAGGGGTGTCTTTCGGTGTGCAATGGTCAAGTCAAGAATATAGCTTGTAGACTTACACCTTCCTAAATAAGGAACCATTAGGGTGATTGGTTGATAGCACAATAAATTGAACTTAACCTAAGGCTGCTCATCAGTGTGCAACGGTCATGCTGGAGAGAATACATGATAAACTTATATTTTTCAAAGCAAGGATAACCGTTGGGGTGACCTGTTAGTGGCACAATAAGTTGAACTCGACCTAAGGGCGACTATTGAGAGAGTGTTGACCCGAGGACTTATCTCAACTCAAAAGTAGTCAGGTAATTCCTCTAGTAAGTTTTTTTGACACTTCCCTAAAGATAGGATGCATGCTTGGAAAAAGGTACTACTAGGGGTTTCCTCTTAATCCATTAGCAAAAATATAAATTTATTTTATTTATATACTTGAGTGGACCCTATTGGTGTGCGAGGGATCACACTAAGAATGAGCTTATATCAGCCTAGTCCTATCTTAGACTTACTGGACTAAGGGAGAATCTGTATATCCACAAGATGGATGGCTATCTGGAAAGGGGGACTGTCCAATCCAAGAGTAACCCGGGTAGTGCCTAAAGTAGGTCTCTAAGGATGTGATCTAAATAGAGTACCCACAGGGCATGTATTGCTAGGGGATTTATCTTAGACCCTGTAAAGAAAAGCCTATAGGTATATAGTGGCCAACTCTGGGAGAAAGCTTATAGACTTACATCTGCCATGAGTGGTGTATCCATCGGTGGGTCATCACAAGATAATGACCAACCAACCTAAGGTGCCATGGATTTTAATGATCAACTGAGAAGAAGGCTTGTAGACTTACATCTTCACATGAAAATGATCATGATAGTCATCATGGGGATGATGCTATCAACCTAGAAACTACTAAGTGGGAGTCTGTAAGGACTGGACCTAAAGTAGAAGGAAAGGAGCCACTGGGGGACTTATCATAAGCCTCAAATATACTCAACCTAGTCAGTGCATGATGGCTAGTTCAAGAAGAAAGTATGTAAACTTATATCCTCAAAAACAAAGTCAACATAGGGTAGCTTACTAGCTGCGCAGTAAGACCTACCAAACTAACAAGAGACTTTTCTATTTTCAATAGTCAAGTTAGGAAGAAAGCTTACATCCTCCGTAAGGAACCATTATACACAAAGAAGGTAGCATGTCATCTTGACCTAGAGCAGTTAATGAGTGAGTGTCATAGGGGGCTTTATTCCACATCAAAATAGCTTGAGATGAAAGATATGTGTTTATTTTATATGTGGTTTTGTGTAGTTTGTGTTGGTGTTGTGATATTAAAGGATAGGACTCCACTTGGCTTCCTCACACCTACCTTAAACACATCATGGTGGATTCACAAACAAAGATATTTCTTATTATATAACAAATAAGATTTGAGATGAAAAGAAGTTTTATTGATAATTATTCTCAAACAAGATTTATGGATAGTATTTCTTTAGGTAAATCCCATTGATTGGAAGCATTGTGCACTTTCCCTTACAATTTATAAGATGTTAAGATCCTCCTTAGTCGGCCTTATCTCTGGCAAAAGGGCCTTCCCAAGTGAGTTTAAACTTGCCTAACATTTTTTAATGGGCAATAATTGGTCTCCTTAAAACTAAAATAAGCTCTCATACTTGAAAATCTCTAGGACGGACCAACTTGTTATGAGATTGAATCATTTTGGCTTTGTACAACTCGAGGTTCTAGCATGCCTAGAAGCGTCTCTCCTCTAAACCTTTGAGCTCTTCTAATCACAACTTGGCATTCTACTCTGTGGTAACCTTGCTACCCACAACTATCTTTAATGATGAGAGTTGGGCTTCTAATGGTATAACTAATTTAGACCCATACACTAAGGAGAAAAGGAAGTTGGAGTCAGTGGTGGTGCCCACAAGTTTTAGCTAATGACTCATGCCATTGTCACTTATTATCGTTGAGTGTCTTCTTTAATATATGAATGATAGTTTTGTTGAAGGCTTCTGCTAAGCCATTTTCCCTCGGGTAGTAGATGATAGGATATCTCCAATCTATGATGTGTCTCAGGGCAAGCTATTAATCTTAATTCTCTTGAATGTACTACCATTATCAGATATAATTTATCGAGGCACCCCGAACCTATATAAGATATAGTTTTTGAAATATTAGAGCACATGTTGTGTTGTGACCTCTCTGAGTGGGATCACCTCCGCCCACTTGGAAAAGTAGTCGGTGGCAGCTAGAATGAACCGATGACCATTGGAAGAAGGAGGATTGATCGGACCCACTATGTCAATACCCCAACACTCAAATGGCCATGAGGCCAAGATAGGGTGTAGAATGTTCAGTGGTTGGTGTAAGATCATACCATACACCTAACATTGGTGGAATCTCATAGACGTCCATGCAGTCTGTGATCATTGAAGGCCAATAGTATCCTAGTCTCTTAATCTTGCCTTTCATCTTCAGACCGGATTGGTGTGCTCCGCATAAACTGAGTGTACCTCAATCCTGATCCTACAGGCTTCATGCTTGTCCAAACAACATAATCACATATGATTGAAGGACCACCGATACAAGATGTCATGATATAGAAAGGGTCTCGCTTTCGATACTAGTGACTTCTCTTGAGATAGTTTGCCTATATTTAGATAATCCATGAATGGTTGCCTCCAATCACTCCTCATCCTTTTGGCAATGCAACCTCCCTTAAAGAGAATCTCTTGATGAGTTCAGCATCAATAAGAGATAAGACTTGTCTATTTTGGACCCTTATTAGTATGGACTCATCTTTCAAACATGTCAACTCTTTGGCAAGCTTGGCAAATGCATTTACTTCCACGTTCTCTCCTTGACAAATCTTATAAATAGTAACCTCTGGGATTTGGCCAATAACTCCATGATGTACTTATGGTAATGATTGAGCTTAGGCTTTAGAACTTTGTAAGACCTAGCGATTTGGTTGATAACTAACTCAGAATCCCAGAAGATGTTGATACTCTGGATGTATAGCATTATGGCTAACTCTAGATTGGAAATCAGAGCCTCATATTTGGCTTTGTTGTTGGTGCATGCATTGGATAAATGATATGTGAATAATTTTACATCGCAGTCTAGAGATAGAACTATTCATACCCCTACATTTCTAGGGAGAGCAGATCGTGGTTCTTCTTTCTTTTGAAAGGAAGTCGCACCATCAAAATATGTCTCCCAATAGCGAATGCTAGTGTCCCCTAAGTTCATGATTTGTTCATCAAGGAGGTCATCACTAAGCCAGGAATCAGCAAGAAGTGGTTGTGCTGCTAAGAAATCCACCAGTGCCTATCCTTTCACCGCATAGAGGGGTACAAAAGTGATGTCAAATAGCAACAAAATCATGGACAAATACACCAACCATCTGGATAACGTCAATTGTGTTATGAGATACTGCAGTGGATTAATCCTAAAGATCAGGTTCATATTATGAGAAAGCATGTAGTGTCGTAGCTCTTGGGATGCAAAGATTAAAGCTTGGTAGTGTTTTTCAATAGGTAGATAGTTTGCCTCAACAGGAATTAGATGATGACTGAGATAATAGAGTGCATTTTCTTTCCCTTCATCATTGGTTTGGGCCAACAAAGTGTCAAGAGAGTCATATAATGTAGCAGTATATAGTATAAGTGGCTTGCCCGGGATAGGGGCTGCTAGAACTGATAGTGTCATCAAGTAGTGCTTAATGTCTTTGAAGGCATGTTGACACATGCCATCCCACTTAAACTTGGCATCCTTTTTGACAAGTGTTGAGAATAGCTAACATCTTCCTGACAAGTTGGAAATGAAGCATCTTAGATACGCCAACCACCCTTGAAATGATCTGAGTTGAGCTAGACTTTTAAAGGGTGGCATTTTTAATATTGCCTTGATCTTCTCTGGATTGATTTCTATTCCATGGTGTCGGATAATAAACCCAAGGAATTTTCTTGAAGCTACTTTGAATGCACACTTCAGGGGATTCATTTTAAGGTTAAATTATCTTAACCATTCGAAAACTTCACTCAAGTCAAAGAGATGGTCTTCCTTTTATTTACTTTTGACTACAAGATCATCGACATAGCATTCAACTTGATGATGAATGAGTTCATTGAAGATCTGAGTCATGGCACATTGGTATGTAGCACCAGCATTTTTAAAGCAAAAGGCATGACCCTATAGCAAAAGATTTCGATTGGGGTTCAAAATGCAATATTTCTTTCATATTCAAGGGCCATATTTATTTGGTTATAAACAAATGAGCCATCCATGAAAGAGAAGATTGCATGAGATGAGGCAATGCCCACCATCAATTATGGGATTAGTAGTGGAAATTCATCTTTTGGACATGCCTTCTTTAGATCCCTAAAATTGAGCATATGTGAATTTGGTCATTATTTTTCTTAACTGGGGCAACATTAGCTAACCATGTAGGATATTTATCTTCCCTGATGAAGCCAATATTGATCAGTTTCTTGACTTCAAAAATGACTTGCTATTCAATGTCTAATTTCATGCGTCTAGGAGCTTGCTTGATAGGGTTAACACTAGGCTCTATTACTAGTTTATGGACTACTATGTCAGGAGATAAACCAAGCATCTCTTCATAACTCCACACAAAGAAGTCCTTAAACACAGTCAATAACCTAACTAAGTCACCAATTTCTGTATCATTCAACAATGAACTGATGTATGTTGGACGTGGATTGTCTTTAGTTCCCAAGTTAATTTCTTTGAGCTCGTCGATGGTTGACCTGATCTCCTCTTCAAACTCTAGTGGTGCATCTTTTACTTCAAGGTCATTTGGATCATCTGAAGTTTCTAAACACACCTTCTCATTTGAGTTAGCATGATTTGAAAAGATCCTATCAGATTCCAAATGATTGGTGATGACTAGGCAATGATTGCCATCATTGACTAGACCCATTGTATCAAATCCTAATCCTAGTCTTGATTGAGGATGTCTACTTTTGTTGTCCCATAACCTTTCAAAGTACTCTGGCCTGTGTTTAGACCAAGTATGTGGGATTAATTCCTTCTTTGCTAAACTAAGAACACGATGTGAGTACCAATCAAAAGGTAATTGTATTAAATATTTATATGAATCATCCTTAAGTTATACACCAACTTCTTGACTTAAGGATGATGTTTCTGAAAAGAACCTTTGGGTTTTCCCATTTGTGGATGACTTAGGGGCTTCCTTAACAACCAAACCCTTAACTTTTTGTAAAAAAAGGGGGGTTAGAGCTAAGGTTACCAACTAATGTCTGACTATCTCATATGCAGGCTTGGATACATTTATGCTTTGCTTTGGAGCCCAATCTTCATCACTATCATGCTCAAACATCACATCAAAAGGGATCCCCACCAGAAGAGTGTGTAACCACAAGACTCATCCTCCAACTAGATTCTAAGTCTATGTGGATAGTAGGTGTACTCGGTGGTCGGGACATACCTCTTATTGGGTGACCAATGTGTTTTCCACCTCATGCCTCAAACTGCCCTTTGCCTGCTCGGTGGAGGTCAGTCATCCTACCCATATGTTTAAATGGAGTAATGAACTATGGGTGGAATCCAATCTCATGCTCTATATCTTCCCCTGAGTCCATGAATCACTCTCTTTTATTTTCTTTATCTTTCTCTTTTTTTCTTTTCATTTTATGTTTCTTTTTTCCTTTTCTTTTCTTTCTTTTTGACCCTCATGGGGATCTTGACTAGATTCACGAGAATGGACTTGTTGGTTTTGGAGAAGAAAATAGGTTGCATCCTTATATATACCAACCACATGCACTGTGAAGGGTTTGAGATCTCTTTTGACGTAGTACTCAATTCCACCTCTCATGAACTTCAAGCACTGATGTAGAGAGGATGGAACTGTGTTGTTCTCATGTATCCATGGCCTCTCAAGCAAAGTATTGAAAGATGTATTCAAGTATATGATATGAAACTCTGCTTCAGTCTTCCAATCATCTATCTCCAGTGAAAACACTATGGAGCCTAAGGCCCTCTCATCTCGTTCATTGAATCGTCTCACCATCATCCTCTCTTTTAGAGTTTGGAGATGTTAATCCTCAAGTAGGCAAGGGTTCTTAAACTCATAATGTTGACTGATGCACCTTGGTCAACTAGAACTCTTGATAACCTGCATCATCCTCTACGGGATTGCACCTAGGGATCTTTAAGGTATGCACCAACTCTAGATGGTCCACTTCCATAGGAGAAGGATGTGAAACTAGGGTTGAGTTATGCAATACTGAAACCACTGCCATCAACTCCTCAATTTTCTTCCCCATCTTGTCAATGTGATCATGTCTCTGTTTGAGTTGATGGAGGAGGTGTTGAGTTGAGTGAGAAGTGTGACCTTCCTTGAGCACAACACCTTCCTAGCTAAGCTGATCCCACTATAAGGATTCCCATGTATCAATCATGCAGACGTCAGCTGTGTCATCTAACATGTCATCCTCATCAGGATCGAAGTTGACTCTATCCTCCTTCTGATCTGAGTGGTTACTCCTAAGAATTTGCCTTTTCTCAGAAAAGTAGTCCGCTAATATGTAATATATCGATCGGTATACTATGCCTGGCTGGATTGGTATGAATACTCACTAATTACTAGCCATAGGACTGTGCTCCTTTGCCTCTATGCAACGGATAATGCCTACTATCAAGAATCCCTTGCTGGGAGGATCAACTATCATGGGGACTATGTCTATGTCCACTCCCCTCTTTATCTATGTCTGTTCTGGAGGTGGTGCGATGATGATGCTCTTGGGTTGCTACTCCTTTCTGACCACAGCTAAGGTAGGGGGTCAAACTAGGGAGCTCGATCTCACCTCAATAGGTAGAATGGATGGAGTGAGATCCTTGGGTTGTAGTCGGATCACCAGTGGGGATGGTCTCTCCCCAGATGAGGGCGCTAAATCTTGGTGTGGGTGGTAGTTATTATAAGCTGAACAGGTGGTGGTGGATGGTGGGGGAGCAGTGTGATGGAAATACCAACTGCCCTTCAACTAGAGATCTCTTCATGCCACGGACTGTGCCAATAAGAACAATGATGTATGAATGATCACCGATAGGCAAACCATCGTGGAAATCCATCAAGAGGTAGGTACCAAACCGTCGCTCTCTGCCTACCTAGATACCGAGCCTCCATGGTTCTCTCTCTCTCTATGGATTTGACCCTAACACTCAAGGATCATGGATCATAAGTCAAATAAGGTACCGACTGAGCAAGCTCATCGAACCTGGGGAATAATGCTAAGATCAGTGTAGGGCCTCCTATGCTCCCTAGTCGATGTCTCATAGTATGTTGGTGGTGGAGGCAATGCAATGATCCTCTGGTAGTCTTCTTCTCCATCTGAGGCTAAAGGGGGTGAAACCTACTATCACTCAAAAGTGGAGTGGTCTCATGGGTAGAATCCTCCTCAACTACATGGGAAGAAACATTAAGCTCTCTGGATGCTTACTTATGATCCCGCTTAATCTTTCAATTTTTATTGTGGCATTGGGTACGAGTGAGCAAAGCAAAGTGGGAGCTAGAACCTTCCTCGAAGTTGGGGGAGACTATCTTAAAGGCTAAGATAGCCTTCTCCTTTGGGGTAAGCAAAAAGAAGGTAGAAACTCTCATTATGGCAGAGACAACTGAACGGGAAGGTACTAAAATAGATGGTACTGACACTGTCACTGAATGGGGTGTGGAAAGCACTGTGGCCTACTTCTTTAATGAGAAAAACTCAGAATCATATGGGATATCCATTGAATTCCCCACCACCTTCTCTCTAAAAGTGGAACCACCTCAAAGCCATGGCCAAAGTAGATCAGGTGTGAGGCATCAGTCATGGTAAGATTGGCTTGATCTAGGCTAGATCTACACAAGAGGGAAAAAGAAAATGAACTTGCTAGGAGCCATGATCATGATTGACCGAGGGCTAAAAAATACCTGGGAATCATTAACAAATTTAGGTATGCTAAGTGAGGTTCATTGAATTTTGGAGAGATTCTTGATATTTGGAGGAGAGACTTTGCCATATCATTTTGATTTAGAACCCATACTCAACCAATTTAAGTAGGTTGGGCAAGGTTCAAATATTTGGAGAGACCTTTGAAGATATTTATATTGTGTGTCTTGTTTGAAATTTTTGATTTGGAAAACCTTTACTTAGCAAATTTAGGTATGCGAAGAAGTGGTTTTGATTATATCTTTTGAAAATTTTATTAAAACATCTTTGATTGTGATGATCGGTTATGTGTGATATTTGTTGATTTAAAAAAGGGGTTTCTTACTTAACAAATTTTGTATGTTAAGTAGAAGCCAAATGTGTTTGATATGTGTTGATTTTAAAATGAGGTTCTTACTTAACAAATTTGGTATGCTAAGTAAGAGTCAAATGTGATTTGATTTGTGTTTTTTTTAAATGAGATCTTCACTTAACAAATTTGGTATGTTAAGTAGGAATCAAATATGATTATAATTTGTGATTTGAAAATGAGACTCTCGTTTAACAAAGTAGGTATGTTAAGTGGGAGTAAAATGTGCTTGATTTATTTTTGAAAAATGAGACTCACAGTTGACAAATTTGTTATGTTAAGTGGAAGTCAAATATGATTGATTTGTTTTTGAAATATGAGACTCTCACTTAACAAATTTGGTATGTTAAGTAGGAATCAAGTGTGATTATGATTTTTTTTTTTTAAAATGAGACTCTCACTTAATAAATTTAGTATGTTAAGTGGGAGTCAAATGTGTTTGATTTGTTTTTGAAAAATGAGACTCACACTTAACAAATTTGGTATGTTAAGTGGAAGCAAAATGTGATTTGATTTGTGTTTGTTTGCTTTTAAAAATGAGACTCCCACTTAACAAATTTGGTATATTAAGTGGAAACCAAATCTACTTTGATTGTGTTTGTTTGTTTTTGAAAATGAGACTCTCACTTAACAAATTTGGTATGTTAAGTGGAAGCCAAATGTGATTGATTTTTCTTTTTGAAAAATGAGACTCTCACTTAACAAATTTGGTATGTTAAGTGGAAGCAAAATGTGATTTGATTTGTGTTTTTTAAAAAAATGAGACTCTCACTGAATAAATTTAATATGTCAAGTGGTAACCAAATGTGATGTAATTCGATTTTAAAAATGAGACTCTCACTTAACAAATTTGGTATGTTAAGTAGGAGTCAAGTGTATTGTGATTTCAAAATGAGGCTCTTACTTAACAAATATGGCATGTTAAGTAGGAGTCAAGTGTATTGTGATTTGAAAATGAGGCTCTTACTTAATAAATTTGGTATGTTAAGTAAGAGTCAAGTGTATTATGATTTGAAAATGGGGCTTTACTTAACAAATTTGGTATGTTAGGTAGGACGCCAAATATGTTTATGATTTTTGAAAAAGGAAAATCTATTTAACAAATTTAGATATGTTAAATAGAATTCAATTTATTTTTGTGATTTTTTAAAGCGAGACTCTCATTTGACAAATTTGTGTATATCAAATGGAGTCCAAATGTGTTTTTATGTTCAAGATTTTGGTAAAGAAAATTTTTATTTGACAAATGCAAATGTGTTAAATAGAATTCAATTTTTTTTTATTTTCTGAAAGAAAAGGGAACTCCTATTTAACAAATTTAGGTATGTCAAATGGAAGTTCAATTATATCTTGATTTTGTGTGTGATTTCTTTATTTTTAAAAGAGGGAAACTTCAACTCTAACATATCTAAAAAATATTAAGTGGAGTTTCAATTTTATGGCATGATTTTATTTGAATATAGGATCTTCATTCAACAAGTTTTGGTGTGTTGAATGGAGATATCAATTTTCAAAAAATGTGCTTTTGAAAAAGGGATTTTAAGAGAATTTTGATTTTTTTTTTTTTGAAAAAAGCCTCCATGTAACAATTATAAGAATTGTTAAAAGAGGTTTGGTTATATGAGGAATGAGAATTTCTTGTGAATTTTGTGAAAAATCTTTTGTTATGTGAATTTTTTGAAAAAGTGCCTTTGGAAAGTGACATTTTGTAAAAGAGTTTATTTTCTTAAATATAAGATGAACCTTATCTCACCAAGCTAGTGGTAAGGAGGTTCTAAATTTTTGTCATCTCCTTTAGTAGTTGATTTTATCTTTTTTACTGTTGGGGGGGACCCATTAGGGGTTTGAACTACAGGAGTGAGGTCCTAAAACTTGAGGATGTTGGCTAGCTTTGCTTAAGAATGAAATAAGATAAGTGCCAATGGAAGGAAAGATAGTCTTAGACTCATATGAAATACAAGTACACTATCGATGCTTGGAAAATATAATTGTTTACTAGAGATGGAGAAAGGAACCATCCCTAGTGAAGTCACTATAAAAATATATGGTGTTTATTTTCAATTATGTGTATGGAGGACACCATGTAAATCTGAGAGTGTACTTATTGAGGTGATCAGGTACGACATCAAGGAATGGTGCACTATCTTGAAAGATAGAAATCACCACCCTACAATGGACCTAAACACCTAATAAGGACTCCTAAGGCATGATGGGTCTTCAAATATACCAGAGATTTTTTCCTTACTTTACATGGATGAATAAAGCATAGTTTATTTAAATCAAATTCTAAAGTTTCCTATGGGGGCAAGCCCCCTAGTTAATTACATCCTAAGGAACATGATTTCCTTAGAAATACTCTCGATTAAATTAGGCAATTGTTGTCTCCAAAGATTTCAAAGATAGGACTATCAATAAATTGGTTATATTTGAAAAATTAATCAGGATTGATCAAAATGAGAGACTTATTATTAAAGCTAAATGGAGATGAGTAGAGAATGCTCATGATGCTAGGCAACCTAGTAAGCATTCCAATCTATCCTATGGTTAGGCTTTTTATGTTTGAAATTGAGGAGAAATATATGTTTGAATTATAATTTTATTAGAAAGCTAAGAGTTATAATCTCACAACAGATAGTTATGGAAATGCCTAAGAGGTGAGGACTTATGGTTATATCCTGAGGGGAAATAGTAAGCTCAGATGCTAAATCTAGGGAGCTTTAGTGAGAGCCAAAGCATGCCCTAAATCTAAGTGAAAATGGGTATATGATTTATCTCCATAAGAGAGGGTAAACCACCCAACTATTTGACTTAAAACTACCTGGAGTGGCAGCCAACTAACTCCTCCTACGCATTAAAACCATGTGGCCAAGTCATATGTTTTATAAGATGGTTAGGTTGTTATTATTAGAACCTAAAACTCACTCCTTAAGAGAATAGAGCATGAGTGGTATGAACAATGACTTAGTTTAATGCAAATCTTTTCAATTTTTATTTGATTTTGGACACTTCATTTTGATAAAGGCTATAGGATTTTTATATTCCTAAATGCATCTTGAAATGAGTTATGGGATAAATCAACAGAGAAGAGGGTGAAGCTCCATTAGTAGGAGTTGCTCTCATAGGTCAAGTGGTTCCTATATATACAATAACGGAGGTCCTCATTTTATAAGAGTGATTCAAGATGAGATGTACGGTGTTAAGAAAATAAAATCTAGCTAAGGGGTTACTAAAATATTTTAATTTTCTTATTTAATGCCTAACTTTATGTGAGGTTATGAGTTATTTATAAAATTTAGTTATGAGTTGTAGTTGGGGTAGAAAATTTATTTTTTCCTAAGAGCCTAATTAGATCCAGGCCACACAATAAATCACCATATATGAAGAAACTAGGAAAAGACATGTCAATTCTATTACACAATTTGTAAACAAAAAATCAAATAATTTATAAACATAATGTAAGAGAATAACATGTCGGTGTGGTCGGGTAGCTCCGTACAACTGGAAAAGAGAAATAGGTAGCCAAGCTCTACCCTTATACAACTTGGTATATGAAAGAATAATTACAATTATAAATGAATAAAAGCTATGGGGTGTCTTTTAACTTCTTTCTTCATATCTCCTTTATTTCTTCATTTAGGTTTGCTTGCTCCAAAGGCATCATGGAGGCCTCCCAGGATAAAGCCTTCTAGCCTCTGCTCATCCTAATCCCCCATAACACAAATTCTAATTTCTAATTAATAATTACATTAAAAATAAGAAAATTAAATATAACTACACCTATAAAATAAGTGTTAGCAAAACACATCATACAACCCAATTAGTTATATGTATGAATTGGACTTAGCACCTTGCACATGTGTAACCAAGTCACCTGTCTTAATTTAGAATATGCTTAGAGGGTAAGCAACCTACAAAATATAGCATTTATATTTATGTTAAGCTCCCCTTAAACATGATCTCCTACAAAAAATATAATTACTCTAATTATGGCCTAACATCCAATCTGATATACATCAGGTCTATAATACACATCACAAACTAAACACACATCAAACCATGCACCACCGTAACATAAGGCTAAAAGTGGTGACTTAATCTAAGGTGTATGTATTAAAGCTTGTGTGGCATGCTTTAACTAGGATTTGTTATAATTTTCTAAGTATGAAAGGATTTAATTATAAGGGATTGTTTCACTTTAAGTGGCTAGATTGATTTGTAAGTTTTACTTAATGCTTTCTTTTATTTCACTTGGTTTACACTTAATAACTAAGTGTTATAAAGAGAAGAAAAGAGAGGATCACCCTCCTTTATCCCTAACTTAAGCCACACATAAAGCATAATAATTAAACAATTCTCTTTAATGAATGGTTTATTACATATTTTAATTAACCCTAAGTTTAGGTTCACTTTAAATAATCTCATTTAATAAGAAAGGCATCTTAAGATTTATTGGAGTTAATTACTATCACATAACACATGTTTGTTCATTTCTTTCCATTATATGTAGCATGCATATGATTATGTCTTAAACATATCTATGCATACAATATGTTTTTGGCACACTTAAATGCAAGATGCATGAATGATTTTTATAGAAAAAGAGGATTCTCATTCATTAGCTAAATACACATTCAAATGTATGAAAGTTTTAAGCAAGTACTTTGCCATTATTTGACCAGGAGAATGAGGTAGGAACCTCCTTGGGGCTACTTAAAGCCGGCATCCCTGAATGTCCATACAAGATATACCCACTATTCTTAAATACACATGGATGTATTAATAACTATGAGAATGGGAATCATGCAAAAAATTATACTTTTGTTTTGAATTATGCATATAAAATAAGGTGGGGTTTTCATTCATTAACCAAATGCACATAAGTGTATAAAAGTTATAAGCAAGTACTTTGCCATTGTTTGACCAAGGGAACGAGGTAGAAACCTCCTTGGGGCTACTTAAAGCCATGCATCCCTGGGTGTCCATACTAGATATACCCGCTATTCTTAAATACTCATTAGTGTACAAATAACTATAAGAATGTAAACCATGCAAGAAACGTATTTTGATTTATTTATATATGTGAGCTAAAATTCTATCTAAATTCTAACATGGATATACATAAGAATAAACCCAAGCAAGTGTTGTGTCCTTTTCAAATGAACTATACACTTGTTATATTCATATCCTTATGTAAATTCATGAAGATTAAAGAAAAGAGAACTTCATATAACATTTTCTAAGTTGTAAGCACATACAACCTTATAAATACTCATAATTATCATTACGCTTATGTGTTATAGTTGATTTAAATACTTTTAAAATAAATTTCTATTTAATAGTGATAATAGCCACACATATTTTTAATTTAAGCCAACACATGCAACTTGACATAAAGGAATTCATTTTATTTAATTAATTTTTGAAAAGGATGAATGCATGATTACAAGAGTCATACAACGTTTAATACAATTGGAGAGAAATAAAAAAACATAAGCATATAATTTCATTCAATCCAATTAATTCTTAAGGACAACCATATTAAATAAGATCATTTAAAATAAACCAAAGTTCCTTAATGCCATTTTTGATTTTATGTTTAACTTGATTTAAGAGATGTGAGAAAGATTTGCTAATCTTAATCCCATCCCCCATATGTGTGAGTTAATTTGTTTTAATAATAAGTAATTAGATTGATTTTATGGATTCATTAAGTTAACCATGGATTAAATCAAATAATTAAACCCTTACCTATGTTACTAAAGTAATTAATTAAATAATTATGAGCCAACATGATATGCATGGAAAATAACTTGCAATGATACTAAGAAATAAAAAAGCCTAATGTAATTAGATCATAATTAATAATTAATTAGGTTAAGGAACTTAATTAAGTACTTTTATGGCTTCTCCACACATGTAGGTTAACCATAATTTTCTTAAATAGCTTTAGGTTATTAAACACATAAAGATCTACCCAAGAAACTTAATTAGATGAGATCTGGAATGATTATGATTTTAATTTGATTAATTAAGCTATTTAAATTAATGAATTAAATGATTAATAAGGCTCAAATGAATTAGTTATAAGTCAAGTGAAATGAACTTAAGGAAAAGAATGGGAAAGAGGTCCCAATCTCATTCCCCATTCCCATTCATTGTCTCACAATGATTAGCAAGATTAATTAATGGTTTTCTTATTGTTTAGAATGTTAATTAATCACCTAACTAATTAAGAAAGTAATTAGGGCTAAGGTAAATAATTTTCTTAATTAACCAAGCAATAAATCACAAGACCATTATGGGAGGCAAGGGTCGTCCCATTAATCAACCATAATAAATTTAAGATTAATTACTTGGGTAATTAGGGAGTAATTAAGCTAATCAAGTTTTCAATTAAACCCAAGTTAAGCTTTAATTACTATTCAAAATCAATTGGGATTAATTTTAAACTAATCTCTTCTAAAATACCTTAAAATAAATATTTATTTATATCTTTATGATTTTTCTTGATTTGTTACAATTTTCCAAAGTTTCAGTTGATTTAAAATATACCATATGAGCTTCAGAATGTAATATCTTTCAATCTAGAAATTCTTTTAACTTGAAATTTTTATGGTGGGTGCACTTTAACTTCAATTTCAATCCTTGAAAATTTCAACTTAATCTAATGTGTATTTTTTAGAGAAATTAATAAAATTTGATTTTTCTACTAAAACTTAAATTAAGTTCAAAATAATTATTCAAATTTAGGGATTTTAGATTTGTTAGATTCCCTCAAAAATATGAATCTAATGAGCCTTTGTTTATAATTTTTAGTTAAGTATTTTATTTTCTATGAATTTTTTAAATTTCAAGTGATTTAAATAATTTTTAATTTCAGAAAATACCCTAATTTCCCACTTAACCCAGTCAGTGCTACAAACAATACGCCATGCGGTGTTGTGATTGAGCCATGCGGTCCGCATGGCATCGCGGCTCTGGGCGCTAGGCCAGCATTGCATACAGCATGCAAGCGGGAAAGTGAGATGAATAGGAAAGGGATGGACAGATCAAATCAGATCGTACGATCATTGATCGGATGTTCTAGTATGATTCACATAATCTGAAGGGTAGAAATGCTCAATCGGCACATGATCTGAGCCGTCCGATCTTGCAAATTGTAGGATTGGACAGCTGTTGTATGTCGTGGCTAGTCGAAGAGTAATCCGAGGGCTTTAGGGTTTTTTTTTTGTAAAATCTAGGTGAAATTTCATTCAAATGGATTCATTTTCTCGTTGACTCACACTGGAAGACTTCTATATTCTTATTGTCACTAAATACAATGAAAATGCAAGGGATTTTTAAAGAAATTCCTAGAATTGCATGAAAGTCATCATAAAATAAGAAATCCTAAGGCCGGCTATGGTTCTTGAAAATTACCTCATCGAAGATAGTTTTTGGCGGTGGTGATGATCCGAGCACACTCTTAAGCGGAGGAAGAAGCCTTGAAATGAGGATAGACCTTCGCCTTCACTACTAAATGATGTATTCTCTAAGTGCCATCACGTCCTCACCGGAATCCACTTACTTTTGTTTACTTTTGCTCAGAAATCTAGAGAGAATGATTGTTGGTTTGTTTGAGAGCTCTAGCTAATAGAAATGAGGGTGGGAGAATGAGAATAAGAGTCTCTATTTTATGTGCATTGGTTTTGGCCAAAAATACCCTTTATTTTTTTATTTTTGGCTACAAATGGGTGTCCTTAGCTTGGGATGGTTGGGAATGGAAGGCAATCATCCTAGGTGGATTATTTTGGTTGGATAAGGCATGGGAAGTGGCTACCATGAAGGACAAATGGGTGTCCTAGCAAAGGGAGGGGGAAGTCCTTCACGCTAAGTGTTTCAATGGGAGAGGTGAGGTGAATTCACCTCCCCATGAGTCATGGCTACCCCAACCACCTCTTGAGTCAGGTTGGTTAGTGTCCTTGGTGCCTATGTGGACCAATGGATGAGTGTCAAGTGGCCAAGGAAGAGAAATGACCACTTAGGTGAGTGTCTTTTCTCTTGGGATGCCCTTGACCCAAGGGCAAAGTGGTCATTTGGCATTGAATTTGATTTGAACAAATTTTAAATGAGTTAAAAGTGAGTTGGACCAAATTTCATGTCATTAGGAGTTCATATGTTTTAATTTTGGTCAATTTGACCCATTTGGGCCAAATTGGGTCAAAACGGGTAAGGTTGACTAATTGATCAAATTGGGACAAACCAAGGGTTGGGTCAAGTTCAAATGATCATTTTGATATATTTTTTTAGTTTTTTTCAATCAATTTGGTTTAATTTGTAATTAATTTGGATTTTGGCCAATTTGATCCTTTAGGTTAATTTGGGCTAAGTTGACCAATTTGACCAAATTGAATTGAATCTTGGTTTGGGTTTGGTTGATCATTTGGAATATATTATAGGCTTTGGTTAAGTTCAATTTGGATTTGATTGGATTTTAGGTTGATTTGACCCTTAAGGTCAATTTGAGCTAAGTTAGGTTAGGTTGACCAATTGGTCAAATTGGGCTCAATTAAGGCTTTGGTCAAGTCTAATAATCAATTTGGAATGAACTTGAGCCATTGGTTGAAATCAATTTATTTTAGGTTGCAATTTGGCTAGTTTGGGTTCATATGGGTTAAAGGGTTGACTTGGCCAACATGCTAGGTTGACTTGGTTTGACCCAATTCTTGATAATTGATTAACCTAGGATGATCAACAATCATGACATGAAGTTTGGATTGGCTTAATTCACTTTGATTTTAATTGAATTGGATTTCGATTCATGTAGGTTAAATTGGCCACTTTGAGTCAAATGAGGCAATTGGGTTTAGTTGGCTTGATTTTGAGTTGGGTTTATTTGGTTGAGTTTATATATGGATTTGAGATGGATATATAAATTCAATTGCAATTGATTTGGGTTCAAATGATTTTTGGTTCAATTGAACATTTTAAGTCAAATGGGCTAAATTGGGTTTGACTTGGGTTGATTTTGGTTTGGCTTGATAATTGTATGTTTTATTTATATTTGGATAGATGATTGAAGGAATGATTGATTCAAGATAAAATCCATTGGTTTTGATTTGATTTTGATAGGATTTTTGGCAAAGTTTAAGGAATTGAATTAAAGGGCTTGAATTGGGTTTTGGTTTGATTTTGGGTTTGATTTTGGCTATTTGAATTTATGTTTCATTTATATTTGGGAATATAAATGAAGATATAAATGATTCATGAGAAAACCACTTGAGTTTGGAGTGATTTGGAAGCAAATTTGACTAATCTCATAGAGGTGGGTCAAAAGGGCTTAAGTAGAAAATTGATTTAGTTTGATTTATTTTTGGTCATTGGAAGGTGGGTTTCATTTATATTTATGAATATAAATGAAGTAATAATTGATTTATAAATAAATCAAATGATTTTGAATTTATTTGGGTTAAGATTTTGTTAAGCTTATGGAATTCGATCATTAGGCTTTAAGGAGAATTTTGAGCTTGGATTTGATCATGGGATTGAATTATTTAAAGTTGGATTTGAATTAAAATTTGAGTTTGAGGTTTGGTTTGAGATTTGAATTTGGATTGGATTTGAGAAGGTGCATATAGATTGGGTTTAGGCTATAGGGTAGGAAGGCTTCCTAAGTCCCTAGGGCACAACCTATTCTAGTAGCTAACTCTTCTAAGTCTCTAGGCTTAGGTTAAGCATTTCTTTAATCACTAGAAGTGTCTCAAGACGAAGGAGCTCTTAGTGTCTATAAAAGTCACAGCTCTATGATGAGGAAGTTGAGAACTCACTCTAAAAGTGAGCTCAACACACAACCCCTACAAAAGACAACATTAGTTCTAAAAGAACGTCTTACCATCTAAACTATCGACAAACAATCTTAAACATGTAGTATAAAATAGTACACCATAAAATAAGAAAAAATACATCACAGAATATCACAGATAAAACTAACCTAAGTCTAGGGTCCGTTAACTAATATTCTAGTGTGTGAAAAAAATGGGTTTTGTGGTAAGATTTTGCGAGGCCTTCTTAGATTTCTATTTTTGTTTAGGTTTCTAATTTTTAATTTTATTTTATTTTAAGACTTCTTAATTTTAATATTTTTGCTTCATAGGTACGGGTCATTGTCATGCTAGAGATTCAAGGTATCAAGACCTCCTTTGGACCAGTAGCCCTATGACCTTGGGTATCTAAACTATATACTATATGTTGCTAATTATGAAAATAATTTTTTTATTCTTTATTCTTTTATTTTTTGAATTGTTTTAATTTACCATGGATGGTTTCAATTTAAGTGATTTAATAATTTGTAATTTCATTTTCATTTTAGATGCTTTTTTATGTTAAGATGAAATTAAATTTTCAAGAATGAAAAATACAATAACTTCCATTTTAGGTCGAACCCATTCTATTGAACATCCTAAATGCTAATAGAATAAAGCATTCACCCTAAGATGAAGGTTCATTCCAAAGGTTTAACTAAGATCCTAAGTATCATAATTAATCCTTTTTTGAATTTATTTAAATGATTTGATTTAAGTTTAATTCAATGAATATCTTAATTATTATTTTGAATTCTTCTCTTCATTCATTTGGTCTTTCTTTTATTTGATTCCTCACATTTTAATTTAGTTTGTTTCCTTAAAGTATGTTTCTTCAATTAAGTTCAATTAAGGTTCCTTTATCATAATTTAATTTGATTTGAATTGGTTTCCACTTTAAATTTAATTCATTTATTTTTATAGTTTGAGTTTTATAATTTGATTTTATTAATTCATTTGATTAGATTCATCTTATTTATTTGATTTTTATTATTCATTTAACTTAATTAAGTTTATTTATTATATTAGTGTTTATGTTATTTAATGGAACTTACTGTAATTTACTTTAATTTAGCTATCATTTTTCCCTTCTCTATTTAATTTTGATTTTAAATTAACTTTATTTGTTGATTAATGTTTCTTTTATTTTTTATGTTTATACTTGTTAATGTTCATTAACTTAATTTAACTTAATATTCAATCTTAATTTCAATGTCATCATTTCATTATATTTCAATTTTATAATTTATTTGATTTATTTTCAATTGGCATGCTTAAGTTTTATATTGATTTCTTTTATTTCCATTTAATTATTTCATTAACATTCTTATATTTATTAATGTGTTTAAATGGTCCATTTCATGTTATGATTTTATTAACATTTATGTATTTATCTCCAATTATCTTTTAAGAAAGTAATATCTTCATTATTTTGGAAAGGTTCTTCTTATCATTTGATTTAGTGTGATTACTATTTTGATCTAAGAAGTCTAAGAAGGGATGATCTTCTATCTTAACATATCCTAATTTATTTTGATGCTTATGTCATTTAGGTTTAATCAATTCATCCTAATTAAGTTTAGTTGTATTCATATTTAATTTGTTCTTTCAATTTAAATGACATCAATAGATTCATAAGTTTAAAGATTAATAAGTTTTACATTTCAGTATATTAGTGAGTTTATGACCAATTATTGAATTATTAACTTTGAAGTTTAATTGAATTTCATATTTATTTTGTTTTAACTTTAATAAACTACAAGTTTATGTTTAATTAAGCCTCTTTGCTTTCAGATTATTTGGAAGTTTTTTTCAAACATTTTGATATATTTTATAATGTTTCAAACTTATTTTATAAATTTTTGTAAAATTTTATAATCGTTTTATTTATTATTGCACATATATTGACCTAAAGGCTTGAAAATTCGATAATTCCTAATCCATAGGTCAATTGGGTATGAAATTTTATGGAAATTAGGGTTCCATAAATTTTACCTTGATCAGTTGAATAATTTGGGTTTAACTAAAATTTTAATTATTTCATAAAGCCTAAATTAAGCTTAATTTAGAGAAAATCACTTAAGGGTTATATTTTTTTTTCTATATTCATCACTGGAAGATATTTCCATAGAGGGTTTATTCATAATTTTTGAAATTTTGGTTGATTTACTATGATTTTTTAAGTTGAGGATGATTATTTAAATTAATTCAATTAAAAATTAAATAGGTGCATTTGAGGTTTCAGAGATTTTTAATGATGTATTTAATTTTATTAAGGTGTGTTATGCTGATTTAAATTATTTATATGATTTTCCATAATTTTTTTAATTAATATTTAGTTATTTCATTAAAATTAGATTTTGAGATTAAAAATTCATTATCTAATGATTTACTTTGTAATCAATGATGAAAATTTTCTTTCATGTATATTTTAATATCAATTTTAGTCCCAAAGTTTCATATTCATTGGTTTAATGGATTAGAATTGATTTTAAGTTTAAAAAGTTTTATTTAAACCTTAATTAATTAAAAGTACTCCATAAAATCTGAGTATTTTAATTCTAATGGATTCCTCTCATTAAGATGAATCTATAAAGCTTTTGTTTGGATTTTTTTGGCTTAATACTTGATTTATTATAGTTTTTTTAAAAGTTTTTACCATTTTTCTATAATTTTTAAGATAAAAATGCTGATTTATCTTTTTAACCACATCGGCACTATGTGGTGCCAATGTGGCACCACTTTACATGAAGTTCTACGCCATTCATCTATATTGGATCCACGAGGACCCCGCATTCAAATGGCAGCACACGTGGTTTCATTTTGGGCCGACCTATCGAAGATCAGATGATTAGGAAGCTCCCACATGTTTCCTATAGAGGTTTTAATCCATTCACCTGGCTAAATCTCAGTTGTCCATTCCTTATAGAAGGAATGGATGATAGAGATTTCACCTCTTTAGGTGATGATAAAATCAAAAATCCATCCATCAATTTGAGATGATTTCTGATAATCCAACTATTGAAATTGCTCAATTTCACTTTCAAAACCATCAAGACATCATGAGGATCACATCTATATGGCTTTATCTCACTTGAGATCAAGTATCCTTTATAAAAGAGCAAAACTAAAAGCTTAAAAGGGTCAGTTAATGGCGTACCTCATCGGTGGTGATCTCCAGTGGTGGGATTGATTCGAATAGTTTCAAAGTGGTGTGACGAGGGTGTGGGAAAGAGGAATTGGATTCTGTCCTTGTGGATTGGCCTATGGACCAAGGCACACATGGATTCCAAAAAAGGTTGGTCATTCTCCAACCACCCGATTGTGAGAGGATCGGGGTATAGGTGTGCTCGGCTTCGTTTCACTTGTGGAAGGTCTTGGAATGCTCAGTTGGGCACGAAATGAACTCTCTCTTCCTTTTCTATTAGAGTCCAAGATCTTCTTATGGATTTTTTCTTCCTCTTGGTCAGCAAGGTTGATTACTGTCCTTGGAGGCTAGCTCCAAGGATAATCAATTATTTCACACCTATCTAGAGGTGTTGAGGTGGATGGTTAAAGTGAATGAGGGATTGAGGAAGTTGGATTTTACTTCATGCTTTCCTTACTTTCCATGGAATATTTCATTGTTCAAATTTTAGTTAGGATTCATTTTAATTGCATAAACTTGCTGTCAATTACCTTAACCCATCTTAAAATGGGTTTGAATGGGTTTGGTTCAAGCTTGGGTTTATTTGGTGCTTAACTGTGCAATTTGAATTTGATTTAATTTAAAATGGTTTAGTTGTGTTTCTTTTGATTGATTGATTTTGGTTTGAGTTTAAACCATCATTGATTGTCCATTGGATAATAGAGAATTTAATTAGCCTATGCGACATGAGAGTTTAATTAGACTTTAATTCAATTTGACTCATTTTAATTTAAATGGGTTAGGTTAAATTTGATTGAATCAAATGATATGGTTGGATCAATTACAATGTATTTTCTATTCAATCACGATGATCCATGCATTTAGGAATAGATTAGATCATTCAATTCCATTTAAGTTTGGGTTCATTTAGGTCAAATGTTCATATTATGAAAATAAAGCATTATGATTAGTTGATTTATGTTTATTAATATTCCTAAGTGATTTTACATAATTAAATTGGGTTAGTTTTGGTTTTATTTGAATTTGAATCTAATAGGGTCCATTTAGACCCATTTAAGTCAAATAATTTATTTAGCCTAATTAAGGCCTCATTGGATTTACATTCTTTTAAATTCATGTTTAAGCATGAATATTTAATCATTTAAACTATTTAGAATGATTTTATTTGATCAAAATTTGGTGGGTTTACCTTTGACTTTGTTGAACCCACATAAGTCAAACCATTTTCCCTACTATTTAACTTTGATTTGGATTTGATTTGATTTGATTTAAAGTTATTTTGGTTTATATGAATTTATTTTGAACTTGTTTGAATTTCTTTTGGACTTAATAAATTTTGAGCTTAGATAGGGTAATTAGGTTAATCAGCTTAATCACCTTGCTTTAAGCTTAAATGAATTCAACTTGTAAGTGAAATGTGTTTGATTTAATTTATGTTTAAGATTTGGGCTAAGAATACCTAAACCCATTTGGTTAGATAAAACCCAAGGAGGATGCACTAGGTCACTAGGTGTGTTCTAAGTGCTTAATTAGGAGACTCCTAATCTAGGATTAAGTATCTTAATTACTAGTTTTAGAAAGGGTGTTAACCTCATCCAAAAATGAGGTCAACATAAATTATGAAAAATGATATAAATGGCCTACATCATCATAACAAACCTTATTGAACTTAAACGCATTCTTAAAACTCTCTGAAACCTTATAAAATATAAAATAACCTAATTTAATAATTAATTGAATTAATTAATCCAAATAATCAACTTAAACTTAGAAAAATTATAAAAAATTAACCCAATTCTCAAAAATATTAAATAAATAATCTATGGATTTATCTTCTACAAAGGAATATTAAACAATTGAAATCCCTAATTAATTTTATCTAACTTAGGCTTAATTTATGTTTTAATGAAATAATTAAGAGCTTAATTAAACCCAAATTATATATCTTATCATGATGAAATTTTTAGAAATTTTAAATTTGAAATTTTAAAATAAAATTTTGAAATAATTAAAAGTTTTATCACTACTTGAAATATAATTAATGAAATTATTTTTAAAATGAATTGATTTTAATAAATTATTTAGTTAATAATAATTTATTAAATAATTACTTTAACCAAATTAAGAATTATTATTAAATATGAATTTCATCAACTCATTCAACTTGAGTGAACAACATAATCTTAAGATTTTAACATTTAAATTAAATAAGTTAATTGTATTTACATAATTTAAAACTTAGAAAATTAAACCTATAACTTATAATGAACTAATGTAAACCAACAAACGGAATGATAAGTTGAAACCAATGAACTAATCCAAACTTCAAAATGTAATACTAATAAAATGATTACATGAATATGATTAAAATTTATAAATCAATGCATTATGAAATTAAAATATGATGAATTATCTAAGTAATAAAATTAAACTAAAATGTAAACATTAATCTACATTACTAAACCTAACATAAATATAAAATAAACATACAATGAACATGAACTAAAACATAATTTAAACATAAAATAAACATTAACCAACAAATAAAATTAGTCTAAAATAAAAATTAAACATATTATGTAAGAAAATCAAAATGTAAAACTAAATCAAAGTTAAGTACAATAATATAAAAACAAATGTAATAAACAAACCTATTTAACCTATTTCAAATTAATAACACAAATCAAATAAATGAAATGAATCTAATTAAATTAATTAAATAAAATCCAACTATAATAACAAATGAATTAGACTTTAAATAAAAACCAATTTAAATCAAATTATAATAACATGAATGAACTTTAATTGAACTTTATTGAAGAAACATACCTTAAAGAAATAAACCAAATCAAAATATGATTAATCAAACATTAAATAAAAATAATAAATTAAAAGAATAATTCAAAATAAGTAAAATTAAAACATTCACTAAACTAAACTCAAATTGAAATAAATCATTTAATAAATTAAAAAGATGTTAATGAAGATATTTAAATCTTAGTTAAACCCCTTTTAAATGAGTCCTCACTATAGTATGAAAACTCCAACCTATCGAAACTTAGGATGTTGAATAGAATGGGTTCCACCCAAAAGTGGTATTTATTATATTCTTCATTCTTGAAAACTTAATTTCATCTTAGCATAGAATGCACCTAAAATGAAAATGAAATTACAAATCATTAAATCACTTAAGTTGAAACAACCTGTGATAAATTAAACAAATTTTAAAACTAAAAAAGTTCAAAGAATAAAAATAAATTTTTTTATAATTAGTAACCTATGGTATCTAGTCTAGATACCTGAGGTTGCATGGCTACTGGTCCGAAAGAGGTCTTGATTCCTCAAATCTCTAGTATAATAATGACATGTACTTATGAGGAAAAATTATAATAATTTAAAAAGTCTTGAAATTAAATTAAATTAAATATTCAAAACCCAAATTGACACTTAAACTTAAAAAGACCTAATAAAGTCTTACCACACAAGCGCATTTTCTTCACACACTAGAATGTTAGGTCACCGATCCTAGATTTAGGTTAGGTATATCTGTGATGTTATGTGATGTGATGTGATGTGATATTTTTATTATTTTATGGTGTAACATTTTAGATCGAATGCCTAGGGTTATTTTCCCGTTAGACTTTGTGGTAGGACATTCTTTCTAGAACTAATATTGTCTTCTATAGGGGGTTGTGCTAAAAAGGGACTTTTGCAATAAATTATGTGTAAATTCTATTTTTTTAGGTACATTTAAGTTCCTAAGCATAGCCCAATAAGAAAGGTGGGCTTGGTAAGTAACTAATTTTAAGCTTGTATGTTTGCAAATATGACTATTGATTTGCTATTTGCATTTCCTGGTGTTTATTTTGTAGGGTTTAAGAATTTCTTTTTGAATTTTAAATGTAATTTGAGCCTAGAATTAAGTTAAGATCTTTGGGGTCTAAGAATAGTGAGAGTTCACCCTACTAGCTGGTGGTCTCATATGAAGCCCAAAGGAGGTCTCTGAAGAAGGAGACAATCCTAGAAAAAGATCCCCATAAATCTAGACTTTGTAGTTCTAGGCTGGGTTGTATAAGGGCAGAGCTCAGATTCTCATTTTCTCTTTCTTTCAGGGTGTATAGTGGTACCCAAATGCAATGGCTTATTCTTTAATTTAAATTAGTGTGATCTACTTTGGGTGTGTAATAGAATTAAACTAGTTTTTAGGTTTCTTATTGTGTTATGCTTTCTATGATGAATGTCTGGCTGTTAGACTACTAAAAATAAAAATTTTCTACCCAACTTAAAACTAAGGCACTTATACAAAGATAAATAAACTTGAAACTTCACATTAATTAAAACCATAGGAAAAACTTAAAGTCAACTATAAACAATTAGCTTTTGCGAACCATGCAAGCATATTATTCTAACTCCATGAATTAGGCGCTTCACCCATTGCACATAAGGGGCATCTGACCTTTAATAATGGCCACCTTCTTGGGGAAGTCTACCTTCTCTTCTTGATTTGGCCCATGACTACTTCTAATTGCATATTATTTAGGCATCAATTTTATACCCCAATGCCTTAAATAAATTATGAGTAAAATATATTTAAAAGCTGAAATATGTTGCATTAGTTAGGATCATTTCAAGCTCAAACCTGATATTATGGATTAGGGAGTGAGTTTAGGTTCTTAGATTCCTTCTTAAATGTAACAATTGAACCATATTACATACATAAGACTTGATACATGGATTTAAAATTCATTTAGGTGGTATTAGCTAGTAGACCTCCCAAGTGGGTTATATGTACAGAAGAATCAGGGATGGGTTCATTCCCTCAAGTGAGAAGAATACAGATAATTTCCAAAAGTTGAACTAGGTCTAAACTCTAATATTAGAAGCATATATAGACTTAGGTTTTAAAGCATTCTCCTTTGATTAAGTCTTTATCTCTAGGCATTTCTAGAGTCTTGTGCTGTTAGAATCTAAGTCCTAAATTTTAAATAAACTATCAACTAAAAATTATATTAGATTAAATTCATAAATTTAAAACCTAATGATAGCATAGTTGAAATGCCTAGTAGGCATCCCAATATTTATTGGCATTTTTTTCTTAATCCCTATTGACTTTTAAAAGAACTCTTTTCACTTAGGATTGTTCCCTTTTAAAATTCCAAATTATTATTTGCCTTTGAAAAGTAGATTAGAAATCTATAGAAATAATAGCCTATTTCTTTAATCGAGAGTATTCTTAAGAAGTGATCATTTTTTATTAAGATGAGATTAACTATAGGACTTGCCCCTATAAAATAAACCTTGTTCTACTTTTTTTTCATGTAGTTCGGGGGAGAACTCTTTAGTATATTAAAGACCCACTAGCATTAAGAGTCTTTTATTAAATGATCAAATCCATTATAGGATAACATGTTTATCTTTAATGAATAATATGTTAATTCTTTAATGTGAATTTGATCATCCAAATAAACAATTCCTAAATTCTATGTGGTGTCACAAATTTTTATACAGGCACCATATTATATGGTATTTGGGAAAGTTGTCACATGCCAATTGAACTTGAGCATAGGGCAATTTAGGAAATCAAGATCCTAGACTTTGATTTTAAAGCAACAAGAGAGAAAAGACTTTCGATTAATTTAGATGTATGAATATCCAAGAAAATAATATTAAAAAGAGTTTACCAAACAAATGTGTACAATAACAAAAGCTCCTCCCATGGAATTGAATTTGACCATTTATTGAAAGATGGATTTTATGGAGTTATGTAAATGTGGCATTAAATTCAATTATTAAAGGTTGAATTCATGTTTGAAAAGAATAGACAGGAACAGATCTTAGTCACCTTCTTATAAATCCCAAGTTAAACTAAAAGGCATTTGGCTGAGGATGTTAAACTCAACACTTATTGGGAGGTAGCCCAACATTTCTCCTTTAGTAATTACTTATACATTTTATTATTTTTTATTAGTTCTAATTATGATTCATTAGTGTCATGTAAGATAGAAAGAATTAAGATAAGATCAATATGAAAATAAGAAGAAGTAGAGATTGTGGAAGATAATAAGTTACTCCACCTCAATGAAAAATTTTTGTCCCCTGCTTTTACTTTGATTACATGTTCTTTAATTGCATGATTTAAGTGTAAGGTAGTGATTGGTTTAATTTCTTTAATGATTTATACTTGGTATATTTTTTACTTAATTTTGATGTTCTATTTTTTATTTATTATATTTTGCTATTAGTGAATTCTATTTATTTTTAAAAAGTAATCTATTTTATGATACATCTTTAGTATTTAGTTGTTTCATGTTTAGTTGTAATTTCAAGCTTTTATTTTCTAATGGAGAAAGAAGTGGGTAAAGACTAAATGGAAATTTATCATGATATGTAATCTATTTTAAAAGAATATTTTCATTTATTGTGAAAAAATATGAAATCCTAAAATTACTATTATTGTTATAATGTTATTAGGTTAATTATTTATGAGTATTCTTCTTAAGTTATATGTTGTATAATATACTATGCTAGTTATAAGACCATTAATTATATTTATGTGTAATTATATACATTTAATATAAAAATAAATTAAGCTAAGTACGAACTAAGTAATAAATACACTTAAGAATTAACATCATAAATTTAAATTTTTATTGGATTGCTATATACATGGACTAACTACCATTGTTGAGTCCCAAGCTCTAGGAGGAAAAAGTAGAGGGTCTTGTTAAGTAGTCAACAACTACGTAAAACTTATCGCAAAATTATTACATGAATCCTTTAATACATTGTGTCAATGCTAAGGCATTCTTTGAAAGTGATGAGTATTTTCCCTGAACACACTAAAAAGTGTTTAAGGGTCACTAAATTGACGCAATGTTAAATAAACAAGCATTCCCATAATATGGATGGATGCAAGCAAAGAAGCTAGTCTTTGATACGAGAATTAGGATAGGAAAATCGAATACGCATACTATTATAGGTAAATTAATGTAATTAATAGATATTATGGCTCCTAGGAAGATAAATATCTTATGTATTTAAAAAACTAATTAGGTTGGAGGAAAGGCTAAGAAAATTGATAGTTCATGTTTTAAACTTTAGTATTTAAATAGAAGTCTTTAAAGAAATATTGTATGTGTGATTATAAATAAGAGATTGAAGAATAATATTGTAGAAATTAATATAATTGAAAATAGAATTATAACTTTAAAGATTAATATTGATTCTAAGACTATTGATATTTTAAGTGTTATGCTCTTCAAGTTAGTTTAAATGTATATTCAAAAGAAAAGTTTTGGAATGACCTAGAAAAATAAATACAATAGACTACTTGAAGAAAGGCTATTTAATGGAGGAGATTTAAATGGACAAGTTGGAAGGGTGGTAGAAGATTTTTAGAGAATTGACCTAGCCTTGTGCAACTAACCTAGCCCTTTTTTTTTTTTTTTTGATAATGCAACTTGATTCATCTATCTTATTTCTAAAGACTTATTTCCATTTAGTTTCAATAGCATTATGATATTGGGGTCAAGGGACTAATTCCCAAACATCATTCTTATAAATTGATTTAACTCTTCTTCCGTAACAACAATCTAATAATGATCTTTTAAAGCTTCATCAATAGATTTAGGTTCAATCTCAAATAGAAAAAATTAAATGATTAATCATATTTTTAAAATGTCTTCTAGTAACAACACCTCAGAATGGTTTTTTTTAAATTAAATCTTTAGGATGATTCTTGTTAAATTTCCACTCTTTAAGCAAAGAATCATCAAGTTTATCTTCAAAATTTGTTTTCTTAAAATCATCTAACTCACAATCAATGACATCATAGTTAACCAAATCAATTAAATTTTCATCAAAAATGACATGCATGAATTTCTCTACAATCAATTTATTTTTATTAAAACCCCTAAACGCTCTTCCAAGCATAGAATATCTCAAAATGTTTCCATCTAATTTATTATCAAATTTACCAAATGATGCTTTTTTATTATTCAAAATAAAATATTTACATCAAAAAAATATAAAAATAACTAATATTAGGTTTCTGCCAAAAAAAAAAAAACTCATATGTGGTCTTATTCAAAATTAGTGTCAAATAAATGCTATTCATAATACAACAAACATACTTCAACACAAAAATATTTGGTAAATTATAATCATCCTACATAACTCTTCCCGATTCAATCAAAATCCAATTCTTTTTATTTCAATTATACCATTCTATTGGAGAGTTCTAAAAGAAAAAAAATTATTAAGAGTCGAGGCTTTGATACCAAGTATTAAGAGGCTTTGATACCCAAGATTTAAGGTGACTTGTGTATTTTTAAAAATTTTAAGTTAAAATTTAGTTTTAACTTTTGTAGAAAAGTAATTGAAAAAGAAACTTGAATAATGATTATATTACAACAACATAGCAACAAAATAAAGAACAAGTATAGAAACAAAATGAGACTTGTACAAAACATTTTACATGATTTGGCTGAATTTTTGCCCTATGTCCATGCCTAGTAAACAACACTAATAATTCACTAAATCAAACAAGATTACAAAGAATCTTGTGTACTTTCTTACACTAGGAAAGTACAATCCCAACAAGGTACTTTCTTACACCAGGAAAGTACAACCCTAATTAAAAATGTACTCTCTTGCACAAGGAAAAAAATACAAGAATGAAAAAATTTCTCTCAGATTTTGAAAATAATTTTGCTCAAAAATCTAACTAAACAATAATAAGACAAATGAAAGAGAACCCATAATGTAATTTTGTTATTCTTAATTTTGAAAAATATGAAATGATATGAATTTAAGATTTATTGATGCAATTCAATCTTTAAAAAATACATGCATGAACTAAAACACAATAAGCCTAGAAGATGAAATATATGAAAACTGATATGTTCTCAATATTAAAATAAAAATAAATTATTTAAAGATGAAATCTTACAAATAAAAAAAAATAGTAGTGATTTGCAATATTCAAATTATCTAAAAGATGAATGAAAAGACTTTAGAAAAACTTTAGCAATATTAAAATAAATCTTTCTTAATCAACATAAACCATTAAAGTCAAGAATCACAACAAATTAAAACAACCTTACTCAAGTGCTTAAATGAATGAAAGTATAAGCACAAGACTTCAAGAAAGTTTCTGCAAATGCTTGAAGTTTATTTGAAGAAGAAAGAAGAAGTCTCCCCTTGAGTTTGCTTGAAGATGAAAAGAGAGAAGAGGGTTTGATCACTTGCATGAAAGAGAGCACACCAAGAGATTATTTTAAATGGCTCAACCAAGAACTAATTTTTGCAAGAGGGATTCATGTCACAAAAGCCACACATTAAATAGAAATTAGTCTTTGAATGGGTCAACCAACGTAAGGAAAAAGAGAGGGAAAATGAAGAGAAAAAAATGCATATAGAAAAAATAATATTGAAATACATGGAGCCAATAATTTGAATCAAACTTTATCCTTAAGTGGTCATCCAAGAGAAGTAGAGGGAAGTGGCTTTAATGCTCTTAACATAATTAAGCAATTCTTAATTAATGAGAGTTCAATTAATGAAGAGGCTTGAAATAAATTTAAAATAAAATCAATTAAATTTCAATAAGATGGGATTCCCAAGAATTATCAAATGAAAGTAAATCAAGAATAACTGCAAGCTAATCAAAGGAATTAATAAATTAATCATTCAAGATGAAATTAAAGTAGTTGAATTTAAATCAAATAAAATAATTAAATAAGCATGTGGGAAAACTTTATGATAGCACATAGAGTTTAAACTTTTTGTATTTAGATGATCAACTATGTCATTAAGGAATAAACATATTATCTCAAAAGATAAACATGCTATCCTATAATGGATTCAATCATTCTATAAGAGACTTTAAGGCTAATGGGTCTTTCGTGTGCTAAAGAGTTCTCCAATGAATTACATGGAAAATAAAATAAGGTTTGTTTTAAACTGGGTTCATGGTTCTCTATAAGGGCAAGCCCCCTATAGTTAATTAAATCTCAGGAAGAAGGGCCACTTCCTAAGAATACTCTCGATTGAAAAAATAAGTAATTATTTCTAAGGATTTCTAAGTTTGTTTTCAAAGGAATGATCTTTAGAATTTCAATTGAGATTAGTCCAAAGTGAAAAGAGTTATTTTTAGAAGCTAAATGGGATGAAGTAGGAAATGCCTATTAATACTAGGATGCATTGTAGGCATTTCAACTATCCTATCATTTGGCTTTACATTTTGGAATTTAATTTAGCTTTTGGATTAACATTTTCTTAGAAGTTTAGGTCTTAGATTCTAGTAGCTCAAAGTTATAGAAATGCCTAGGATTAAAGACTTACTCCAAAGAGTATGCTTCAAAACCTAAGTCTACAAGTGCTTCTGACCCAAGTCATATGCTCGACCTAATTCCATTATCAGTCATTCCTCTCACTTGAGAGAACAAACCTATCCCTGACTCTTTTGGACTTATAACTCACCTAGAGGTTACTAGCTAACACCACCTAAGAAGATTTTAAATCCATGACACCAAAGTTCATATATGCAAGATGGCTAGGCATTACATTTTTAAGAAAATAATCTAAGAATCATAGACTAAGGCCCTAATCCCTAAGATCATGTAGGGTATGAAATTCACTAACTAATGCACAATTTTCATCTTTTATACATTTTTTACTCGGTAATCATTTTAGGCCATGGGTATGTAATTTATGCCTACATGGTATGTAATTAGAAGAAAGTCATGGGCCAAATCAATAACGGAAGATAGACTTCCCTATGAAGAGGGTCATCCTCACAGGTCAGGTGTCCCTTATATGCAATGGGTGAACTACCCATTTCAAGAATTTAGAGTAATATGATTGCATGATTTTTTAGAGCTAATTTGTTTTTACTTGATTTTAAGTTTTGCATATGGCTTTAGTTTAAGTGAATTTTAAATTTTCTTTATTTTTGTGTTTGAGTTGAGAAGATTTAAGTTGGGTAAAAATTTTAATTTTTCATATGAGCCTAAATCTAGGCATTTATCAAAGGAAGCACATCACAGAGAGAAACCTGGAAAAATAAGTTTTTTTTGCACCCAAAATAAATCAAGCTAATTTGAATTTAAAGAAAGGCCAATGCTGTCGGGTACCACTGTACACCCCGAAAGAAAGTGCAAATGGGAAACCAACCTCTGTCGTTATATAGTCTAGCCAAGAACTATAAGTTTAGATCTATGGATCTTCTTTCTAGGATAGTCTCCTTCTTCAAGGACCTCCATTGGGCTTCATAAGGGACCTCTACACTCATCTTTTAGTAGGGTCAACTCCTACAAATCCTAAATCTCATAGATCCTAACCTAATTTTAGGCTCAAATTTATATTTTTAAATTCAAAAATGAATCCTAAGCCCTGCAAAACAAATGTCAAAAAATACAAACAACACACAAAGGTTATATTTCACAAACATATGGGCTTAGCATTAGCTGCTTGCCAAGCTTACCAATCCTATTGGGCTATGCTCAAAGACTTAAGCATGCCTGCAAGAAAAAATCATTTTAATTTATTTATGATAGTAGTCCTTTCTAGCATAGCCCCCTATAAAAGATAATGTTAATTCTTAAGAAAATGACTTATCATCTAGTCAAATAAGCAAACAATCCTATGATTTTCTATGGTTTGCCAGAATGACATGCTATCTAAAATAGTACACCATAAAGACATCTGAAAGAATATCACATTACAACATAGAGAATCATAAAAATTTATAGAATGAGCTAACCTAAGTCTAGGGTCCATGACCTAATGATCTAGTGTGTGAAGGAAATAAGCTTATGTAGCAAGACTTTGCTATGCCTTTTTAGTTCAAGTTTCAAACTAAAGTTTTGAGTTTGTTTGATTTACCTTTAGATGGTTTTCATTCAAATGATTTAATGATTTGTTTTCATTTTTTTATTTTCCCTTTATTTTTGTTAAAATGACATTTAGGATTTCAAGAATGAAGAGTAAAATAGATTTCACATTGGGTGGAAACCACTCTATTCGATATCCTAACCCCTATTGACCTCATTTTTAGATGAGATTAAAATCTTTTCTAAATCAATAATTAGAACACCTAATCTTAAATTAGGAATCTTTTAATTAAGTGCTTAGAACACTACATCTAGTGATCTAGTGCACCCTCCTTGGGTTTGATCCAACCTAATAGGATTAGGTGGACTCAACCCAAATTCCAAATCTGGATTAAATCAAATCAAATCTAAATAAATAAAATTTAAATTAAATTAAATTAAATGAATGAATCCAAAACTAAATCAAAGTCAAATCTAGTCAACTCATTTGACATAAGTTTAACTTAGGTGGGTCTCACCAAGTCAAGGTCAACCCACAAAAATTTGACCAAATGAAATCATTCCAAATGTTCCAAATGATTAAATAAAAATGTTAATCATGAATCTAAAAAAATATAAATTTATATAGGCCTTAATTAGGTTAATTAGACCACTTAGTCTAAATGAACATAAATGGGTCCTACTTGGTTCAAACCCAAATCAAAGTGAAATCAATTCAATTTGATTGATCAAAATCATTTGGAAAGGAAAATCAAATAACACATCAGAATTTGGTCAAATTAGTCATTTGACCCAAATGAACCCAAGCTTAACCCATTAGAACAAATGGATTCAAATTGAAATCCACTTGAAATTAAACAAAATCAATCACTCTAAATCATCTCACATATGTGATCAAGCATGATTGGAGTCAAAACCAGATCCAATAGAGTCAAATTGGTCATTTGATCCCAATTGGAATCAATCTTAACTTATTTAGGCCTAAATGGGTTGAAATGAAATGAAATCTAAATGGATTAATTACATCAAAAAATAATCAATCATCAATTAAACATAATTTAATCCAAAATTAAAAGAATTAAATTAAAACTAAATAATTTGAATCCATATCCTTAGATTTGATTCAAATTTCCAATTCAAATCAAATAGATTTGGACTTGACCTCAAACTCACATTGAGTTTGATTTGGGCAGCCGCACACTAGCCTAAAGGTTGTGGAAATGACGTCTAAAACAAAAAAAAAAAAAAAAAAAAACTGAGGGAAATGGGTTAAGGCTTGGACCAAGTAGTGCTTAAAAGATTCCTCGCCTTTCCATCATCAAAAACTCCTTGGATTTTATCCAAGTAACATTTGGACCTTGACCATCTCTTAAGAGAATGGTTCTAAGGCTAAAAATGAGTGGATCAACCATTAAGCCAAATGGGAATTTGTTTCCTCCAAGAGGAGAGGCAAGAAAGCTAAGAGAAGTCCATGGAGCTATGTGCTCGGCCAAGGAATAAAAAGGGAGGAGATGCCTTCCTCTCCTCCAACCTCTAATCCAAATATGTTCACAAGGCCAAGGGGGATTAAATCCACCCCTTGGCCAACCCTCCCGCCACTGGTGGCTAGAATCTGGCCACATAGAAGGCCATGTACATGGCTCTTGACCATATATGGAAAGAGAGGAGGGAGGACCTTTCCCTCCCTCTTTTCATACCAAATCACTCACTAAGGGAAAAGAAGAAGAAAATAACTCTTCCCCTGATCCCTCAACACCGGCATGCTAACTGAGCATCCCTTATTGGAAAATTGCAATGGAGAGTCTCCCACCTCTAATTGAACATTTCAGCACATTCCATAGATCGAAGCAACTTTGAATGAATCACCAACGAGACCCCTCATCACCGATGAGTCAGAGATAGACCAAACCCGATAGAAAATGACCTTGAGTTGGTCTCCAAGGAATTTGGCTAGGAGGCAAGCCACCAAATCACGTCCATGACTTTGTCACATCGAGGTGAAGGTGTTCGAGTCGATCTCACCGCTAGTGATCACTGGAATTGAGGTACGCTCCACCATCGACCTTCAATGTAGTCAAATTTGGTCCTTTGTGAATCAAATTTGATTCTCATGAAGATCAAATAGGATAGATTGATTGCAAATCGATCCATGATCAATTTACAATCAAAATCATGTCAAAAACTACTGGACATCACTATCAATTCATTGAAAATGATGGACAGTGTTTGTCTTTTGCTAGAGTTGTTCGAAAGATGATCTCTACCGTTCGTTCCTTCTATTTGGAATGAATGGTCGAGATCTAGTAGCATGATCAAATTATATCTCTTAAGAAGATCATAGAATAAATTAAGACCATCTAATCTTAGATCAAATGGTCGAGATTCATGCTGCGTGGCATCATTTTTGATGCGGCCGCCACACAGGATCCACATGGCACAATGCTTAAAATGGAAAACCCCCTTTTAATTAATTAAACAAATCATAAAAAATGCTTGAAATTTTAAGAATTTATAAAACATTAAATACAAATAAAAAAAAATGCAAACTTGAGCTCTATATATTCTTACTGATAATAGGAATTTATTAAAATTAAAATCCCCAATTAATTTTTGAGTATTTTGGCCTTAATTTATATTTGAATGAAATCAATCAAACCTTAATTAATTACAAACCAAAAGTCTAATTTAAATAAAACTTTGGGGAATTGAAATTGAGGTTAAAACACACCTTAGGAAAATGTTTCATGAATTTTTCTCCAAGTAATTCAAGAAATACTAAATTTCAAAGTTTAAACCTTAATTTTAATTAAATAAATTAATATAAAATAAAAATAATAATAGTAATGGATCAAATAACTTCAAATCAACATAACAAACCTTAATGGACTTAAATACACTAATGAAACTCATTGGAACTTAATAAATCATAAAATGAATTAATTTGGTAATTAAGTTAATTAAATAATTCAAATAATTAATGAGAACTTAAATAAAGCATGATAAATCAACCAATTTACCCAAAATTATGAATAAATCCTATTTGAAAACATCATTCAAAGAGGAATCAAGGAAAAATAAAATCACCAAATAACCATCATTAAATTAGGCTTAATTTAATTTTTAATGAATTAATTAAAACCTTAATTACATCCTAATTATGTATCTAATTAAGATAAAACTTTAGAATAGGAAATTGGCATGAAATCCTACTTACCATAAAAATTTCAAACCCAATTGACTTTTGAATTGGGA
Source organism: Cymbidium sinense (assembly GCA_021442155.1). NCBI lineage: Eukaryota > Viridiplantae > Streptophyta > Magnoliopsida > Asparagales > Orchidaceae > Cymbidium > Cymbidium sinense. The sequence goes on from CM038229.1 coordinate 30,639,877, forward strand.
ATTGTTGAATTTCCAAATCTCTAAGTCAATATAAATTAAATAATAATTAAAAAAATTTATAAATCATAAAATTCATAAATAATTTCAAATTATCTTTATCAACATCAAAAACACTTAGGATAATTCTCCAAAATCCTAAATCAAAGAAATTGATTATTTCCATACTTAAGGATTAATGAAATTAATAATGCATGTTAAGCTTAATTAAACCTTAAGCTAATGGATTCATAACAAATGAAATAACTTAATGAACCTTTAATACACAATCAATGTAATATAAGAATGAATTCAAACATTAACCTAAGTGTCTTCTGTTAACATAAATCAAACCAAATGAAATGAACAGAATTCAACAAACCTAAACATAATGCAAATCAAATGAAATAATTCAAATCAAATCAAATTAAAAGAATAAATTAAATAAATCATGAAAGTCAAATCAAATAAAAAAAATGAATAAGCAAATTCCAAGGACAATAATTGAAACATTAATCCAAAATCTAAATTTAATTCAAACCCAAATCATCTAAATAAAATTATAAGGATTAATTAAGATACTTAAGGATCTTAGTTAAACCTTTGGGATGAATCTTCATCTTAAAATGAAGATTTCATTCCACTAGGAGTTAGGATGTTGAATAGAATAGGTTCTACCCAAAAGTAGAATCTATTATACTCTTCATTCTTGAAAACCTAAACTTCACTTTAATAAAATAAAAGTGAAAATTTAAATGAAATTAAACCATTAAATCATTTGAAGTGAAACCATCCAAAGGTAAAATCTAACAAATTCAAAATCCAAATTGAAACTTGAACTAAAGAGGTCTAACAAAGTCCTGTTACACAAGCTTATTTCCTTCACACACTAGATCATTAGGCCATAGACATAGATTTATGTTAGGTCGTTCTGTGATTCCTTCTTATGATACTCTATGTTGTGATGGGATGTGCTTCACATGTCTTCATGTTGTACTATTATAGATTGCATGTTTAGAATTTTTTTTCCCATTAGATTGGATGATAGAACATTATTTTTTAGAATTAACATTGTCTTCTAGAGGGGACTATGCTAGAAAGGACTACTATCATTAATAAATTAAAAATATTATTTTCTTGCATGTGTGCTTAAGTCCTTAAGCATAACTCATAGGATAGGTGGGCTTGGAAAACAACTAATGCTAAGCCTGTATGTTCGTGAAATATAACTGATGTGTACTATTTATATTTTCTTGACATTTATTTTATAGGGCATAGAATTTATTTTTGAATTCAAAATATGAATTTAAGCTTAGAATTAGGTTAAGATCTATGGGGTCTAGGATTAGTAGGAGATGCCATACCAAGAGATGGTGCAGAGGTCCCCTATGAAGCTAATGGATGCCCTTGAAGTAAGATACAATCCTGGAAAGAAGACCCATAGATTAAAGCTTGAAGTTCTAGGCTAGGCTGTATAAGGGCAGAGTTCAGCTGCCCATTTCCTCTTTCTTTATAGGGGTATAGTGCCTGGCCGCATCTTCCTTTTTCTTAAATTAAATTAACTTGATTTATTTTAGGAGTGCAATAGAATCAACCTATTTTTCTAGGTTTCTTTATGTGTTGTGCTTTCTTGTGATGAATGCTTGGACGATTAGGCTCTTAGGAAAAATAAAAATTTATACCCAATCTAAATCTAAATAACTAAAATAAAAATAGTGAAAACTTAAAACCTCAGATAAATTAAAACCTTAGGAAAAACTTAAAAGCAACTAGAAATAATTAGGACTTAAAAATCATATAATCAAATTTCTCCAAATTCTTGAATTGGGCACTTCACCTATTGCATATAAAAGGGGCTCCTTACCTGTAATGATGACCACCTTCTTAGAAAAACCTTCCAATCTTTTATTGATTTGGCCCATGAATATTTTTAATTACATGGCATTTAGGCATAAAATGCATACCCGAAACCTCAAATAAATCTTGTATCAAAGCATTTAAAATTTGAAAAATGTGCATTAGTCAAATGAATTTCATACGCTACATGATCTCAAGGATTAGGGCATGATGATAGAATTTTTAGATTTCTTTGTTAAAAAGACAATAGCCTAGCAATCTCGCATTCATAAGACTTGGTGTCATGAATTTAAAATGCACTTAGGTGGTGTTAACTAGCAGCCCCTCCAAGTGAGTTTTAACTCCAGAAGAGTAAGAAATATGTTAGTTCCCACAAGTAAGAGGAGTGGTTGATAATTCTGAAAATGAAATTAGGTCGAACATCTAATATGTATTAGAAGTACTTGTAAACTTAGGTACTTAAGCAACTTCCTTAGAGTAAGTCTTCAACCCTAGACATTTTTATAGTCTTGTATTACTAAAATCTAAGTCCAAGATTTCTAAGAAAATATTAATTCAAAATTTAAATTAATTTCCAAAATTTAAAGCCTATTTATATGATAGTTTAAGTGCCTACTTGGAATCTCAGTATCAATGGAAATTTTCTACTTCATCCCATTTGGATTCCAAAAATAACTCTTTCCATTTTGGACCAATTCTAATTGAAATTCTAAAGATCATTCAATTGAAAACTAACTTAAAAATCTTTAGAAATAAAATCTTTTTTCTTTAATCGAGAGTATTCTTAGGAAGAGACCATTCATGAGATATAATTAACTATATGGGCTTGCCTCTATAGGGAACCATGAACCAGTTTAAAATAAACCCTGCTCTACTTTCCATATAGTTCAGGGAAAAAATCTTTCTAGTACACAAAAGACCCATTAGCCTTAAGAGTCTTTTATTAAATGATCGAATCCATTATAGGATAACATATTTATCTTCTTAGATAATATGTTTATTCCTAAATGATATATTTGTTCATCAAATAAGAAATTCCTAAACTCTATATGGTGTCACAAATTGTTACCAACAACCGTTAATGGAATGGAACCTTCATCCTAAGATGAAGATTCATTCCACATGCCTAACTAAGATTATAAAGTATTTTAATCAACCCTTTTAACTTCATTTAGATGATTTGAGTTTGAATTCAATTTAGTTTAATGTTTCAACCCTTTTGAAATTTAATTCTTCATTTCATTCTTTTAATTTGATTTTTTTTTCATTCTTAGTTTACCTGATTTTTAATTTGATTTGATTTATTTCATTTTATTTAAATTGGTTTGAATTGGTTAAAATTTTGTAATCATTTGATTTGAATTAGTTTGAATTTTATTTATGGTTGTTGAATTTATATTCTTTTGATTTGATTAAGGTTAAATTGAGACACTTAGGTTAGTATTTTTATCCATTCTTAGGTTACATTGATTATTGATTAAGATTTCATTAATTAGTTTGATCATGAGTTCATTAACCTTAGGGCATTATTCATTTCATTAACCCTTAAGTATGTAAGTGATAAAGTTCTTTGTTAAGATGTTTGAGAACAATCCTAAGCCTAATTAAGCCTAATTTAATGGGGATTATTTAGGGATTTTATTTTTTCTTGATTCCTCTCCGAAAGATGCTTCCATAGAGGGTTCACACATGATTTTTAAAAATTTGGATTAATGATTTGGGATTAATTATATTTTGAAAATTTTCAATCAAACCCAAATTAAGGCCAAAATACCCCCATATAATTTTGGGATTTTAATTTTCTTGGATTCATCTCATTAAGAGGAATCCATAAAGCCCAAGCTTGCATTTTTTTTGGAATTTTATTTTATTTCTATAATTTTTATGTTTTTAGGCATTTTTAATGATTTTTAATTAATCAAAAGGGGATTTACAATTTTAAAATGGTGGTGTCAACATGGTATCGATGTGGCACCTCTACCACATGGTGCGGTGCCATTGGGCCACAAGGATTTTGCATGGCGGTCACATCAAAGTAGTGTCACACGGGATCGATCTCAATGGTTGAATCAAAGATCAGACAGTCTTGATTTATTATGTAGTCTCTTTAAGGTGATTAATCAGATCGTGTGGCTAGATCTTGGTCGTCCATTCTAAATAGAAGAATCAGTCAATGGAGATCAGTTCTTGAATGTCTTCGGTGTGAGATGAACATCATCCATTGAATTTGATAAATTTTTGAAGAAATGAGGCCAATTTTGACATGATTTTGATTGTAAAATAATCAAGGATCAATTTATATTCGATCTATATGGTTTGATCCTCATGGGATCAAATTCATTTTATAAAGGACCAAATCTAAATGCTATAGAGAATGTTGATGAGGCATACCTCAATTCTGGTGATCTTCGACAATGGGATTAACTTGAACATCTTCACCTTGATATGATGAAGCCATGGACGTGACTGGTGGCTTGCCTCCCCTTTATATGCCTTGGAGACCAACATGTGGCCATTTTTCATCGGGTTTGGCCATTCTCCAGCTCGTTGGAGGTGAGGGGCGATGGTGGAGATTCGTTTGTGGTTCCCTCAACCTCTAGAATGTGTTGGAACATTCAATTTGAGGTGAAATGCACTCCCTACCATTTTCCTATTAGAGGCTAAATGGCGATGAGGGGAATGATCTAATTCTTCTTCTCTTCCCTTTATGAGTGTTTTGGGATGAAAAGAGGGAGAGGAGAGCCTATCCCTCCTCTCTTTTCATACATGGCTAAGAGCCATGTATTTGGCCTTCTTAGTGGTTAGATTCCAGCCATCGACGGTGGGAGGGTTGGCTAGAGATTGGATTTTGTGTCTCTTTTCCTTATAAGCATGTTTAGATAAAGAATTGGAGAGGAGAAAGGCATCTCTTCCCCTTTCCTTCCTTGACCATGGGCATGGCTTCATGTCATTCTCCCTTGACTCTTCTTCATCTTCTTCATGGAGGAAGCCAATTTTTACTTTTTCTTTTTGGGTTGGTCAATTGATTTCAAGCCTTGGAGCCATCCTCCAAGAGGTGGCTTGGATAAAATCCAAGGAATTTAGGATGATAGAAGGAGGAGAAATCTACCAAGCATCATTATTTGGTCCAAACCTTAACTCATTTACCTTTTAGTTTTATTTATGGTATAAATCATCCTTGATTGTCCATTAGATGATTAGGAATTCCACATTAAGGTTTAGTCCAATTCTAAGTCAACTTGGCCCATTTTACCTTAAATGGGTTAAGTTGGATTTTGTTGAGTCAAATGACCAAATTTAACTCAATTAAATTATGTTCACACTCCAATTATGTTTACTCACATGTGTGAGATGATTTGGAGTGATTTATTTTATTTAATTTCAAGTGGATTTCAATTTGAACTCATTTGACCCAAAGTGGTCTCAATAGGTTAAGCTTGGGTTTCATTTGGGTCATATGACCAATTTTATCAAATTAGACCCAATGATGAGTTGTATTATGTTTGATTATCATTTTCAAATAATTTTGAGCAATCAAATTGAATTGATTTCAATTTTATTTGGGTTTGAACCCAATAGGACACATTTAGGTCTATTTAGACTAAATGGTCTAATTAACTTAAGTAAAGCCTAAATAATTTTAAATTTCTGTAGATTCATGATTAAGCATGTTTAATTTATCATTTGGAATAGTTTTAATGATTTCATTTGGTCAAATTTTGGTGGGTTGACCTTTGACTTGGTGGGACCCACCTAAGTCAAACCTATGTCAAATGGGTTGACTATATTTGACTTTGATTTACTTTTAGATTCATTCACTTAGAATTATTTGAATTTGATTTGATTTATTTTGATTATTTTGATTTAATTCAAATTTGGAACTTAGGTTGAGTCCACCTAAGCCCATTAAATTAGATCAAAACCCAAGGAGAGTGCACTAGGTCACTAGGTATAGTGTCATGAGTACTTAATTAGGAGGTTCATAATATAAGATTAGGTCTCCTAATTACTAGTTTTAGAAATGATATTAGCCTTATCCAAAAATGAGGTCAACAAAGCCATCAATGGGGGGATGACCAAACCTTTCCTATTATTAATTAATCTCCAATCAATGTAAATCTATGAATTAGATCAAGGGATACTAATAAAGAAGAACTTCAAAATTTAAACACAATATAAATTTAAATAAATATCATCTAGGGGGATAATTAAAGTGATTTCCAAAATTAAAATTAAGAAATTAAAAAATGCATCAAATCCAAAGCCATTTAATTTATAATTAAATTAAGTTAAATAATTAAAATAAATAAAAATTAATCAATTAAAATAATTTTGGGGCACGCCAAAATATGCTAAAAAATAAAGGGAATTTAGAAATAATTCAAGGCATCATTCAAATTTGAAATTCAAATAAATTCGAATTTTGAAAGGTCATTAAAAAAATAATATACCAATATTTTGAATAAATAAAGCAAAATCTCTCATGCCAAAATAAAAGAAAATTGGTCGAATATAAAAAAAGGATAAAAATCAATAAAATTATTTATATGAATGAGAAAATTTTTAATTGAAAGAAAAAAAAAGATAATTTGGATAACAGAATAAACAAATCATGTCACATGCTAAAATAAATAAATAAATATAGTTTCAAGCATTATAATAAATAAATAAAACTCACTTTTAAATGCAATGGATAAATCTTAAATCAATGCAAGTGATCAAATTATCCAAAATAGATTATTTTATGAAAATTGAAAAATAAAGAAAATTATATTTAGCCAAAATATTTCAAAGATCAAAATAAATGAGATGAAATTATTTTTAGCAATTTGTTTTTTGTGAGTTTTTATTTATCTTAGTATGTAATTCCTATGGAAATTTTCAAAATGCCAAGTTCAAGCTAATTTGACTTTTTTAATCTAAATAAGCAAGCTAAGCCTGATAAGTTTTCTAAAATACTTAAATTAAATCATTAGCATCATCCAATCATATATTTGTTATCATCAAAATCAAGTAATTATATAATGGGGCTCATGGAGTCAATAAGGGCTACTTTTGCCAACATAAAACTTGTAGGCCATGTAGAAATCTATTAGAATAATATTTTTATTAATGAAGAGAGGCTGGCTGGCACATTCTCACTTTCGTAGAGATAAAGGAGATGCTTTGGGTTAAATACTATACAAGAAACCATGAGAAGAAATTGCATGAATAGGCAATGCAACACACTAATTGTGATCTATATGAACACATTTGAGAATTTGATAGGTAGAACTAATTGCACTTATCAAAATTGGAAATTACTCAAAAAGTTAGTCATGTACCTTAAGAGTGGCATTAAGATTGAGGTGGAGTTATAGGAACCACAAACCCTTAAGGCTACTTTTCATTATGATTTTCTCTTAGAAAAGAAAAAGAAGGCAACCTCTTAATTTAGATCCAAGGGTTTAAATTTTTTCTATCAAGCATCCTCCTATCCTAGCTAAAGATATACTGTTAGACCTAGACCTTCATCCTCCAATACCCAAAATAATAAAAATTTCACTAAATCATCTTTTAAGACTAAAGAGGTAATGTGTGTTTTAAGTGCATGAGAAGGGATATAAGAAATATCAATGTAAGGAAAAAAATATGTGCTTAAAGGAGAATAAGGTCAACGAAAATGAGAGAGAGAGAGAGAGAGAGAGAGAGAGAGAGAGAGAGTAAATGACATAGTTGAGGAGATCCATGATGATACCCCTATTTCTAATGAGGACATAAACCTTATGGAAGATTAAGAATGTGTTACTAGATGCATGCTAGTAGTTTGAGATGAAAATTAGAGGAGATGGAATATCTTCATCATGTGCATGATTTATGAGGAGAAGAGATACAAGTTGGTGATCAATGGTGGTAGTGATATGAATTTCATTTCTTCACACTTATTTTGAAGTGAAGTTAAGCCAAAATAGCATCCTAATCCATTTCATGTGAGTTGTGCAAAGCACAGCTCCTTACCCTTCACATCTCTTTGCTTTGTGCTTATTAGGATACATAGTTTTGAAGACCACATCTACTTTGTTATTTAACCTATGGACATAACACAATTGTTGTTTGGGAAATCTTGGCTTTATGATTTGAATGTCATTCATAATGATCAGAAGAACACATATTATGGTGTTTATTTTTTTTTTTGTTTTTGTGAGGGGACACTATGTAGGCCCGTAGATGTACTTATTAAGGTGATCGGGTATGATATTAAGGAATAACATACTATCTCAAGAGGTAGGAGTCACTACCCTATAATGGACCTAATCACCTAATAAGGCTCCTAAGACATTATGGATCTTCAAATATACCAAAGATTTTCCCCTACTTTACATGGAAAAGTAAAGTAGGGTTTATTTAAATCAGGTTCATTAAGTTCCCTATGGAGGAAAACCTCCATGTTAATTACATCTCAAGGAAAGTGATTCCCTTAAGAATACTCTCGATTAAAGTAGGTGCTTATTGTCTCCAAAGAATTCAAAGATAGGACTATTAAAGGATTGGTTGTATTTTTGAAGATCAAGTGGGAGAGATTAAAAAGGGGAGAGTTCTTATCGAAGCCAAAAGAGATGAGTAGGGGGTGCTCATGATACTAGGAGGCCAAGTGAGCACCCCAATCTATCCTATGGTTGGGCTTTATATATTTGAAATTGAGGAGATTCATTTGTTTGAATTAAAATTTTGTTAAAAATCTAGGACTTATAATTTCACAACAATGGATTGTGAAAATGCCTAAGAGGTAAGGATTTATGATTGTTGCCTACAAAAGAAAATAGCGACCTCTAGTCCTAAATCTAGGGAGCTTTGACGAGGGCTGAAGCATAACCTAAGTTTAAGGAAAAAAATGTGTATATGGTTTACCTCCAAAGGAGAGAGTGAACCACTGGACTGCTGGACTTATTATCGCCTGGAGTGATAGCCAGCTAACTCATCCTACGCTTTAAATCTATGTAGTCAATTCAAATGCTTTGCAAGATGGCTAGGATATTGTTTATTTAGAAGAGAAATCTAAGTCTTTAAACTCACTCCCTAAGAGACTAGATCATGAAGGGCATGAGTAATGACTTAATCTAATGCAAATTTTAACAAGTTAATTTGATTTTTGGACTTTTTATTTTGACACTGGCTATAGGTTTTTGTATGCCTAAATATATGAGAAATTGATTGTGGGCTAAATCAGGAGAGAAAGATGTGTCTTTCCATCAAAGGCTCCTATAGGTCAAGCCTTTATTATTTGGCACAGATGGAAGCCCTCTCTTAACAAGAGTGGAAGAATATGACTTACATGATGTTGTACATACAATCATCCACCTAAGGGGTTGCTAAAAATTTTATTATCTTGATTTAATTCCTAGGCTTTTATGTGAGGTTATGAATTACTTTACAACTTTAATTATTAGTTGTTAGTGGGATAAAAAATTTATTTTTTATCCTATAATTGCATCCATGCCACATAACAATCACTAATCATAAAGAAACTATGAAAAGGCATGATATTTTTAATGCACAAGCTAAACAAAATAACACATAATTTTATAAAGCTATCGTAAAAGAATAAAAGGTCAATGCGGTTGGATACCGTCGTACAACCTAAAAAGAAATATGGGGAGCCGAGCACTACTCTTATACATCCTGGTAAAATGAAAGAATAAATTACAATTACAAAATGATAAGTGTTATGGGGGTCTTCATTCTTCATCCTCCATTCTTCACTCTTCATCTTTCATTCCTTCATCTCGGTTTGCTTCACTTCTTTCTTTCTTTTGGCTTGATTGGGATATAGCTTGCTCCAAAGGTATCACATGATATATAAGACATAGTCTTATAACCAATGTTCATCCTTAATCCCTATAACACTTATCCTAATCCTAATATAAAATTACATCAAGAGAAAGAAAAGTAAATCTAGCTACACCTACAAAATAAATGTTAGCTAAAACACCATACCCCATTATATGAATAATTTGACTTAGCACCCCACATGGGTAACCAAGCCCACTATCCTAACTTGGGTTATGCTTAGGGTATAAGCAACCGCATAGCAAAAGTATTTATATTTTTATTACGCCCTTAAGCACAACCCCGCATAAAATATGATTAGCTAATATCGCCTATCCGCACTATGCACATACACCTAACATAATAATACACATCAAAACCAAACATTCATCAAACCATGCACACCCTAACATAAAGCTAGAAATGGTGACTTAATCTAATGTGCATGTGTTAAAGGCTTGTGTGGTATGTCCTAACTAGGCTTTAGAGTTATGATTTGCTAAATGTGAGGGATTTAATTTATAAAAGGGTTGATTTCCCTTTAAGTGATTTAATTGGTTTGGAGATTTTATTTAGTGTTTTCTTTTATTTTATATGACCTACACTTAGCAAGTAAGTGTTGTAAAGAGAAGAAAGAGAGGATATCTCTCTTTTATCCCTACCTTAAGTGATTTCTAAGGTAAATTGATTAATGAATTTCTTTTAGAGAATGGTTTATTATATGTTTTAATTAACCTTAAGTTTAGATTAACTGTAAATAGCTCTATTCAATAAGAAAGGTATCTTAAGACTAATTGAAATGGATTACTATCACATAACAAACATCCATTCATTTCTTTCCACCATGTATGTCAAGCATATGAATAAATCCTAAGCATACCTATACATGCAATGTAAATCTTAGCACATTTTGATGATGAATGCAAAGAAATGTATTTGGAATTTAAATGTTTTATTTTTGATTGAATTATGAATGCATGTTTTTGTTATGTAGAAAAATAGGATTTTTCATCAATTAGCTAAACACACATTTACATGTATAAAGTTTTAAGTGAGTACAACGCCATTATTTTCTATACCAAGGGCGTAAGGTACAAGACCTACTTAGGGCTACTTAAATCCTCGCAATCCCGGGATGTCTAGACTAATATACCACTTTTCTTAGATACATGTAGATGTATGAATAACTATAAGGATAGAAAACCCATGAAAAATGTACTATTTGATTTATTTGAATTATGATTCTTTATTCATTAGCCTCATCACACATGCATATGTATAAGAGTTTTAGTGAGTACAATGCCATTATTTTTTACACCAGGGGTGTAAGGTACAAGACCTACTTAGGGCTACTTAAAGCTTCGTAACCCCTAGATGTCCAGACTAATATACCACTTTTCTCAAATATATATGAATGTACAAAAGGAACCACATGAATAAGGATTCAGGCAAGAAATTATGTTTAATTTGGTTGTATGATTTACATGTGTCATATGGGATTCTTCCTAAGTTTTAACATGGAAATGCAAAGGAATCAATTTAAGCAAGTGTTATGTTCTTTTCAAATGAACTATATACTTACCAATCCTATGTGAATCCATGTTAAAGTAGGGAAAGAGAACCTCACATTAACCATCTTATACTATCATCACATGCAAGCTTATAAATAGTTATAATTAGCATTTCTTCATTTATAATTTTTATTTATGGGTTTTGAAAATAGTTTTTGATTTAATAATGATCATAGCCACTCATATTTTATTTAAGTCAACACATGCAATTTTACATATAAGAAAACAATTCATTTAATTAATTTTAAAAGGAATGAATGCATGATTTCACATGGCAAGCAATATTTAGCATGATTGGAAAGAAATAAAAGAATGTAAGCATATGATTTCATTCATCCTAATTAATTCCTAAGGACAATCAAATTAAATAATGCTATTTAAAATGAATCAAAATTCTTTAAAGATTTTTTTCAAATTTTAGTTTGATTTGACTTAGGAATATGAGAAGGGTTTGCTAATCCTAACCCATTTTCCCATGTGTGAATTAATTTAGTTTAATGAGGAATATTTAAGTTGATTTTATGTTTTGATTAGGTTAAGGTATGAATTAAATGAATTAATTATCCCTTACTAATATCACCTTAAGTTAATTAACTAATTAATAATAACCCAATATGATATTCAATCACATAAAAAGTAAATTTGCAATGCTCCTATGAAATGAAAAGGGCCTAATGCAATTGGCTTATGATTAATAGTTAATTAGGCTTAAGGGATCCCACTTAATTACTCATATGATTTTCTCACATGTGAGCCAATCATAATTTCATTATCTCACCTTGGGTTATTGAACACCCAAGGAGCTACCCAAGATCAATTAAAGGTTGCTAGTGGATGAATTGATTTTAATTTAATTTATTAAGCTTTAAAGAATTGATTAAATACTTTGGCTATGTTTTAATTTAAATGATGAAATTAAATTAAGGGAAAGGATCAAGGGCAAGTCCCTAATCCCAATCCCTAAATCATTTAATCATTCAATTAGATTTTGATTTTATTTTAAGATTAATTACTTAATCAACTAATCACTACATTAACCCATTAATTAATTTAATTTTCAAAGGTAAAGAATACTTAAGAAATAAATTAGGGAAAATGTCCCCAATCATATCCCCTAAGTGATCTTACTATTTAACAGGGATAATTATGTTCAAATGATTAATCAAGCTACTGTTCATTTCTTAATTATAATTAATTAGATTAAGAGAGTGATTAGGGTTTACTCAAAATATTTCCTTAATTAATAAATCAATAAAATACTAGAAAAATCGGGAAGACAAAGGTCATCCCTGTATACATCCACAAGAATTTTGAGACTAATTGAATGCTTAATTAAAGTGTAGTTAAGCTTTTTAGATTTTTGATGAAACCCTAATTGAGCCAAATTCACTATTCAAAATTAACTAATTATAGTTTTCCTAGATCCCTCTGAAATATCTTCAAAATGAACCTAAGTTTGTGTTTTTTTTCTAACAATTAGTTATGATTTTAGGAAGTTTCAGGATTAAAAACTAATTAATTAACCCTAATTAAGCCTTTAATCTCGCTACATGGCCAATGCAGCACTTTCCATGGCATGGGATTGGTTATTTAGTTATCACATCCGTGCTAACTAGTGCGCTTTGGCCATCCGATCTAAGATCAGATGATCGAGATTAATCGCGATTTAGGCTAAGAATCGGGGATCTAGCGATTTAATCCGCCCATTCCAATCACACGAAATGGATAGCGCATGATCCTTCTCCTTCTTGAGCGATGAAAGATGAACATTGTTCATCTTTCCTTTCAATCTGAGCTCACCTGAGCTCAGATTGGGATCAAAATGATCCCACACCTTCAGAAGGAGGGGGGATGCATATATAATGGTAAAAATTGCATGGGATGACAATTCCCTTCAATAAAAACTAAACAAAAATTGCCTATAACTATGGTTGTTAACAATTACCTCATTGGAGGCTATCACCAATGCTTCCGATGATGGAGGTAGCTTCGTCTATTAGAGATGAAGCCCTATTGAAGAAATTCAGTCTTGATTTGAAGTGGGTTGCTCGGTCGACCAAGCTCCTTTGCCATGGCGATCGATCTTGATCAAAGTTGCACTTCCTATTGCTTAGAAGCTTGGGAAATGATTCAGTTGAGCTTCTACAAGGTGCAATGAGGGTGTGAGTAAAAGGAATTTGGGTTTAGTAAAGTGAGGAGGGAGTATGGTTTGAGGGAAGGGTGTCTTATTTTGGCTTGCTCACGGGAATGGTAATGGTCAAGCGAAGAGGGCTTGGGGATCCTTGGATTTGCTCTGAGGGAGTTTAGAATGTGCATAGGGACTCACACGAGTTGATTCTCTCTAAAATTCATTTCTAATTTGAGGGGGTATACCCCACAATTTTCCATCATTGACAAAGGGGAGTTTGCCCATGTTACCGGCTCACCACCAGTTGTCTCCATCAAGCACATGGATGGGGTGAGTCATGGGAGGAGTCTCAAAGGCTAATGTGCAAAGCTTCTTCTTCATTTGTCCATGGGTGGTTTGGAGGTGAGTCAACTCACCTCCCAAAGGTCCTTCTGACCTAGAGTGGGTTAGGTGCACTAGGTGGGTTAGGGGAAGGTTCCATGTAGTGTAAAGGAGCTGCCATGGGGGATGGGTACCTGACTTTAGCCTTGATCCATTGGGTTTAAGGTTCAAATCCTATAGTTTAATGGCTAATTTATTAAGTCGGGTCTGCTTGGCTTTTGGACTATTTTAAAAATTAGTTGGGATATGTCTTGGTCGGGTATGGCTAGGTCTTAGGATCTCAAAAGTTAGTTTGGAGGGATTTGGTTTCATTTGGTCAAATGGGTGTCATTTGGGTTAAGTTGGGTTGGGTTGACCAACTGGTCAAATTAGATGATGATTTGGGATGTTCTGATTCAATTAGTTTGGATTGGTTTGGCCTAAGTTTAAATTTGACTCATTTCAATTCAAAAGGTTCAAATTGGTCAAGTTGACCAATTTGACCAGTTTGACCAAATTAGGTTGGGTTAGGTGTTGAGTCAAGTATATTTGATTAATTGAAAATGATTATAGGTTTTGGTTTGGTTTGATTTGGAATTAATTTGAGTTTTTGTCAATTTGACTTTTTAGGTCAATTCGGGCTACGTTGGGTCATGTTGACCAATTGGTCAACTTGGGCTCAATCATGGCTTTGGTCAACCTCAACAAGTGATTTGGAATGAACTTGAGGCATTGTTTGCAATCAATTTGGATTAAATTATGGTTTGACCCATTTTAGCTTTTTTGGCCAATTTGGGTCAACTTAGGTCAAGTGGCCAATTAAGCTTGGTTTGGCTCAATTGATAACTTGGTCATGTTCAATCATTGATTATGGATGAGTTTGGGTCAATGGTTTCAATTAATTTGACATATGATGGATTTTGGTAAGTTTGGATTTCATTTGGGCTAAATGTTGACTTGTCAAAGGTTAGGTTTGGCTTGGTTTGACCCAATTCAAGGTGCTTGGTCATCCCATGATGATTGTCAATCATGATTGAGGTTTAGATGGGCTTAGTTCAATCCAATTTGGGTTGGATTAGAACTTGGCTCAAAAAGGTCCATTAGGTCACTTTGGGTCAAGTGTGCCTAAATGGGTTAATTGGCTTGGTCAAAGTTTGATTCAAGTTTAGTTGAACCCACATATGAGTTTAGGATTGAAATATAAATCCAATTGCAATTGGTTTGAAGCCAAATGGGTTTTGGTTCATATGACAATTTAAACTCAAAAGGGTCAACATGGGTTTGATTTGGGTTGACTTAGATTTGGTTTGATAATAGGGGATTTATGTTTATATTTGGCTCAATGATTGTAGGAATGATTGACTCATGAAATCCATGAGTTTGAGTTGATTTAGATGTCATTTAGCCAAGTTCAAAAGTTTTAAAAGTTAAATTATTTGATTTGATTTGATTTGGACTATTTGAATTTATATTTCATTTATATTTGCAAATATAAATGAAGATATAAATGAGAAAATCACTGATTTGGTGATTTAAGCAAATTTGACCAAATTGGGTGGTCAAAAGGCTAACTTAGACTTTGAATTGGATTGATTTATTTTTTGCCATTGGAGTGTGGGTTTCATTTATATTTATTAATACAAATAAAGGAATGGTTGATTTATAAAGAAATCAACCAAGTTTGAGTTGGTTTGAAAGAGTTTTGACTAAGCATATGAAGGTGGTTCAAATGACTTAGAAAGAGATTTTGGAGTTTAGATTTAATCAATGGTTTCAATCATTAGATAGTTGGATTTAATTTATGATTTGAAATTTGATTTGAGATGAATTTGATAATTAAGAAAATTTGATTGGGGTGATTTGAATTTGATTAAAGCTAAGTCCATATGATAAAAATCAAAGGGCTTAGGAAGGATTTAGAGTTTGATTGAATGATGGATTCAATCATTGATAGTTAATTTATGAGGAGATTTGATTTGAGATTTAATTTGATAATTGTGAAAATTAATTGGATTGGGGTTCATTTGAATTTGGTTAAGGCTAAGTCCATAAGTTAAAATCAAAGGGCTTATGAAGGGATTTAGAGTTTGGATTGAATGATGGATTTCAATCATCGGATAGTTGGATTTGATTTATGATTTGGGATTTATTTTGAGATTGAATTTGATAATTGAAAAAATCAATTAGATTGGAGTTGATTTGGATTTGGTTAAGGATAAGTCCATGATAAAATCAAAGGCTGGAAGGATTTATAGTTTGATTGAATGATGGATTATTGATAGTTGGATTTGATTTATGATATGGGATTTGGTCTAAAATTGAATTTGAGGTCTGGTTTTGAAAGAAAGAAGCAAGGATTGGGTTTGGGCTATGGGGTAGGCAAGTCCTCCTAAATCCCTAAGGTACAACATATTCCTATGGCTAACTCTTCTAAGTATCTAGGGTTAGATTAATTGTTCACCTGATCACTAGAAGTGTCTTAAGACTAAGAAACTCTTAGTGTATATAAGAGTCCTAAATTTATGATGAGGAAGTTGAGGGCTCACTCCAAAAGTGGTCAACACATATATAATCAAACATAATGAAAATGCCATTAAGTTGTTCTCTATAAAGTCATTGAATAAGTGAGCATCAACTCCTCCATATAAGCCTAATTTAGAGATCTACTTTAAGCCTAGTTAGAAGAAGAGTGTAAAGTGTCAGTTGATTATATTATCATCTCTAATGCTAATGATACTACCTTTTATCTAAATTCATTGAATCCTATCCCATCATATTTATCCTTAAGCATTAGAGTAGAAAAGGTAGAAATCAACATCATGTTTAAAAGGTTTTCTAACTTCACATCATTTTAGAATAGCATTATTTCTAAAGCAAAGGTTAAATATTTCAATTTATTGAAATAATCTATAATTTTATCTTGAAGAAACCTTTTGATCTTTCATGCATTTTGACTATATATTTCAAGATTTTGCATTTACATTTGCATATGATTTTCAAGGCCTTCATGAAAGTTCCAAACATCAATTAGAAGTCACTAATGCTAAATATCCTAAAATAAAAATAAAAATAAACTTAGGATGAATATAATGTGGGGGATCTTTTATTAATTAGAATCCATTCTAAGATGTACATATCCACTCAATATAAAAAATTATAAGTTAGGGCATGTGGGCCATCTAACATTATTAGGAAAACTTGCAAAATACACATATTCTTGAATTATCAAAAGACATGTTATCAACTCAATTTTGAATGTAGAAGACTTAATAACATTTAAAAGAAGTTACATAACATATAAATATACAAGATAAGTCTTTTTCAAGGAAACAAAATCTTTATTTACATGTGCCAAACCAACATTCCTTCCTTAATGTGGATCACACCAATACAGATGAAGTAGATCAATGTAGTGATCATATATTTTTAGTGAGATAGAGAGATAAACTTTTAGAAGACACACGGATGCTTATAGAGGATTTGAAGAAGCTATTACATAAACTTGTATCTAACTACTTGTATTTTAACTCTTTAGAGAAACGTTATTTAGGGACCAAGATAAATGGTGTAGCATAAGCATAAGAAGGTTCTATAGAAATGGCTAAAATAAGGGAGACGAAGGCTAAACATGGTTCTCCAATAACAAGGAGAAAGAGTGCCATTATGTAAAATCAAACTTGAAGTAATGAAGATGAATTGGTGGACTTATCTTTATATTATTCAATTTCATATTGATATTGTAGTATTAGTGTATTATGTGTTGACTTTAAGATCCTCAATTCATTTGAGATTTTTTTCCATGATAACAAAGATATATTCAAATGCCACTAATTAGTTTAAATTTAAGTGTGCAAGAAAATTCTTCAACTCTAAATTCTTTAGTAAATTGGGAAAGCTAAAGCCATTGGACTTGAACTAAGTGGAATTTTCTAGGAATCATAATATTAAGACAATTGAAGAGATCAATAAAACAAAATAAATGATTCATTCATTTCAAAATAATTCATTTTAAAATTAATCATATTTTTTACATTTCATATTTGCAATTATTCTTTGAATTATCTATTTTGGATAATATGAACTGAGTGCAGGAGTTAAGTTCCATTTAATATGAGCTTAAATAAGATAAATTCACTATAAACTTCAATAAATCATTTCCATGCAAAATCATAATTTTTATT
Source organism: Cymbidium sinense (assembly GCA_021442155.1). Lineage (NCBI taxonomy): Eukaryota > Viridiplantae > Streptophyta > Magnoliopsida > Asparagales > Orchidaceae > Cymbidium > Cymbidium sinense. Next base: position 30,657,756 of record CM038229.1, read on the forward strand.
CATATATTTATTGCATGAAAAGTTAAATTATTCTAGAATTATCATATTATTCTATTTTCTCCCTCCTACAATTCTATCTTCTCTCTCCTATCAACCTTATCATTCTCATAATATTTTGGGAGAATTTTTCATTTAATTTTAGCTAATAAATTATATGATAATTATTAAAAATCTTTCCATATATAATTCCATCAATTTGCTTATTTTCAAAATTCATTAATTTAAAATTTTGAATTTAAATTATTTTGAATTTAAATTGCAAAATTCATGACATATACATGAAAAATTAACTCTAATCTTTTATTGAATATTTGAACTTCCATAGCATGATTTATTTTAGCTAATTGAAGTTTAATTAAATTATTTTAAGTACATTTAAATTTGAATTCAAATTTACCTTAATTTAATATCCTTTCCTTTTTATTAAATCTATTTTATGAAAGTACAATGGCCGACCACTATTAAATTAAAATTATATTATTTTAAATAATATTTATTACTTAAAAATATCATAATTAATCATCTTAGATTTGAATTAATTAAATACATTGATTTGAGATCATCCTATTAATGGAAACTAATATTTGGCTAAAAATTATATTGATTTTTTGCATTTATTTTATGTAAATTAATCCATGTTATTATCTCTTAAATCTTACTTAAATTTATTGATCATATATTCCTTATATCATGCATTAAATTAAAATTGAATCCTTAGATTATAGCTTGGCCGACCACCTTGTTCTCATTAAAATTGAATCCTTGGGGAAATTATTTTCTATGCAAATAACAAAATTGGCTCTTGATTGATTGAAATCCTTAATTAAATTTTATTTGTTATTCTCATTAATTCCTATTATTGATTTGGACAACCATACATTTTCAAATTTTAGATTTTTTTAATCATATGTTGAATGCTGCAAAGTTCAAGTTTCTTCCAAAAATATTCTCCCTCTCATTTCTATCTTTGGCCGAAAATCCCATTGCTTGAATTACATATTATTTCAATGATATGATTAATTATAAAATTCTCTCTCTCACTCTCTCTCTCTCTTTCTCTCTCTCTCTAGATAATCCTTAACCTAAACCTTCATTGGACCTCTCACCATATATTTGAAGTGTCTCTATTTAAATTTGAATAATCTCCTTGGTTGAACTCCCTCTATTCCTTTGCTAAAAGCCACCTTGATATCCTTCCAATTTGGCTTAATGTCTAATATGCTAAATAACCTAATTATTTATTACTCTATCTTGGTCAATCCATTGGAATTTCATCATGTGCTCTTGAATTCAAAATTCAAGTTTTTTCCAAATTAATTTTTCCTTATGTAGATACTTGCTTGCCCAAACCTCATTAGCCTTTTTCTATATATTAGAGTTGTGTTTTATTGGAAAAGGTTCCACTAATCTATTCTCTTCTCTTGGCTGAATTTTGCTACAACATTCTCTTGAAGAGCTTTGTGATTCTAGTGCTAATTTCTTCATCATCCTTCCTCTTCCTTCTTACAAAGAGATTGCTTTGAAGTTTGCTTAGGAAATACTTGGAGGATTGGCGAATATTCCCTTGGCCAAAAGCAACCTAAGGTCGATTTGATTTTTATTGTACTTAATCTCTTTATATCACCTTGATTCCTACCTTGGCTGGAATTTTTATCTAGGTTACACAAGTTTTATTTGTGCTTAACATCATACTTCTTCTTGCTCTTGAGTTGGCCGAAATATTGGTTTTATTTGAATTATAATTTGTGCTTATAGTTATATTTTTCTCACTCTATTTACATATATGCTTAAGTGAAATTCATCTTGTGTTGTTACTTCAAATAGTATACAAGTGATTAGCAAGTTTTCTTATTTCAAAATCATTTTATCACTTGCATATATCATAGTTATTATGAAAGAGAATTCAAGTTAACTTGTGTGACTTATTTTTCATATCAATTAGTTCATTACTTAATTCAAGTTTCCATAAAACATTTGTTGTGGTTTATCATTCAATTCTTTATTTTGTTGTATTTCAAATTAACAACTTAATTTTTTTTAATTTCAAGCTTTTATATCCTTATATTAAATCAAATTTCATAAAGACATAGTTGCATCAAATTGTTCTTACAAGTTGTTACATTGACTTCAACTTTAATATTAAATAAGTGAGTTGTCTTTCCTATATTCCACTTACCTTAATATTGGTATAGTTGGGTTATGAGTGCAAATTTCTTTTAAATTGAGAGATATATTTTTGTATCACTTCTCTTCTTTATCCGTGTTGTTTGTTGAGGTTGTACTTGCCCGTGTGGGAAAGTATGGTGTTGGGTTGTACTTGCTCATGTAGGAAAGTATGGTGTTGGATTGTACTTGACCTTGAAAGAGAGTATAGGAGATTTTTTGTAATCTCAACTTTAAAATAGAATTCTAGCTTACTAGGTGATGGTTGGTTTTGTGGTTTGGCCAAACCACATAAAAATCTCTTTATTTTCTTTTTATTTTCACACCTTACTTTTCTTTATTATTTTTGATTAATTATAATGGATCTTTGAGGACAAGAAAACTCATTTATAATTAACTTTTCAATAAAGCATCAAATTAACTTTAATTTAAAAATATTTTTAAAACTTAATTTCCATCCCCATTCATTTAGCCTCCACTGCCTCTTGGTGCCATAACTTTGAAACAATTGGTATCAAAGCCTCGACTCAATTTTTGGCTTACCATCCTTAAGTTAAATCAGTATGGTACAAGTATTTCCTAAGGGTACACTACTTGAAAGATAGTCTGCATAGGTCACCTTTACTTGATAATGTTCCATTTGATTATTGGAAAAACCATATTAATACTTTTCATCATGGACAAGATTCTAGAATGTGACATATGTTGGCACATCAATACCACACACCCACTATTGAAACAAATGGTTTGAAGTTGATAAATCCTTTGACGAATAATCTATTTATGAAAAAGAATTAGATGAATTAAATGGCAAGGCTTGTAATATCTTATATTTTGCTTTACTTTTCGATTGCTATATGAGAATTTCCTTGCTTAACACAATAAAAGAAATTTGGGATAAATTAATTCTTACTTATGAAGGTACTAATGAAGTTAATGATGTTTGTATAAATAGGTTAGTACATGAATATAAATTATTCTACATGTTTCTAAATGAAAGTATTTATGGCATGTACACTTGTTTCATGAAAATTATTAACACATTGTATTCACTTGGAAGAAAATTTAAAAATAAAGATTTGGTTTATAAAATTCTATGATGCCTTCCAAAAGAATGGGATACAAAAGTTACTTCAATTAGTGAAGCAAAGGATTTGACTGCATATACACTTGATTAGCTTCTTAGTTTCTTAATAGCAAATGAACAAGTTATAGCTCAAAGGGATCAAAATGACTCTTTCCAGAAAAAAGAAAAGAGAAAATTAATTGCTTTGTATATGGAAGACACTTGTGACGAAAATTCTTCATGTTTAGATGTTGGCAATGATGAGATTGATATGCTTTCTAAGAAGATGGGAAATATGATTAGAAAGAAAAAGCATAGGTACAAAAAATCTAAAATACATAAATTGCCTACTAAAAAGTTAAATGCACGTGAAGGAATAGTGCACTATACTTGTAAAAAGCTAGGACATATGATAAGTACTTGCCTAGATATTGTTGAAAAAGAAAAACAACTTGAAAGGAAGAAGCCTTGGAAAAATAAAAAACCTTAGAAGAAAAAGAAAAGAGTTGTTTGGGAAAACTCTAATTTAGAAGAATCTAGCGAGGAAACTTCAAATGAAGAAGCAACTTGTGTTTGATGGTAGATGCAGATACTACAAGTGACTAAGAAACCTAAAAATTAGTTATTTTCATATCTTTGGTGTGACTCACTATAACACCCAAGAGGTGGGGGGGGGAGGGGGTGATTATTAAATATTATAAAAATTAAAGGTATTTTTAATTTTTTGATGACAAGCTACAATTCTCAATGCAACAAAAAAAAATATCGTAATGCAAAGAGAGACAATAGGAACATAATTTTTATGTGATTCGACCAAACCCCAAAATCGACCTACTTCCATGCCTAGCCACCCCTAGCTAAGAATCTTCTAAATGCAAAATAGCTTAGAAATCGTACTCTTCTATAATGGGGCGAGTACAACCCCTACAATAGTATGTACTCTCCTACAAAGGGGAGAGTACCACCCTAATATAAACTTTACCGCATGAAAGAAAATTACAAAATGATAAATTTTGATAAAATATATCTCTCACAAATATACCAAGCTATCCAATTCAAAAAGTATTCTCACAACTTATAAATGATCACTTTACAACTTACAATTTTGACAAGATAGAATGCTCAATTAATTTTGATAAGAAATAATAAAATAAATATCTTAAAAGTGATCTTACTAAGATGTTTATGTTATTATAATTTGTAGATAAAAATGATTTCAAAGTAAATTCAAAATAGCCTATTGCATAATAAAATAAATTTCAATAAGGAACAATTTAAGTTTAAGAGAAACTATAACTAGTATGTATATAATAGGGTAAGAATGATTAACTCTTTACTAAACTTCTTTTTCTTAATTATTAAACAATAAAAATAGCAAGCTTTACTACATTTTCGAAAGATAAAATTTTTAAACAATGGATATTAGTTGGAATAAAATGATAAGTGATAAATAAAATAATTTAACTTTTTAAAAAATTTATTACGATAAAGAAACTTGATATATAATAGATATAGCATATACTCTAAAATCCCTGAAATAATTTATTTTATTTTAACCAAAATGATGCTTTTAATTAATGCAAATGATCACAAAATACTTAAATAAAATTAGTATATGATTGATCGAAGTAAACTTGTAAGCTTTTAATTAAAAAGTGAGATCTTATCAAATATGAAATTATGTTTAGCAGGATAAATAAATTTAAAATGCTTAAAATATACTTCTAAAATAGATATAAGAAGAAATTATCTTTCAAAAAAGACTAATGAATTTCAAGAAACTAAAAGAAATTTGTAGGAAGGTAAAAATTTCAGCAAGACGAAATAAATCCTACAAACTATCACAAGAGTTTTTCACAACAAAAAAATGATTGAAGAAATATTGATGTGAAAAACTTAAACTTTGATGTCAAAAGACTAATCCACCAAAAAGTAAAAATTGAAAGAATAAATAGGTGGGAAAAATAGTGTGAACGACTAAAAGAGATTAAGATTAAGAAAAACAAACTCAAGTAATTTAAGAAAGCTTACTTAATTGAAGATGTTGAAGCTTCCAAACTAAGGATCTGATCTAAATATGAGAACACTTGGAAGGAAATCTAAGTTTTCTTAGATTTGAGAGATTTTGAATTTGAATGAGCAACACTTTCATGAAGAGAATGTAGGTTATTTATAAGCAAGAAGGTAATTTTAAATTATTTCAAAGAAATATATTATTCTAACATAATTTTATCACATAATAATATAATATTCGTTAAAAATATAATTTTTATTAAATAAATATTAAATTCAAATAACCAAAAATTGGCTAGTCACATGGGCAAGTCAAAATTAATCAAATATGACTCTTAATATATTTAAAGCGTGCAACATGCATTCATTATTAAAATGAGCTAATGTTTACAAAATCATAATAAATTCAATTTTAATCAAACGTGGTTCATGTAACCACTAAAATTAAAAGAAAAAACTCTATGCAATTCATTGGAGATGAAATCACATCTAAATTCTTTGATTATAAATGACTTTAAATACAATTTCATGTATTTTGTTAATTTTGAAATATGATATTTAAAAATTATGATAAAAATTTAGATATAATCATACATATGTTAATTATCATATAACTTTAAATTAAAATATTTAATTACATTAAGTATATAAACCAGTTACACTCAATAGTTATAATTAATTATTATTTATTATTTTGATAATTTAAATATTATGTATGAAGAATTGATTATTAATTAGATAAAGATTTATATAAATTAACCTCATCATCATTATTTAAAATAAACAAAAATAATATGTTAAGTTGTGAGAAAATTAATTCATGTCAATGAACTCATATGAACCTCTAAGATAGTTATAAATGCGTATACCCTAAAATATTGTATCTTGAGCTTCAACGTGTCAATTTTGATCTATCTTTCATTCTTCCATACGTGCAATTATATCAAACATATTGTGAGATATATTGGATATGTAATTAGCAATTAATATATCTGAAACACATAAACCATACATTAGAACATCCAAGTATACATTTGTTATCATTAAAATTAGTCAGATTGAACATGAGGCTCATAAAGCAAACAATCTCTCTGTTTTTGATGATGATAAACTAATATTGGGTATTGATTTTGATGAAGGTAGAAATTGACCTTTCATCATAGGTTTTTTCTTAAAAAAATATTTCTTTTTTATTAAATAAAATTTGTGCACAATAGATGAATAACGATGCTCCCTCTAAATATATGCATGAAATAAACTTATTACTAACCAACATTTTACTCTTCTCCCACTTTTGATAACATCAAAAAGAGAACAACCTACATATAATTTTAAATATTAGGATCTAACATTCCAAGCATGTGTTCATAGAAATATCTATAATTTGTAAATTGATACTAATGAAATTAATATTAACATCACCTTTCAAAACATGATCCCCAATAAAATGATGTCAAATTTTTATATGCTTGGTTCGTGAATGCTGGATAGAAATTTTGGTCAAACTAATAGCACTAGTATTGTCTCACTAAACTAGAATATGATCATGCTTAATACCAAAATCCTCTAATTATTACTTTAACCAAAGGACTTGAGCAACATAATTACCTGCAGCTATGTACTCAGCCTCAACAATGGATAAAACTATAGAATTTTATTTCTTAGATGACCAAGACACAAGGGATGATCCTAAAAATTGACATGTGCCTAATGAGCTTTTTCTATTTACTTTGCATCCAACAAAATAAACATCAGAATAAACAACCAAATCACATAACAAAGAATTTTTATGATACCCTAAACCTAACCTAAAGTATCAAATACCGAAGATAATACATTTTATTAAATGAGATTCTTTGTTGGTTGAAAACTAAGCACACAAACAAACAACAAACATAATATCGTGCCTACTAGCGAAGGTATAAAAGTAAACCTATCATACTCCTATAAAGTTTTTGATCAACAGATTTTTCTGATTCATCTAAATCTAATTTTATAGATGAGCTCATAGGAGTTTTACAATATTTCAATCTTTTCATGTCAAACCTTTCATGCAATTCATTTGTGTACTTGGTTTGACAGATGAATGTGCCATTTTTTTATTGCTTCACTTGAAGAGCTAAGAAAAAAATTAAGTTCTTCCATCATACTCATTTCAGACTCTTTAGACATTGAAGATGAGAACTTATGGAACAAAGATTTATTTGTACTTCCAAATAATATATCATCTACATAAACTTGTACCATAATCAAATCATCATCTATGCTCTTAAAGAATAAGGTTGTATCTACTCTTCCCTTTCTAAATCTATAATCCATCAAAAAGTTACTTAACCTATCATACCAAGAATGAGGAGCCTATTTTAAACCATATAAAGCTTTCTTTAATTTATATACATGATCTGACAATCAAGGCTCTCTAATCGAAGTGGTTGCTCTACAAAGACATATTTGTTAATAAATCCATTCAAAAATGCACTCTTGGCATCCATCTGAAAAGTTTAAAATCCCTAAAATAAGCATAAGCAAGGAGTAACCTAATGGCCTCTAGTCTTGCTACGGGTGCAAAAGATTCTTCAAAATCTATCCGTTCAACTTGGGTGTACCCTTGTGCAACTAACCAAGTTTTATTTCTAACAATACAACCTAAGTCATCTAGCTTATTCCTAAAGACCCTCATTTTGTTCCAATGACATTTTGATCTTGGGGTCTTGGGACTAATTCCAAAACATCATTTCTTACAAGTTGATTCAACTCCTCTTTCATAGCAATAATCCAAAAATTGTCTTTTAATACTTCTTCTAAATATTTAGGCTCAACCTCAAATAAAAATGTTGAATGATTTACAAACTCTCTACTGTCTTATAGTCATAACACCTTTTGAAGGATGTCCTATAATCAGTTCCTTTGGATGATTTTTATTATATTTACATTCTTTAGGCAATGAATCATCCACATTATCCTCTAAAGATATTTTTTTTTTAAATTATCAATCTCTTCATCAATCACTTCATTTCAAATGGGATTGATTAAATTTTCATCAAAAATAACTTTTATTGATTCTTCTACAATCATTTTTCTTTTATTGAAAACTCTATAAGCTTTGTTAGAAAAAGAGTATCCTAAGAAAATAACATCATCTGACTTACAATCAAACTTACTTAAAGGCTATTTTCCATTATTTAAAATAAATCATTTACATCTAAATACATGAAAATATTCAATCTTAGGCTTCTTTCCAAAAAATAATTCATAAGGGCTCTTCTTCAAAATTGGTCTAAAATAGATCATATTCATCACATAACATGCAGTATTTATAGCTTCTGCCCAAAAATATTTAGGCAATTTATACTCATCAAGTATAGATCTAATTAATTCAATTAATATTCTATTTTTTTCTTTCTACTACTCCATTTTGTTGGGGAGTTCTAGGTGCAGAAAAATTATGTCTAATCCCATGTTCATCATAATAATTCTCAAATAATTTATTTTTAAATTCACCACCATAATCAATTTGAACCCTATTAATCAAAAGACCTTGATCTCTTTGAATATATTTAGAAAACTTTCTAAATTCACCAAATACATCATCTTTATTAGCTACAAATAAACCCAAGTATATCTAGAGAAATCATCAATAATCACAAAACCATAATTTTTATCCCCTAAGCTAGTGGTATTAATTAGACCAAATAAATCCATGTGACAATTCTAAAGGTCTAGAAGTATAAATAATATTTTTACTTTTAAATGAACTTCTAAAATGCTTACCATGAATACATGCATCACAAATGTAGTTTGAATGAAAATTTAATTACGGTACTCCAACTACTAAATCAAGTTTAGCAATTTTATTGAGTGTGTGCATGTTAATATGACATAGTCTCATATGCCAAAACAATATATCATAATGAGTTCTTTCAAAATTAAGTATACTCAAATTCACATCATGAAAGTTATCTAAATCAATAACATAAATATTTTTATGTCTTTGTCCTACTAACAAAACATTTTCATTATTTTTTATAATACAATATGATGCATGAAATACTACATTCAAACCTTTATCACATAATTGACTAATAAAAATTAAATTATGTTTTAATCCTTCTACTAGAAAAACTTTATCTAAAGTGATATAATTTGTACAAAAATAGAACTAATGCCAATGATCTTTCCCTTTAAATTATCTCCATATATAACAAATCCTCCATCACTTGATTCTAAAGTTGTGAATTTTTTGTTATCTCCTGTCATATGTCTTGAACATCCACTGTCCAAGTACCACATGCCTTCTTTGATTTTTCTTTGAAGTCATTCTTATAAAAGAAAATTACATGTTAACTTTTGGAACCCAAACATGTTTGGGTCCACATTATAAATTTGAAATAAGATATCTAGCATGTGTGGTTTGAGTAGTGCTTGTACCTTTTGGTACCCATACATAAGATGATAGCTTAGTGTTTTGTAATGTACATGCATAATAATCAAATGAAATATGCCCTTTTCTATCACAATAGTTGCACCAAACATTAGTGTTTACATATGGCTTAACATTATAATTAGTGAGTGGGATGTGTATGATGCAAAATAATTTTTATTAAATGTTTTACTTGATGAAGCATTATAATGAACTTGTGATTTCAAACATAATTCTAATCTTCCCTTTAACAAGATATTCTCCCTTCCAAGTTTACATAAAAGTAAGGAACAATCTAATAAAGAATTATTTTTATTTTTCAAATTATCACATTCATTTTAAATCATAAAATGCATATCTAAATATTTATGTTCTTTTTCTAAGGTTTTACATTTTATTTATAATTTTTTTATTTAATAACTAAATCATTAAAAGAATCATCTAATTCATCATAAGATATATCATTAAATACCTCTTGAGAATCTAAGTCAAATCTTCATTTGCCATAAGACATATGTTGACCTCTTCATCAGATGAGCAAGTACTGGATTCATTTGAATATGGATTGGTCCATAAAGCCTTCTTCTTCTTCTTATGGTACTTTTTCTCCTTCATATTTTTTCTTCTCTCCACATCAACCCCTTTCTTCTTTGAATCAGCAAGTTCTGGATAATCACCACTTACATGTCCAGGCTTTTTACAATGATAGGAAATGATCCCTTAACCTACAACAAATTTCTTAGTTTGAAATTTATAGTTTTTAGATTTTTTATATGTTTGATTCTTTTTCCTTAGCAAGTTCCCAAGCCTTTTGGATAGCATGACCACCTCATTACTATCAACATCTTAGCTTGAGGTGCTATGCTCATCATTATTATCAACTTGTAATGCAATGGCTTTTCATTTCACTTTCTCCTTTTTTGCTAAGTTATCCATCTTATCCCTTTGAGCAATAAGTTGATCATGTACTATCAAAGAACCCAAAAGCTGATCAAGTGGATAAATAGATAAATCCTTAACTGCACTAATAGTTGTCACCTTAGCATCCCATTTGGAAGACATCTAAGAATCTTATAGACTAAGTGTTGATTCCTATATGTTTTTTTTCAAGAGAATGCAATGTGATAATTATTTTAATGAATCTAGTATACATATCAGAAATAGATTCAAAAGGAGACATATAAAATAACTCATATTCATGAACAAGTTTGTTTATGTGAGCATCTCTAACTTCACTAGTTCTTTCATAAGTTATAATTAATTTATCCCTTATTTCTTCTGTTGTACTTAACATGGAAATTTTCATGTAATCATCTCATAATAAAGCATAATGTAAAGTATTACAAGCCCTATCATTTAGTTCATCAAGTTCTCTTTCAGCTACAGTGGGTGTATGATATTGATGTGTCAACATATACCACATCCATGCATCTTGACCTCTTAAAAATGTACTAGTTTTATTTTTCCAATAATCAAATGGTACACTATCTAAAAGTGGAGGTCTATGAGTGGATTGTCCTTCTCGTAGTGAACCCTTTGGAAAACCTTGTGCTATAGTGAAAAGATCTACTCTTGGATGTTAAGCTAATAAAAGATCCTAGGCTCTGATACCAATTGTGAGTCACTAGCACAAGAGAGAGGTGTAAATTCAACGTTATTAATAATTTTAAAAGTTAAATATTATATTTTAACTTTAACTAGAAAATTAATTTTAAAGTTTATAATGATAAGATACAATTCTTAATACAATAAAAAAAATAAAATATAATAAAGTAAAGAGAGACAATAGGCACACAATTTTTACATGGGTCGGCAAACAATTCCTACAAACTATCATAAGAGATTTTCACAAAAAAAAATAATTGAAGAAACATTGATCTGAAAAACTTAAACTTTGATGTCTAAAGACTAATCCACCAAAAAGTAAAAATTTGAAAGAACAAATAGATGGTAAAAATAGTATGAACAACTAAAAGAGATTAAGATCAAGAAAAATAAACTCACGTAATTTGAGAAAGCTTGCTTAGTTGAAGATGTTGAAGCTTCCAAACTAAGGATTTGATCTTGCAATATTTGGAGAACACTTGGTTGGGAAATCTAAGAAGTTTTCTCTTAGATTTACTAGAGAGACTTTGAATTTGAATGACCAACACTTTCATGAAGAGAATGAGGGCTATTTATAATCAAGAAGATCATTTTGAATTATTTTAAAGAAATATATTATTCTAACATAATATTATTATATAATAATATAATATTTAATAAAAATATGATTTTTATTAAATAAATATTAAATTCAAATAGCCAAAAATTTGTTAGTCATATGGGCAAGTCAAAAATAATCAAATATGGCTCCTAATATATTTAAAGCATGCAGCATGCATTCATTATTAAAATGAGCTAATGTTTAAAAAATTATAATAATTTAGTTTTAATCAAACGTAGGTCATGTAACCTATCAAATTAAAGGAGATAACTTCAAGGAATCTGTTGGAGATGAAATCAGATCTAAATTCCTTGATTATAAAATGATTTTGGCTGAAATACTAAATTTCATGTATTTTTGTTAGTTTTGAAATATGACATTTAAATATTATGATATAATTTAGATATAATCATACATATGTCAGTTATCATGTAACTTTTAGATTAAAATATATAATTATATTAAGTATATAAACTAATTACACTCAATAGTTATAATTAATTATCATTTATTATTTTGACAATTTAAATGCTATGTATGAAGCATTGAATGTTAATTAGATAAATATTTTTATAATTTAACATCATTATCATTATTTATAATAAATAAAAATAATATGTTAAGTTGTGAGCAAATTAATTCATGCCAATGAACTCATATGAACCTCTTAAATTGTTATAAATGCATATAACCTAAAATATTTTATCTTGAGCTCAAGGTATCTATTTTGATTTATCTTTTATTCTTCCATACTTATAATTTCATCAAACATATTATAGATGTATTGGATATATAATTAGCAATTAATATATCTATAACACATAAAATATACATTAGAACATCCAATCATATGTTTGTTATCATCAAAATTAATCTAATTGAGCATGAGGCTCATAAAGCAAACATTTGGTTGTAAATATCTTATCCTAAATAATGGTAAAGATTCTTTAGGAAAGTTTGATAGTAAGTTTGATGATGGTATATTTTAGGGTATTCTATTAATGGTAGATCTTATAGCGTTTATAAAAAAATTATTGTTGAAGAATCAATACATGTTATATTTGATGAAAACCCTATAGATTCTATTATAGAAGATGTGATTGAAGATGAGGTAGATGAATTTAAGAAAATAAATTTGTAAAAAAATGTAGATGATTCTTTACCCGAAGAATGAAAATTTATTAAGAATCATCCCAAAGACTTGATCATTGGAGATCCTTCCCAAGGAGATAGAACTAGAAGGTAATCTAAGGAAGTAATTAATCATTCTAAATTCTTATCTAAAATTGAGCTAAAATTGGTAGATGAAGCTTTGGAAGATCACTATTGGATTGTAGCTACGGAAGAAGAATTAAATCAGTTCGCAAGCAATGATGTGTTGGATTTAGTCCCTAGACCTCAAGACTAGAATATTATAAATGGGTGTTTAACAATAAGCTAGATGACTCAGAACACATTATTTGGAATAAGGATAGATTGGTTACACAAGGATACACTCAGGTTGAAAGAATAGAATTTAGGGAATCATTTACTCCTATAGCTAGATTAGAAGCCATTAGATTTCTCCTTGCCCATGGTTGTTACAAAAACATTAAAACTTGTAAAAAGTGGATTTTTAAATGGCTTTATTGATCAAGATGTCTTTGTAGAACAACCTCTTGGTTTTGAAAGTTTAGAATTTTCTAGTCATGTCTTTAAATTGAAGAAAGGCTTGTATGGATTAAAACAAACTCCTAGAGCTTGGTATGATAAATTGAGTAGCTTTTTTATTGACCATGGTTTTAGTAAGGGTCGAGTAGATACCACCCTATTTCTTAAAAATTTAAGTGGTGACTTGGTCATGTTCAAATTTATGTTGATGATTTTTTATTTGGTAGTATAAATGAATCTTTGTGCATTGAATTCTTATCTTTAATATCTAAAGAATTTGAAATGAGCATGATGGATGAACTTATTTTTTTTCTTGGGTCTTCAAGTTAAACAATAAGAAAGTGGCACATTCATTTATCAATCCAAATATACAAATGATTTGATAAAGAGGTTTGATATGAAAAAATTTTAAATCTAGTAAGACTCTCGTAAGCCCTTGTACTAACCTTGATTTAGATGAATCTAAAAAATCTATTGATCAAAAACTTCATAAGAGTATGAGTGGATCTCTTTTGTATCTTGCTACTAGTAGACCTGACATTATGTTTGTTGTATGTTTATGTGCTCATTTTTAGGCTGCTCCAAAAGAATCACATTTAACTACAATAAATCATATATTTTGTTATTTGATTGGCTCTTTTAGGTTAGGTTTATGGTATCCTAAAAATTCACTTTTATGTGACTTGCTTGCATATTATGATGCTAACTTTGCATTTGCAAAGTAAATAAGAAGAGTACATCAGAAACATATTAGTTTTTACGATTCTCTTTAGTATTTTGGTCCTCTAGAAAATAAAACTCTATTGCTCTTTCCACTACTGAAGCTGAGGATATAACTGTAGGAAGTTGTGTTGCTCAAGTTCTTTGATTGAAACAATAATTAATAAATTTTATACTTAAACTAGATCACATTCTCATTAAGTGTGATAACACTAGTACATATAGTTTAACAAAAATCCTATCCAACATTCTAGAACTAAGCTTATAAAAATTAGACATCATTTTATTAGGGATCATGTTAGCAAAGGAGATGTTGATATTGATTTTGTGTGTACAAATTTGCAAATTGCAGATATTTTCACGAAACTATTACTTGAAGAAAGATTTTATACTTTGAGATGCCTGTTTGGTTTGCTAGATCCATCTATGTAAATTCTTTTTGATGTTGCCAAAAGAGGGAGAAAATATTATGTTAGTCTATATATTTATGATGCACAATTTGAGGTGGAGTTTTTTTTTCACATTTATTTTTAGTTTGAATAATTGTTCTATTGCTAAACTATTTTAAAAAATTTTGTTTATTAAATTTTGTTTATTTATTTGTCATACTATTTTTAATGCAATTTATGTTTCAAAAATATTGATCTAAGGTCAGTGTGCACCTTCATCAGTATTCAATACCAACATAGGTTTATCATCATCAAAAAGGGAGAGATTGTTGACTTCATGAGCCCAACTCATTTGAAATTAATTTTGATGATAAGAAACATATGTTAAATGCCACTAATTAGTTTAAATTCAAGGGTGCAGAAAAATTCATCAACTCCAAATTTTTCAATCAATTTGGATATCTAAAGCTGTTGTACTTGAATTGGGTGAGAATTTTCTAGGAATCACAACATTAAGGCAAATGAAGATCTCAATAAAACAAAATAAATGATTCATTCATTTCAAAAAAATCCATTTTAAAATTATTCATATTTTTTACATATCATATTCACAATTTCCTTAAATTATATATTTTGGATAATATGAATAAAGTTCATGAGTTAAGTTTCATTCAAAATGTACTTAAATGAGATAAATTCACTATAAAGTTCATTAAATCATTTTCATGCTTAATCATAATTTTTATTCATATGTTTACTGCATAAAAATTAAATTATTCTAGAAGTATCCTATTATTCTATTTTCTCTCTACTATTATTATATCTTCTTGCCAACCCCACATAGTGGGATAAAGGCTTGTTGTTGTTGTCATTGTCATTGTTGCATTATTCTATCTTCTCTCTCCTATGATCCTTATCATCCTCATATTGTTTTGGCCAAATTTTTTATTGAATTTTAGCTAATAAATCATGTGAGAATTATTCAAAACATTTCCATATATAATTCCCTCAATTTTTATATTTTAAACTTTTATTAATTTGAATTATTTTGAATTTAAATTACAAAATTCATGACATATACATGCAAAATTAACTCTAATCTTTTATGGAATGTTTTGAACGTCCCTGGCATGATTAATTTCTGCTAATTGAAATTTTTATGAAATTATTTCAAGTTAACTTAAATTTGAATTCATATTTACATCAATTTAATATCCTTTTTTTATAAAATTTATTTTAGGAAAGTACATTGCTGACCTCTATTAAATTAAAATTATATAATTTTAAATAATTTTTATTACTTAAAAAACATTCTAATTAATCATCTTAGATTTAAATTAAATAAATACATTGATTTGGGATTATCTTTTAATAGAAACTAATATTTGGGTGAAAATTATATTAATTTTTGGCATTTATTTTATATAAATTAATCCATGTTATTATCTCTTAAATATTACTTAAATTGATTCATCATATATTCTTATATCATGCATTAAATTAAAATTGAATCCTTACTTGGAATAGAGCTTGGCCGACCACCCTGTTTTGGGAAAATTATTTTCTAAGAAAATAAAATAAATTGGCTCTTGATTGATTGAAATCCTTAATTAAATTTAAATTCTTATTTCATTAATTCCTCTTATTAATTTGGCTGACCATACATAGTCAAATTTCAGATTTTATTTTAATCATACATTGAATGCTTCAAATTTCAAGTTCCTTCCAACAATATTCTCGCTCTCATTATTATCCTTGGTTGAAAATCCCATTGCTTGAATTACATCTTATTTGAATGATATGATTAATTACAAAATTCTCTCTCTCTCTCTCTCTCTCTCTCTCTCCATCCTTGGCCGAAATCTTCATTGGACCTCTCATCATATGTTTGAAATGTCTCCATTCAAATTTGAATAATTTCTTTGGTTGGACACCCTCTCATGCTTTGAAGTTTTCTTAGGAAAGACTTGGAGGATTGGTGAATACACCCTTTGCTGAAAGCTACATAAGGTTCATTTGATTTGTAATGTGCTTAATCTCTTTATATGACCTTGATTCCTACCGTGGCCAAAAGTTTTATGTAGGTTACTCAAGTTTTATTTGTGCTTAACATCATACTTCATCTTGTTCTTGAGTTGGTCAAAATATTGGTTTTATTTGAATTAAAATTTATGCTTATAGTTCTCTTTTTCTCACTCTATTTTCATATATCCTTAAGTGAAATTCATATGGTGTTGTTACTTCAAATAATATACAAGTGATTAGCAATGTTCTTATTTCCAAATCATCTTATCACTTGCATATATCATCATAACTATTGTAAAAGAGAATTGAAGTTAACTTGAGTGATTTAATTTTTCATATCAATTAGTTCATTAGGTAATTCAAGTTCCCATACAACATTTGTTGTGGCTTATCATTCAATTCTTAATGGTGTTGCATTTCAAATTAACAACTTAAATCATTTTAATTTCAAAGTTTAATATCCTTTAGTCACATCAAATTATTCTTTCAAGATGTTACATTAACTTCAACTTTCAATATTTAATAAGTGAGCTCTATTTCTTTTATTTTACTTTGGGTTGTGAGTGCAAAATTCTTTTTAAATTGAGAGATAGATTCTTGTATCTCTTCTATTTTTTTTACTTGGCCGTGTAGAAAAGTATGGTTTTGGGTTGTACTTGCCCATGTAAGAAAGTATGATGTTGGGTTATACTTGCCCATGTAGGAAAGTACTATGCTGGGTTATACTTGCATGTGAAAAAGTGTATGGGTGATTTGTTGTAATCTCAACTTTGAATTAGTGAATTCTTAGCTTGGGTTGTTAGGCATGGACTTAGGCCGATTTTTAGGGTTGGGTCGAACCACATAAAAATCTCCTTATTCTCTTTTTACTTATCCTACACCTTACTTTTCTTTATTTTTATTTATTAATTGATGTTAATCTTTAAATAGAACTCATTTATAATTAACTTTTAATATTTAAAACCCAATTCACCATCCTCCACCCCTTGTTGGGCACCATAACTTCATTATAGCATTTGTTTAAAATATACTGATGAATTGTCATGTAAGTTTGATCTATTGGATGTGATATTAAGAAAAGAAAGATATTAAGTGCTAAATTCAATTATTTTTAATTAAGTGTCCTTTTTACTGTCCACACCAAATAGGTGCTCCAATGCTTTGTGGTTTTGATTGCTAGCCAGGTTTATCTTATACCTCATTTAGAAAATATAAGAGAACACAACTAAATTAAAATATTTGGTAAGAGAGCCTTAATACAAATTTTAAATACTTTTTTTAACTAATTTTAAGATTCTTTATTATTTTATTATAGTTGATATAAAATATTTTTTAACAACCTCATGTAAGGTCATTTATAGCCTAGATAATGAAATTATAATAAGAAAGCAAATATAAATAATAAATATTATGTTATGGTTATAAAAGATTAAGTAATAGGCCAGTGAAACTAAGCAATCTACTTATACATACCCAAAATAAAAAAGGGAGTATCCAATTTCTATTAGCAAGCTTAGATAATTTAGATGCTAAAGTGTAAGTTTTAATTTTTATATACTCCTTATCATTTATTCTAGTTCAAATAGTTGGTTTTTATTAAATTAGAAAACTTGGCTTATACTTTATCATGCATAACAAAATTTTAAAAATATAGTATGACAAATATTTTAAAGCTAAATGGATATATTATTGCATAATAGAAAGACAACATAAAAGAGCAAAAATATAACACCACATATAATTTAATAAGTGGCATGCCTTTGTATGCTTGCAAATGCATCAATATGATAAAAATTGTTGATATTATTAACTATGACGTACATGATTTAAGTATTCAAGTGGGGTATGAACACTAAAGGATTCATAAGTTCTAGACAAGTAAAAAAATATTGAAGCCATTATGAGTGCAAGATAATATTGAATAAAAACTATTTATTCTGAGAAATGAGAAATATAAAAGTGTAAGTGTATACTTTGAACTTAAAGATGTTCAATCATAGCATATGAATGAGCTACACAATGTCTTTGCCAAACTAGTATATCTCTATTATGTAAGAAATTGACGAAAGGTAGTATTTGCCAAACTTAAATTTAACTTGATCTAAAGGTGTATTAATATAAGATTATTCATTAAAAAATTTTATTAATCCATATAAGTCCTTAAATATTTAAAACAAAGTATAATTAATTTTTTTAAATTATAAACTACATGAATATTTATATGAAAATATTTTTACTTAATTTTTAATCAAAAATATTATCTATGAAAAAAATTTACACTAGGTTGGACTAATAGTTATCCAATATAAATATTAAAAAATTCTAAGAAAAATACATAGTTTGCATAAGCCCAACACCTAGCTTAATCTGAGTCATTAAAATCTATTTAAAAATAGATCCAATGATTGTAGGATCATCTTCTACTTCTAGGTAAGTTCATACAAAGAAAATGTGTTGAGCTTAAGTTGGTATGACATGAGTAAACTATTTTAAATATCTCCCATTATAAGCCATTCCATAAGAATTCTTTCACCAGAAAGCAAAAGGGTGTGAGAAGAACCAAATTCATGGCTCAATGGGCTTTATTTTAACCTATGTTATTGGGAGGACTAAAGCTAAGGATGTATAGAATAGGATTTTGTAATGGTAACTTACTTGAGTCTGATAGTTGGATTTTTTTATTGGAAAAGTCTTAATAACTAAAATGTGGGAAAACCCTCACTAGAATTAGGCTAAGATGAGATACATCACTAGTTTAGTTGAGCTCCAACCACTCTTAAGTTGACTATGGTGCTTGTGCTCACTTGAGGGGTCTGAGTGAATTGAAAATGGCTCCAACTTCCTCTCTTAGCTCAAAGAAGGTGGATTTGAACTTCCTCAGCAATTGGAGGAGCTATGGCATTTGATGGCCATGTGGTTAAGTTTCTCTGTAGATAAATCATGGTCAATCTATAGTTAATTACATCCTCCAACTATGTGGAACTCCTATAACTCATGTAGGTTGCTCTTAGTAAAGATTTAGGTATTTGATCTAATGGAAATGGCTAAATCATATTGATAATTATATGACTTCATTAACTCCACATTAATGGAGTTTTATCCTTGTGGCTTAGCTTATTATGGAGATTGGAATTATTTACAATATAAATAAAAAAAAAATTTTGAACTCCCATTTAATTCCATAGGATGGTTCCCATTTTATTTTAATGGGACCATATTGTACATCATGACTCATTGGGTCAATTTGCCCTATTTGCATATGGTATAATCAACTTGAGTTGAACTAGAGAATTGTTTTTTAAACCCATGTATAAAATCACTTTCAATAGTCTGAAGTTATGTAATTAAGTAATATATTTAATTACACCACAAACATGGGTATTCTCATTTGGGCCTAAAAGAAATATATTGGCCCATTTGGCTAAATTCACCACCATATTAGGGTCAAATCATTGTATGTTAAACTAAGAACATATTAATGATATCCTTGCCTACAATCACTCTAAATGATTTGATTGGATATTATGATTAGCTTGGTTCAATCATCCCTTAAATAAGGTGATAAGCTGATAAACATTTTATTTGGTTAAATTAAATTGATGGTTAAGGATAATTTAACCAACTTGATCTAATAACATTAATTAGGGTTAATTAGGTTGATTTAGATGCAATGGGCCTAATTAATGGATCAAATATAATTATTATACTAGTTCTCATATATGAACTCATTTATTAATAAAATTGAGTAATCAATTTATGGTTCATATGCCTTAACTTCATCATCAGTCTAGGATTGGCTCATATTGAGCTAAATTTGACTTTCCTTGCATTGGGGTTGACTAGGTATGCATCAAATGATTCTATTGATCATTTAACTCATGTTCATTCTTTGAACATTTTAGAGATGAATATCTAGGGTGATTAACTAATTTGTCTTAATAGGTTAATCACTTAGTTAAGGGTTTAAATAAGGTCAGGATAAGGGGATACTTTTAATTAAACCATGGGTCAAGCATCCCAAATTTATTTTAAGGATAATCATGCCTATCCTTAGAGTCTCATGATCAATTTCAAAAATAATTAAATCAATAAGATGGATTAATTATTTAAATCTAACCTTTATTTTCACTAAGGAATGGATAAACTCAAGTAGTAAAATAAGTCTACCTTAGGACAAGCTATAGTCAAACTAATGATGTAGGAAAGATTTATAAATGAACCTCATACTTAAATTTCTCTTAAGGATTCATTATGGCCAATATAAAGGATTAGGTTAGGTTGGGGCTTTTATTGTTTAAGGAGGACATGAGGTTAAGCCTTATTGCCATTTCTTATGTCAACATTCCTCTTCTTGTAGTCAATACTCACACAACTTGAAGGATTGAGCAAGTAGATTTTGTCTCCTAATCTTTATTTCATAGCTAAAGTCACTCTTATGGAATGCAATAATATACCAAAATCTGGAAAGTCCTTATCCAAAATGCTATGTAGCAAGTTATAAGTTACTCTACAACATTGGTTAGTATCAACATTGTCAACCACTTTGAAAGTTTTGCAACCTTAATCCTAAAAAATTCACTACTTAGAAACTTAATTATAATTATGTGGATTTTAAGCTTATTGGGGTAGGATGGGGCTAGATCCCTTAAAAGAAACTTGTCAATCAAGAATGGAATATGTTTAATAATTACTATAAATGGGTCACCTTTTAAAAGAGAATTAGAAAATTAGCTAACCCTTATAGTAATTAAAAATTAATTTAAATATTATCTAACTATGATAAAAATGTAATGTTAGACACTTAAGGAAGTACCTTTAAAGGGCTAGCAACCAACTCATTATCATCAAGTTTCTTTAACTCACATTAAAAAAAATTTTAGTATTCTCCTCACTAAAGGGACCTCTTAGACATCATAGCATGATGGAAAAACATTGAAATGTTTGCCACTTGTCTATTTATATGAAGGTCTACTTGACGCCCTCTTCTCTGGCATTTGTCCTTTATACTTCCACATAAATAATTTTAATAAATGTGATTATCAAGATTGCCAAATATCTTTAGAACAAATGAAGCTACTTTAAAATGTGAATGCTCATAAAAAATAAAGACTAAAATCAAATCAATGAACAAGACACCTAACATGCACTTTAATTAATTTGCTAAAAAGTGTTTTAGTAGACATATTATAGATATGGTGGTACATATTTTCTAAAATTCTTATAACATATTAAATAAAATTTATTTTGATTTCAACAACTATAAGATTTAATGGATTCTTATGAATTTGTTCATCTTTTTGGAGGTCATCTTTTCAAGAATAAAAGAATCTAGGAACTAAATCAATACCGAAGATATTCTTCGCTCACATAGCCAATTATGGGGCTCAAGCTATACCGAGTCACGATTCACTTAGCAACTAATGAATAGCACACTATAGACCAAATGTAATATTTAGAAAACCAATAAGCCCCATGAACACCTTATTTAATTATAATGATAATAAATAAATAATTGGATGATATTATTATTTAATTCAAGTGTTTTTAGAAAATTTATTATACCCTATTTAATCAGTCAACCCAAAAAGGTTAAATTAGCTTAGACTTGGCTTCTTTTGGTTTTGTCTTAGGAATTGCATAAAATAAATGAATAAAGCTAAAAAATTTAATAAAAATTACTAAATTAATTTTATTCCAATTATTTTGCTTTTTGAATATTTTTCAAAGTTTAATTTACAATTATTTTTAAAATTCATGAAATTATCTTTTTTGGATACTTTGATCACTTGCATTGATTAAGCCTTATCCATTAAATTTAAGACTTAGCTTAGTTTATTTAATATCACATTAATTTATTCTCATATTTTATTTAATATTTTATTTATTTATTTAAGCACATGACATGTAATAATTTTTAAATTATTCAAATTATCATTTTCAATCTCCTAATTACTCTAATTCTCTCTCATATCAAAATTTTCATTAAATTTTTATCTCCTATCATGCATGGGAGATTTTAATTGGATTTTAACATTAATTTATATTTAATTTATTAGATTTATTGCATTAATAATTTTCATATTTGAGAAGTTTTTTCAAATTCAAATCAAGTTATTTTGAATTTAAAAATTGAATTATTTCTTATGTTATTTTCCATCTTAATTTCCCACTTATTTATTCTTGATTGGCTAACAAAAAGCCATGCATATTTTCTATTTAATAGATTGAATTTGTGACTTGATGATATCTTCAAAAATCCCTCCTTGGCCAACCCTATTACTAAACAATTGCAAGTGCTCTTTACTCCAAGTAATCACGGCTTTCTATCCTCTATTGGTTTCACTTGTTGCTTTCATTTGAGGAAACTTTAACATTCTCTTAAAGCGCTCTTATTGATTTGGAAGGGAACTTTTCAAAGCTAATCTTTCATCTCCAATCTTCCTTCTTGAGGCTAGAATAAGATCTTTTTAAATTTTCCTACTAAGTATGTTTAATGTTCTCAATTTTTCATGTCAATGACAAAGATTTGATTTGATTTTTCTAAATGTTTTTAATCCTTAATCATCCTACTTTCAAGTGTTTTTAATCTTACATATTATCATGGCTTTTTATTTTCTTCGTTGTTTTGGATTTCAAAGGTTACATCATACAAGTTTATTTACTTTGACTTTCTAAAATTTCTATTCAAAGGTTTTTAAGTTTCACATTTTGCAAATACTTTTATGTTTGGATTTTAATGAAATTCATTACATCAAGATATTATTAATGTTCATATCATTTCATTTAAAATTTAATAAAATAAAAATAATTTGTGAGCCTTATTTTACTTGTCATATTATTGCATAGTTGGAATTGAGAGACAAAAGCTTTTAAAATCTAAGAGTTAGACTTGTGATCTTGTATATTTTCTTCTTCTTTTTTTCTTGTAATTTGAAGTGATTTGGGGTTGTATCGGTTTAATATAGGAGAGTACATGATTTTAGGTTGTGCTATGGGAGAGTATGTAATTTAGGGGTGTACTTGTCCAATGGAGGAGAATACGTAGTTTATGATTACACTTGTCGAGTGTAGGAGGGTACATGATTTGGGTTGTACTTTGCCCAATGTAAAAGAGTACATGTGATTATTTATAATCTTGAGCTTTTTAGTTAATTCCTTGCGTGGGTTACTAATGTGGATATAGACTAATTTTTGAGTCTGTCCGAACCATATAAAATTTATGTGCTTTTTATCTCTTTACTTCTTTTAATTTACTTTTTTGCACTTGCTCTTGATTGTTATTGTACTCTAGTTTTATATTCAAGTTTTTTTTCAGTAACTTTTCTATAAATATTAAAATTAATTTTTAACTTGAGAAAATATCTTGTATACCAAATTCAACACCTCACTTAGGTGTCATAGCTCTTAACAAAACTCAAGCTCACCAAAACATGTTAGGTAAACTCACTTGAGGCACTTGATCGAGAAACTCACAACTATTATTCAATCCAAAGTATAACTCTGTATGACTCCTCTAAAACAGCTATCCCCTAATTCTATCCTGATGAGCCATTTGATACATTTAACATGGATGGCAACATTAACATATGGCAGCCTTCACCATCTTGTCATAGTATTATACATGTGTTTTCATTAGGTTTAGTCCACATGTATGTACATGTTGAATTTCTTACTTCACATATTTATTGTGTAACTTTCTCCCTAGGCTTCCTACCCTATAAATAAAGAATTAGATGGCCTATTTTAGGACTTCTTAGATTAAAAAATCTTTGGATTTTTAAAGATTAAAAATTTCAGTAGAGAACTTTCCTGACTTTGTGTGTGTGCATATGACATTGTCTTTGGAATATATAAATATTCTAAAAACAATCTCAGAGTAGTAAGCGATGGCCCTAGCGCTAGGAGAGTCATTCGAGTTGTACCCAAGGCGAGAAGCAAGTGAGTTTTCAGATTATGTAGTTATGGCGGGTACCTCGAATGAGTTTTCCTGATGAGTTATAGTGAACTCTTTAGTGAGGTGATGAATTTTGTGGTGTGCTATCTCTTGCTTGCTAGGTGAACAACAATTTGACATAGGCTATATTCCATAACTGACTAAGTAAGCTGAGTATATCTTAGACAGTTATTATATAAATCTTTTTGTTTGTTTCTAGCAAGCTTTGGGCTATGATGATTATAACTTTTGACAAAGTAACCCAAATACTTTTTTTTCGACAGTTATGATGCTTAAACTCTCGGCTTGGTTCCGTCAATTCTCTAATTCGACTGATGGATATATAATTAGGCATTTGATTCTATTGGAGTGATGAGCTAGCTCAACCCATCTTTTGATCATTGTCATCTCTGAATTTTGTTTATTTTCTGGCTGAAAGGATCAAGCTTGTGCTTCATTTATTTATTTATCCGATCGATGGTTCATGTGTGAAATCTAGTCATATTTGAGCCTATTCCCATTGTTTTTATATGGCATTATAAGTGTTTACATTTCATATAGATGTTTTCAAGCTTCAATCATTGGGGCTAACTTTTAATTTTTTTTGTTATTTTGGCCATTTATCTAATGTATTTATCAGATTCTCCTGAAAATGGGCTTCTGTCCTCATTTTCATTAAATTAATAAAAAAAAACGAAGAAAATAGAGCGGTCAGTCAGGTTTAAAAGAATGTGGGATCCGTGTGTGACTGTGATTCTACCTTCGCACAAGATAAGAAGAGCAGCTTTTCTTTTTCACACCGCTTCTAACTGAGTAAGTACCTCAGAAGAACATTGATGAGATCTATGACTAAATATTTTTTGTTTGCTTATTATTCCATTTTCCATCGTTAGACCATGCGGCAAGATGTCGTGGCGGATAATCGCAGCCAGCGCTTCAATGGTGTTTCTGTTCTCTCTCGTGCTCCACGTTGCTCTTTCTCCCATTTATCCGCTGCCACTGGATCTCCCTACTTCTAATTTCCAGCCCAACAATCTCCTCAAGGTTTGTTTCTACCGCAGCTTCTCCTTTTCTACTTCATTTTCTTGATTACAATTCGATTCCTTTGAAAATAGGGGGTTTTGTTGTTTAATTTATGGAGAAAAAAATTGAAAAAATAGGAAAAAGTTGTTCTAGCTTTGATGCTTTGAAAAACAACATTTACATCATAATTAATTTAGAACAGGGGTATATGCAACCAAAAAGAGGTACTTCTGTTTTTATGCTTGATGCATTATTCTTCCTGTTGAATTTCATAATCACATGATATTTTTATATATCAGGAGTTAGATAAAATCTCTTCAGGTTTGAAGGTATTTCTGCTTCATAAGCAAGAAATTTCCATCGAATACAGAAAGTTTTGTTGTGCCTTTTTCATTTTTTTTCTTTTTCGTTGAGAGTGTTATTTTGTGGTGTTTTCAAACAAATTTTTTTTTAATCATGACTAAAGCTAGATAAGATTGAATTGTACATTTATTACCTTTTATTAATAAATGTTATTATTAGAAGACAAAACTAAATTATTGATCTTTGATGATTTGAGATTAAAAAAAAAAAAGTTGACTTGTCACGTTTTCTTAAATAAATTAAGCATCTTAGCATGTGGCGTGGTACAAAAAAATAAAAGAAATCCTATTTTCTATGTATTATTAATATTATTATATTAAAGTAGGTTGATTTATTTACTAAATGCTGTAATATATTAGATGAATATTGTAATTTTTTGTTTTGTAAGTTATTTCTATTAACTTCCCTTTTAGTTTATTAATATTTGTATGCACTTAGAAGATCCTACTATCTTGCTATTAATTTTTTTATTTTTTATTTTATTTTTTATTTATTTTTTGTTCATGTTTTGTTTCAAAGGAAAACATGTTTGGTATTAATCATTATTTTTAAAAATATTCAAAAACATCTAATGGCTATTTTGAGTATTTTTAAAAATAATGTTATTTGTTTTTGGAAACAAAAATAAAACACAAAAAATACATCAAACAAGCATATGTTTAGAAATAGCACAAAAAAACAAAATAAAATTGTTCCCAAACAATCCCTAAGTTATTTGAAATTTTTATAAGAATATATTTTAATTTTATACAAATTAAAAAAAAATTAAGTCATAAGCTAAAAAATCATAGATCTAACTCCAATAGGAAAATAACTATGAGATATAAGAGTTTTATATAGATTTAAACAAAATATAAGTTGTAAATTGAAGATTTTTTTTGACTTCAAATCTATATTCCACACGATTGAATAGATGAAATTGCAAATAAATAGCCCTAGAAGCTAGAGGAAGTGGTTTACCTTCTATTCTATAAGAAAATCATATGAAAATGATGCATTTTCATGGAGATTTAGCATGCCCTAGGCCTCCTACCGCCGTCCAAAGAGAGCCAAGCTCAAAGAAAAGAAATCTAGTTTAAGGTCAGTGAATCATCACCCCAAATAATAGTAGTTTTCAACGGATTTTTGGCAGATTTTTCGTAGGCAAATTTTCTAACGAAAAATCTGCCAAATATCTGTCTGGCTTAACTAGGGATCAGCATCTCATTTTTTTGTAGAATTTTTTGCCGAAAAAATTTCTAACTGAAAATTCACTAGAAAATACATTGGTAATTTCCAACGGATTATTCTACCGGTAATAGCTATTTTTCTTGTAGAGAGTCCAAGAATATCTAGGCACTCAAGGAAATGTAGGTCCAATTATAAGAGCCCAAGAAAGTGTTCAACTATGAGCTCAATCAAGGCCCATCATAAAAGACTAATCAAGACTAAATAATTATTTTTTATATTTTATTATTTATATTTTGAATGTAGATTCTATAAGTTAAGATTATTTAATTTAAGAATATGTATAGGATCATTACTAAAATAATAGAAGATAAGATGAATTGTGGAAGGTGGCTAACATCTTCTTCAATTAATGGCCCCCAACCCTTTTCCCACCAAAATTTTCCTTTTCTTTTCTTTAATGATGTTCATTGCAATCACTATAAATAGGACTTGCATGTAATGAAATTTCTTAGTTTTTAATGATTATATTACTTAATATAATTTTTTTTATCTTTGTGTTGGTACTTGGTGACCTTGTTTAGTTTTTTTGTGATGGGATTAATCTTTATTATAAGTAAATCCTAACCCCCCTGAAAAAACATATCATAAATCATTTTCACATATTTTCCTATATTTGAATTAACCTTTAAACTATCATTCATCATCCATGTCCTCAAATCCACTCCTAAGTTTTCCTTAAGGATCACAACCTAAACTAGGTGGCGAACTATGTAGTCATATTCTTTCCACTATTATTACACCATGAACCTTGCCAAACTCCATCAAATACACTATAACATAATATAACATCTTAAACTAACCCTCCACCATTATTTACTCTCATTTAGATTATCTTAAGCTTCCACTAAATCCATATATGCCCATTACATCTCTACTATGAAATCTTAATAAATTCTAAAGATCTTAAACTAAACCATCATATAGATTTTATCTATTAATCCCACTAAAAATGTCTCCCACTACTATTAGTAGATCTCTTACACTACATATGTCTAACTATTTCTTAGTGGTTGTAAGTTTTGATTTTAAACAATCAATCCATTTTATTGATTTTATTATTTGTATAGTTGATCATGAGTCCATGAGGATTAGCTTAACCATCCTTAAAAAAAGGAAAAAAAATTATAAACTTTTGTTAAAAAATGTACATTTATTTTGGATGCAAAATTTCATTCTTTTGATTAAATGACACAGAGCACCCCCAATGATGTTCCCTAAAGCTTACCTTAATTTTGGCCATATCCCATCGTCCTAGCCTATAAATCAGTATTTTTTATGAATTATACTAGTACAAACTCTACTACATCATACTTTAACAAACTAAAATATGCTAAACAACAAGTAGTAATACACAATAATATGCTATAATGTATGATGCTACACTATGTTATGGCATCCTATATTATAATACACTATAACATATTATTATATTATATTGCATATCACATCATGAGGGATTACTTAAGATAAAAAATCATAAAATTAGTCTATCGACCCTTGGTTGAGTCGAAGGTACCACTTTATCCTATTTTGGTCATAATTGAAGTATGTCTCATTCAATCTTATGGGTCAATTATCATAGATATTCACCTTTGGTTTATTTTTAATATGACTATGAGTCAAATAAATGCTAGATACCCTCGACATATGCCTTTTTTAACCTAATACTATAAGTTCAATCAACTCTAATTTGGGTCAACCATAGTTCAAAATTAAAGTGAAATCATATGGATCTCATATTAACCATTCTAAATTGGTTAATGAATGTGTTCATACTATAAAAATATACATAATTAGGCCCATCTCAACCAAGTTAACCTACTTGACTCAAATTATCCTAATTGGGTCAATGTGGTCAAAGTGGCCTTAACCATTAAATTAATGGGAACAAATTAGACATATATGCTTTTCTTAATGATCTAAAGATAGTCCAAATATAACTTAGTTTAATTGATTTTTGGCCAAAGCTAGTTGGCCAAATTAAACATTATAACCTTTTAAGCATAAATCTACATTTGATGATAGATTAGACTAAGCTAAACATGATATTTAGTTAAGTTCATGACCATGATTATAGCTAAGGATGTTGTTAATAAATTCTTAGTTCAACCCACATTATTTTGGCCAATCTTAAGCAGTCACTTTAACTAAATAGGTCAATATGTAGTCTATTTTTATCTCAAATGGGAATACCCATGTTCATGATGGAATTGGATCCATTAAATTAATAATTAACTTCAAAGCACTGAAAATTGTTTTAGATATGGGTCTTAAAAATATCTTCTTAGTTCTACTCAAGTGATGTTGACTTTTTGAAATGGGCCAAAACTACCCATTGATCTAATGTGTGCAATATGGGCCAATTGGAGCAAATTAAGCTCATGCCACCAAAATTATTAGAATTTTACAAAAGTTCAAAAATGAGTGATTATTGATAGTAGTGAAAAGTGCTCTCCTCTAATCTCTTAGGGATTCAACTAGGTTAATATGACTTAACTTCTATTAAATGGAAGTTAAGAAAGGTATGGAAAAACTAATCCAATGTAGCCATGACATTTTTTAAAACTTTCTCTCCAACTACCTCAACCTAGCTCCCTAATGCATCACTAAGTTGTAAACCCTAGCTAAACCCATGTTTAACCATGGTTATCCTTGGATATGCAACCACCTTGGGATTAAATAGAGGAATCCATTCCTTGGGAGGTAAATATCATGTTCAACTTCTCTGAGAGAGAAAAAATTCTAGATACTTTTCTAGCCACCCTAATCTTCTAGTTCAATTGAGTCACCAAGCTAAGTTTGGAGGTGATCGAACCATGGTCAAGCTAGCGATCTAGGTCATATAAGACCAATTATAAAGATGGTTTGTAAGGATTTCTGCTGATAGAGATCCTCAAATCAGGAAATCACCTATTCACCTATTATTGGAGTAATGTCTCTAATGCTCTCTCCTCATTTTATGACTTTCGCCTTTCCACTAATTTAGGGAATGACATGGTTCAATGAACCATTCATTTGATTCCTCTCACCTACTTAAAGCTTCTAGTGTGGGATTTCTTCTTGGATGACCCTTTAAGGGAGAATTTCCAATGACTTAGGCTTAGTTGTCATCAACTTGAGCCTTATCCAAGTTTTAAGATGACCACTCAGCCATTGGATCTATTTTAAATAAAATAGAATGGCTGAAATCAAGTATAACCACACACTACTTTGACCTTTTATAATTTTAGAGTATTTCCTTTTAATTTTTTTCTGGATAATTTAATGACCCTACTCAACTAAAATCTTTACCATAAATATTATTTAACATGAAGAATCTAAGAACAAGATCATCCCTTGAATATTCATTCATTTTATAATTTTAAAAAATATTTTTTGTTGATCATTTGAACCACCAAATGGAGAAGAAAAGTTATATATTTATTGAGGAGATCTTAGATAGTATCATTAACAATACATAAAAATTTAGAGCTATTCCAAATTATAGTATGTAAGTTATGAATTTTCTAATATTAAATCATATTGTTTAGAAATTATAATAATTAAACCATAATTCTAAATTGTTTTGAGAATTTTAGGAAATATTTCTAACACAAATACATGCTATTATAAAATTTTCATAAATTTCCAATATATTTTAATTCATTAAATTAATTTAAAATAGAAAAGTAGGTTGTTTTCAATTTCATTAACTACTTAATAACATTAAAATTTTTCATAAAATTTTATTGTGTTCTTTGTGTTATAATGTATTTTTTTTATTTTCTTAGAATATGTAAAACTAAATGTATTTTATTTAATATTTTAATGAAGATAAACTTTGTTGGCAAATTATCATTTTGCCTTAGATGGGTAGTATAGTTATATGGATGTTCCCAAGAGGTATAATTTGGTATTGACAACATAACATGATTTATTTTTGCACGTGTTACTATTTTTAGAAATAAAAAAAATATATTTATCATTTATTTAACATATTTCAAATAAAAGTTTTTAGTCATCTAATAGCAAAAAGATGATCAACTTACCTTGATATTACTTCAACCCCTTAGTAATTATAAAAAAATCTATAACTCTAATCTATTTTAATAATACCCCTTTAATAGGATTTAATATAAACATACAAATAAATTTTAAGTTTCATATTAATAATTTTTATAAGAATTATTTAGAGCAAAATCTTTATTAGAACACTATGTATATTTACATTTCTTAATTGCATTCATACTATATACTAGAAACATGCATTAATTTATTGCACCATCATAATAGCTCTAAACTTAGTTTTATTTGATTTGAACTTTATTATTTCTTATGGAGTTAATATATCAATTGACTCTCTATACTAATATGTTTGCACATAAGTATATTGCTTAAGTAGGTGAGTTGACCTAATGGGCAACACACAATTTAAGATTAGTATACACAACATCATAGGACTATGATTGTTTTCTAAACCATCTTAATAGCTTGCATCATCAACATCTTGTATATCATCTCTTCTCCTTGAGTTAATTTTAGAACTTGGTATTATATTCCACACCAAGTTTTTGATACTCATTCAATCTAGGTGGCTAAGTATCCCTATTCATGCTAGTTTATTTTTTAAGGCCAACACTCCTTTTATCCCATCAGGCATACATGCTTGAATGAGAAATTCTCATGGGCTAATTACACACAGAGTGATTTAGTACATTCATAGTATAATCACACTTATTTTATTATACTATTTTTTTTATGTACTTCGACATCCCTTTGGATTAAAGTCAATATGGGTTTGACTAATACCACCATTTCTCAAATTCTTACTTAACTGAGTCATACTAATTTAATAAATCAATTTATAGTTCTTCCACACACTATGATTGAACACCATTAGTTTCATGTATACACGTGTACTTAGTTCCATTCCTTCTTTTTTTGAATTAATGGTTTTTTTTTCAATATTGCCATACACTATAGGTATTTGGGATATTTTCTTATTTGTTTGTAATCTCTCTATCTTTATGTATTCATACCCCTCTTGAACACTTGAATCTTATATCGATATTTGATGGTTTTGATTATTTTATCATATTGATGCATGTACAAGCATACGAAGATATGTCAACATTTTAGGTTAGAATGCATCCTATTATAACTAAGTGTTAACTTTAATTATGATTAATTGATAATTATTATTATTATTATTTATTTCATTTAATACTAAATTTTTTTAATCATAATGAAATATCATATGATTAGTTAATTATCTTAATTTGCCTAAGCCTACCATTTTTAAGCCTTTAGATGATTGATCTCCTATAAAAATTTTAGTTTGGAAAGTTATGAAGGTCATATGAGCTAACCCTAAGATATACTGACTTATATACACACATTTAGGTGCTGTGATAATTCATAATCCTTTAACCGCTTTGCTTAAAGAGGATACAGTCAAGTTGTTTAATGCATAAACCCTTTGATGATCACAACAAAGTTTCTTTGTAACTATGATTTGAGATTAGTTGTTGTTATGTTTATTATGTGATGTTCTACACCACTTTGCTTATTTTATTATACAAGGATAGAGTTATTTTATGTAAGTACTTCATATATGACCATTACATTTAATTTTATAGGAAGTGTGCATCAATTTTATAAATGCCACCATGTTATTAATCTTTGATGTAAATTTTCTATTTTGTGATGTTTCCATTATAGTGTAATGGCTCCATTTAGTTTATGATACTTTCATTATAACATTTTTTTAGAATTTCATGTTTAAAAATAAACTATAAGTGACGTTTTTGATCTAGTATAATAATTTGAACTAGAAAAAACAAACAAAAGCAAAAGGAAACTAAGCTTATATTTTATAACTCAAATGATCCAATTTTTTTTGGTATACTTAGCTACCTCTTTTTTACTCTAGTTATGTATAAGCAAATTTACTAGCTGCATCAACTTCTTATGTATTATTTTATAGCTATCACATCATAATGATTGTTTATATTTATTTTATTTTCTTGTTGTTTTTACTTTCTTCTTATGCCATGTTTTTTGGGTTATAGATGATTTTAGGCTAGGCTCATAGAAAAATATGTTTTCTATAAAATTTAATAAAATGATAAACATCCTTAAAGTTGATTAGAAAAATATTTTGTACTTAAAATTAAGGCTTTATCTAACCAATATTTTAAATTTCTTTTGCGTTCATATCTCCTAGAGCTGGTATGAAATAGAGTTGATCGATGATCAAAATCCCATATATTAGTACACATTCCTCGCATGGACAAGTCAAGCATGCATTAAAATCTTCACTTAAGGACATTTAACATTCATTGCATGTCAAATCCTAAAATTTTAACCCTTAAGATTGAGCCTTAGGTAGGCATGGTTTTAATTACGCTTAGCGTGTCTTAGCAAACTATGAAGTGGCAACCCATCTCAAATAGAATTATTAGTCTAAAGTAAAGTAGATCTAATTTTGTATAATAAGAAAATCTCATTTTCTTTTTTTGTATGCATTTCTCTACTTATATAGAGATTTCAAGTCCAACATATTTTCTGACATTTTTCTTAAAAATCATTTTTCTAAGAATTATTTAGTTTTCTTTCTCTTATTTAAAGTCCTAGTGCTAACTCTAAATAATAAAGTTCATGGTTGTCGAGAGAGCATCTCATGGTTGGATTAGGTCAACTATCTTTTCAAGCTAAATGACCTTTAGATTGACAACATGATTGATCCATAAAATCAACACTGAGAATGTTTCTATCTTTTTCTTAATCTCATCTTTTACATATTTAATTACCCTTTGAGCTCATTGCATTTTTTATTGAGTCTTTGTTGATTTAGTGACTATTTCCACACAATCTTTTTGTATACATGGGTGTGATCATGGTTGGTTATGGTTATTCACCCTGTGAGTCTTCCTTAGAAAATTGAAAAAAAAAATTAAAATAAATTTATTTCTACTTATCAAGAGTTTCTCTTAGTGGTGTCTTAGAGTACAAATAACTAGAGAGGGCTTAGTCCCCCTAGGAGATCAGGTAATCCATAATTTCTTGATTTGTCTTCAAACAAATATTAATCATGAGTTTATATGAAAGTTGCAAACTTTACCAAGATCATCTTGTCATCTCCTCTCATTAAATATTTAATTGAGAGGCAAGCCTCCATAGTTAAACTAGGTTCGTTAAGTTTCTTAAAGAGGCAAGCCTCCATAGTTAATTACATCTTAAGGGAAGTAAGTCCCTTAAGAATATTCCTGATTAAAGTAGGCGATTATTGTCTCCAAAGATTCAAAGATAGGAGTATCAAAGGATTGGTTGAATTTTAGAAAATCAAGTGAGATAGATCAAAAGGGGAGATTTATTATCAAAACCAAAGGAGATGAGTAGAGAGTGCTCATGATACTAGGATACTTAGTGAGCACTCCAATCTATCCTATGGTTGGGCATTATATATTTGAAGTTGAGGAGATTTATTTATTTGAGTTGAAATTTTGTTTAAAAATTTAAGATTTATAATTACACAATATAAGATTATGAAAATGCCTAAGAGGTGAGGATTTATGCTTATAGCCCACAAAGAGAAACAACAGCCTTAGATCTTAAATCTAAGGAGCTTTGGCGAGTGCCAAAATATGACCTAAATCTAAGACAAAATTGGGTATATGGTTTACCTCCACAGAGTAAATCACTTTGACTTATTATTATCACTGGGTGACAGAGTCCTTCTACACTTTAAATCAATGTAGGCAAGTCATATACTTTGCAAGATGGTTAGGTTGTTATTTATTTAGAAGAGAAACTAAGTCTTTAAACCCACTCCCTAAAAGAATAGAGCATGAGGGGTATGAATAATGACTTAATCTAATGTAATTTTTATTCACATTTTATTTAATTTGGGACTCTTTATTTTAACACAGGCTATGGGATTTTGTATGCCTAAATGTATGAGAAATTGATTATGGGTCAAATTAAGAGGGAAAGAAGTGTTCTTCCATCATAAGCTCTTAAAGGTAATGCTCATTCTATCTAGCAAAGATGGAAGCTCTCTCTTAGTAAGAGTGAAACAATTTGGTTATGCATGATATTCAGCATACAATCATCCAACTAAGGGGTTACTAAATATTTTATTATCTTGATTTAATGCCTAAGCTTTTTTATGTGAGGATATGAATTATTTTAAAATTTTAGTTATGAGTTGTTAATGGGGTAGAAATTTTATTTTTCATCCTAAGAGCCTAATCACATTTAGGCCACACAACAATCACAATCATAAAGAAACTATGAAAATACATGTTATTTCTAATGCACAAGAAAAACAGAACATCAAATAATTATATAAAGCTCTCACAAAAGAATAAGAGACCGATGCGGTCGGGTACCGCCATACAACCCAAAAAGAAATGTGGGTAATCAAGCTCTACCCTTATACATCCCGGCATAATGAAAGAATAATTATAATTATAAAATGATAAGTGTTATGGGTGGTCTTCATTCTTCATCCTCCATTCTTCACTCTTCATCTTTCATTTCTTCATTTTGATTTGCTCCATTTCTTTCTTGCTCTTGGTTTGATTGAGATGTTCTTTACTTCAAAGGCATCACATGGTGTATAAGACTTGGTCTTATAACCAATGTTCATTCTAATCCTCCATAACACTTATCCTAATCCTAATGCAAAATTACATTAAAAGAGAAGGAAAGTAAATCTTGCTACACTTGCAAAACAAGTATTAGCTAAACACACCATACAACCCAAGCAGTTATATAAATAATTTGGACTTAGCACCCAACACACAGGTAACCAAGCCCACCTATCCTAACTTGGGCTAAGCTTAGGGGCTAAGCAACCTGCACAGTAGAAAGCATTTATATTTTTTATTACAGTGGCCTTTTAAGCATGACCCCCTGCATAAAACATGATTAGGCTAATATCGACTTAACATCCAGATTACGCACATACATCCTAACATCCAGTCTAAAATAATACATCACAAAACCAAACATATACAAAACTATGCATCATCCTAACATAAAGCTAGAAATGGTGACTTAATCTAATGTGTATGTGCAAGGTGAGTAACTGGCTTTAGAGTTATGATTTGCTAAGTGTGGGGGATTTAATTTATAAAGGGTTAATTTATCTTTAAGTGGTTTAATTGATTTGTAGATTTTACTTAGTGTTTTCTTTTGTTTCATATAGCCTACACTTAGCAATTAAGTGTTATAAAAAGAAGAAAGAGAGGGAATCTCTCTTTTATCCCTACCTTAAGTCATTTCAAAGGTAAGTTAATTAACTTACTTTTCTTTAATGAACGGCTTATTATGTGTTTTAATTAAACCTAAGTTTTTGTTCACTCTAAATAATCTTATTCAATAAGAAAAGCATCTTAAGGTTAATTAGAATGGATTACTATCACATAACACATATTCATTCATTTCTTTCCGTCATGTATATCATGCATATGAATACATATACATGCAATGTAAATCTTAGCATACTTTAATGATGAATGCAAAGAAGTGTATTTGGGACTTAAATATTTCATTTTTTATTGAATTATGAATGCATGCCTTATTACATAGAAAAGATGAATTTTTCATCCATTAGTAGATGCTCATTCACATGTATAAAAGTCTTAAGTGAGTATGTTACCATTGGTTACATAGGCGTGCATAAAGACCTACTTGGCTACTTAAAGTCGCAAATGACCCAGACTAATATACCACTTTTCTTAGATACATCTAGATGTATAAACAACTATAAGGATAGGAAAACCCATGCAAAAGCAATGTTTGATTTGGTTGTATGATTTATATATGTGATATGAAATTCTTCCTAAGTCTTAACATGGAGATGCATAGGAATAGATTTTGGCAAATGTTGTGTTCTTTTCAAATGAACTATACACTTGCAAATCCTATGTGAGCTCATGTTTAGATAAGAAAAGAGAACTTCATATTGCATATCTTATATTATCATCACATGCAAGCTTATAGATATTTGTAATGAACATTACTTCAGTTATAATAATTGATTTATAGGCTTTTGAAAATAGCATTTGATTTAATAATGATATATTCAGTAAGATATATTTCATTTATTAGGAGTGTAATTAAACAAAGAAAGCTTAATCTCATTAAGAGATTAGGTGACCAACATTATCTTGATTTCTTTTATTAACTTGGTGATACATCATCAAATAAATATTTACTATGAGTCTGAATGTCGGTGGTGAACTCTCTATGGTCCTCTCCTCGTGTCCTCTTATGATATATTTTATATGAATATTATATCATCATGTTAATACACTTTTTCCCACCCTAACGTGTTTATCAAGTGTTGTAAATGCTTTTTAGTTCATCATGGTGAAGTAGTCTTGGCACTATTCCATGGGTAGTAAATCTCCTCAATTCAAAAGATGAATTAACAACATGTTAACTTAATGATTGTAAATGGATGGGAGAGTCCAAGGATCCATCATTAGAAACTTTACATATGAGATAGCATTAGAAGGATGCTCCAAGGTGTCATGGATCATTTACGTAAGTTTCTTCATTTTATTGAGCTTTATCTAAGTCACAAAATCTTAGTTTTCCAACATGATTAATCTCTCTCTATTTTATTGTGCTTTACTTTGAAGCTTCAATGTTTGACTTATAGTCCTTTGAATTAAACTAGGCTCACTAATCCAAAAAAGATATTGGATATAAATTTGTTCATAGGCAATAACAAGACTTTACACCTACTAGTGGATGATGAATTATAGAAGAAATGAAAAGATGAAAGATTTGAAATTAAAAATGTTATTGGGAAACATAAGCTTGAAATTTTTGTTAAAATATATCATAAGCTTGATTTTAACCCAATTTATAACTGGGAATTGAGATATAGTTCTATAAGAGCTCTTAGATTTAAGGAAAATTAGTAAATTATGGGACAAAATATAATAGAAACTTATCTTAAAAATGAATATTATAGTAGTGATTTTAAATATTATGCAAATTTAGTATGAGGTCGCATGGTTGACTTTACTTTGGCCAATCAAGTTCATAGTCAGCCACTAGGGGTAGTTCCTTAACTGTATTAGGAGAATAGCCTTACTTCCAAAAAAAACTTCTTTGGATTGGCTCTGGGGGCTAGTTTCTATTTGGGATGACTTTACCAAGTTCCTTCTAATTGATTTGAAGTGTTGGAGACCCTCTTAATAAATTTTCTTTAAACCCAAATGAATTTGGTTGTAGAATTTCAAACTTTAGG
Source organism: Cymbidium sinense (assembly GCA_021442155.1). Classification (NCBI taxonomy): domain Eukaryota; kingdom Viridiplantae; phylum Streptophyta; class Magnoliopsida; order Asparagales; family Orchidaceae; genus Cymbidium; species Cymbidium sinense. The sequence goes on from CM038229.1 coordinate 30,696,208, forward strand.
ATACTCTCTTTGCAATAACATATTCTAGAATTTATAGGACATAAAAAAAATTATATTATTAAATCCAAATTTATCTATGGAGTGAAGCAGAACCTCTTAAGAAATTGAGGAGTAGGGCCAACCCAAGTAGGACTATAGCAAAGAAGTGAAGTAAAGAAAGAATAGCTCTAGAAATAAGAAGTTTTACTATGTAACAAAAGTTGAGTATAAAGATCTCTCTCTCTCTCTCTCTCTCTCTCTCTCTATCTCTCTCTCAAGGACATAGTGTAAAGAAAGTATAAGTGCTAAAATCTAGAAAAGCCCAAAGATCCCCCTCCCCAAAATTTCTCCTTTTATAGCGGTGAGTATAAAAACTATACATCAATTTAGTAAGTTGCAACGAAAAAGTAACTTGCTAATTAGGTAAAGTGCTATATGAGTGATGAGTCCATAAGTGTTCTTGTCAGTGTTAGTGAGACAAGTTGTCTGTTGTGTATCTGGTAGCAGTCACTTGCATGTGAGCAAATATTTATGCATTAGGGAGATTGTCTTCCTTGACTAATCACTTCTTTAGTTTGCCCTGCTTAGGGTGAGTCTTCTGCTATAAAGCATGTAACTAGATTGACTAGCTTATTGGAATGATCTTTTCTTTTATTTGTCCTTCTTAAAGCAAGCCATCGGTGTGTGACCCTTTTATATAGATTTTTCTTCTTAGTATTAGGTGTACTTAAGTTGGACCTCTGTTGCCTATGAGAACCCACTAAATGCACTCGTGCATCTTGGGTATACATTTAGCTTCCTAATTCTTCTTCCTCAAGAAGGGAGACTCCTAAAAAGGAAATGAATAGAAACATAGATTAATTTCGATTTTATAAGAAATTTTTGAAAAAAAAGCCTGTTTTTATGTTTATATCACTTCACCTTTTTCTTTACCTTTTCTTTTAGGATTTTCCATGCATCCTGGGCTATAAAAGAATGTTAAATTACTTAGATCTAAATTTTCTTGATGTTCTTGTTGCAAAATTAGTCTCACATTCTCTTATCGGGTTTTCTTTATGATCGAAGTGACTACTTATCAAGGATTTGAAAAGACCTATAATGATGTTGATCTTATCGACCATTAGTGAGGTTTTCAGAGAAAGAGGAAGAAGACCAAAAAATCAATAAAATTTACCATTACTCCTCCAGCTTGAGGCAAGTTCCTTAGTGATGCCTATTCAAAGTGAACTTGTGACTTCATCCAAGGGTGATGATAAGGACTTGCAAGTGGTGGTGAGCACCCTTATTGTAATTGAGGAGAATTCTTCACTGTCCACAATGGAACCTTCCCTTGTTTTGCATATGAAGGAGTTTCTTAGTCTTTATGAGGAAGAGGAAGAAGAAGATGAAGCTCCCTTCTTCGGTGAAGAAAAGTCATGGTGAGTATGTTGGCAAAACCTTATGCTAGCAAGACGTAATGGAGGATTGCCCTTATGTGCTATGACTCACCTATGTTTTGCAATTATTATTTTTCTATGATTTTTAATGATTTGTTTCTCTATATCTTAGCATGTATAGAGTTTAGGAGTTAGTAAAGGGAGATGATAAACAATTTCCCACTCTCATAGCTACCACTTTAGAATTTTATAGTTTGGAGATGATTATTTATCTCATAGTAGGTGATTTGATTAGGTGACATCCAAACAAGAAGGAAGTTGGCTTGATTCGATAAGAGCTTCTTTCTCTAATGTAAATGTCTTTGATTTGCTACTCTATTGAAATTCCATGGTCTATTCTTGATAAAATTAATTCTCAGCATGTAGGGGTGGTTATAGTTCCACCAAGTGTTGACTCAGCAATTTTTTCTTATGGGAGTAGATCTTCCTTCTCTAGAAATGGTTGTTGTAGTGCCTACTATTTCATTTGTCAAAGTGACTAGCTTCACCTCAATGGATATTCAAGAGTTGATGGTGAGCTTCCCTTCATCAACTCATTATAATAGTGGTGATTCTAAGAAGAATGCATTCTCCTGCCTAAGGAGAGATGATTTTGAAGAAGGGCCTCAGCCATCCATCCTTTCTACCTAGTTTACTGCTTTGTAGAGGAGAGTCTCTCTTCTTCTGACATAGGAGGTGGCCAAGCTGCAAAAGAAGTTGGAGTTTGAGTCATAACATAATCTTGTGCCTGAGGTTGATTCTTAGCAAAGGTTAGTGATTGTGGAGGCCAAGTTGATTTAATTTTGTCATTGCATGGAATCGAGCGAGTCAACTCTTCATCACAAGTACTAATTTTATGTTTGATTATCAGTTTAATAAAGGGGACTCACTAAAGAATGGCACTTAGGCCCAATTAATAAATATTATAAAAAATTTTATAATAGATTAATGGCGAGCATATGTAAAACTTTTGTAAAAAAATTAGAAGGTTTTTTAAGGAAATAAATGTTATAATTTTCACCCCACATTTTTATTATATGCCAAGTTCATTGAATCTCCTCTTTAGTTTCAAGTGAATGTCTTGGATGTTTTTTTATCATGACATGCATCACTTAAGATTTCCATAGGATTTGGTGATGATTTCTTCATTTAATGTTTTATGTGACACCCATGCTTTCGAGGTCTTTTTATTGCATCTATAAATTCTCTTAGATGTGGTTAGGTAAAATTTTATAATGTTCCTTCTTTGATCCCAGAGCAAGTAGCTTCCTATTTATGAAAGTTTCATTTATGCATTTTTCACCCACTCTCTTGCCTTTTTATGATTGCTTTTTCTAGCATGGTCATGCTAGCTTTGAAAAAGACACCCATTGCATTCGTAGTGATTAAAGCCAATGATTCATCCATCCTTAAGCTAGAAATAGAGACTTACATCTTTCATGGGTGTTATTTTAGCAACAAAAATATTTTCAAACTCATTATTGAATAATTGCTTTACATAATCACTTCATAATATTATAGGAATACCATGTCGGAATACTATGTTGTCAACTGCATGGGGTGTTGGTATTCAGTTTGTAGTTGCCAACCTTAGAGTGCTTGTCTTTATTTGCAGTCTCTAACCACATGGATATTTGGTCTAACACTTGAGTCATCAACCACAGAGTGTTGGTCTTATGTATTTATAGTTTCCAACTACACAAAATGTGGATCTTACACTTAAGCTGCCAACCATAGGGTGTTGGTCTTATGTATTTATAGTTGCCGACCACACGAAATGTCGGTCTTATACTTGAGTCACCAATCACCCAAAATATAGGTCTTATGTATTTATAGTTGTTAATCATGCAGAGTATCGATCTTGCACTTGAGTCGTAAGCAACAAGTGTTGGTCTTATATGTTTATAGTTATCGAGCACTTGGCTTACTCTTGAGTCACCAACCATAGGGTGTTGGCCATACATATTGCCATGATATTTTTATGAAGCATGTTGAACAAGTGAGTGTTTATGATTTAATTTTATTTTTATCAAACTGCCAATCAAACCTCTAATACTCAGGTCAAAAGTGGCTTGCCAAGCTTTTAGGCTTTTTATATGGGCCATATATGGCTCACCAAATGACGCTCATTGCTTGGGCCAAAAGTGGCTCATATAGTACCTTAAGCCAACACACAACTACCCAAGTGTTAACTCTGCATTCAATTGTATATTTATTGAACTACCGAGTTGACCCTCATATACTCGAGCCAAAGTGGCTTTCCAAATAAAAATCATTATTTGATTCAAAAGTTGTTCGCAAGTGACTTGAGTCAACATATAACTCCCTAACTTAAATTATTATTACACATTGAATGTCATTGGTTTGTGATTCATCAAATCATTGGGCGAGTTAGTATAAATCATTTGTCTTATATTTAACAACCATTCATTAAGCAAATAAAAAGATATTATTGATTTGAAAAAATAATAATAAAAATAAGGATTAAGTGCTTATCTTATAGGTAAAACTTTTTTCAAGTCTCTTACATTCCAAGTACACAATACACCCTATCCTGCATATGTTTATAGTTGATAAGCTCCTAAGTCAACTTATTTCTTGATAATATAGTGGTCACTCCAACTGTAGGTGAGTTTTCTCAACACATTTTGGCGAGCAGCTATGCCTACTTTGTTTAGCACCAAGTCACAAGCCTTAAGTATTTTCTTTATTGTAGTTGTAGTATTTAACCATTTGCCTCTTCATTTTTTCTGGCCTTAGTGATGCCTTAATCCAAACTCCTCTAATAGGTTGAGTGTGATCTCCATGGCTTCTGTATTTAAATTATTTGACTTGTCAATCACTTGATCAAACTCAATAGTCACCATAATCCTTTGTACTCAACTGGTAGCACAACATTTGTCTAATGAGATAATACAATTAGTGTTTGTCCAGTATGTGGGGTTGGAGTTGTCTTGGGAGCCCATAGTACAGTAGGTAAAGTGTCTACCCACTTGCTCTTTATGCCTTCCACATTTTTCTTGAACAAATTAAAGAACTTTGTATTCACTACCTCTATATATCCATTACATTTTGGATGGCGCATTGAGGCGTACTTAAGCTAAATTTCTTGTGACTCATAAAATTATTATAATCACTTAATAAGGAACTAAAAATCATTTTTAATGATGATTGACATAGGCAGTCTATACCTACAAATAATGTCAATGCAAATAAAATTTGGAACTACCTTAGTAGTTATTTTGGTAAGTGACTCGCTTTAATTTACTTGCTAAAATAGCCAATCATGGTGAGTATAACTTCTTCTATCTATTAACAATTGAGAAGGTGCATATCATGTCCATCCCTCAAATTGTAAGGGCCAATGAATTGTGATAGGTTGTAGAGATTTTGGAGGCTACTATTGTAAAGGAGAAAACTTTTAACAATGCATACACCTCTTGGAAAATTCAGCATCTTTTTTTAGTGTGGGCCAAAAATATCCTTAATGCAAAATTCTATGTGTGAGTATTCTTCCTCCATAATGGCTCCCACACTCACCAAAGTGCACTTTGCCAAGTGCATTACTTTGTTCACATTCTCTTAAACACCTCATTTTTAATAAGGTCATCGATCTTTAAACTAACTAGCCATTAATTAGTAGTATTAGGTGGCTTTAATCTTAAATCTTCTAAAATCCTTAATTCCTTCTTCAAGCTCCCTAGTCTATAAGTATTTCTTTATTGGATCAATCCAGTTGGGTGAATCTTTGCAAACTATTTCCATAGATTTGTCTTCCTCTATAGTTAGTTGGGTGAGTTGGAGGGTAAGTTTCTCTCTAAGTCACTCACTCTAAATAATAGATCGGTGAGTTGATTTTGGTCTCTTGGGACTTGTTCAATTTTAAAGTATTCCAATCTACCAATCTTTGTTTTACTTGAAGTAAATATCTTTGTAATGACTTGTCCCATGCTTCATAGGCTTCATTGATCTAATTGACCATGAGTTGCAAGTATGAATGACCTATGATGTACCGAGAGCTAAGTCCTCGAGAGAACTTTAATCTAGTGAATAAAGTTTCATTCTCTGATTGATTATTTGTCATTTTGAAGTTAAATCTCAATGATTAAGTTATGGAAATTCTCGCTATACTTTTTAACATAAAACCCCCTTCCATAGTTTGCTTGCCTGAGGAACCATTCTCATATAAGTTCCATGAAAGCTTTGAGTTGATTGGAACATTATGTGAGTCATTGAAATCCACAAGAAAACTGGCAAGTGCTCACGTCTTAATTATTTCCTAGGTGAGTAAGACATATTAATCTCATTTAGCTCTATCGACCATTTAAGCAACCTCCATGAGTGATCAGGCTTAGTGAGTACCTTTGAGTAGGTAATCAATGATGATTTAAATTAAGTGAGCTTGAAAATATGGTCGAATTCATTGCATCAATATAATAAGTGTGAGTACAAGTTTTTTCAAGAATGGGTATTGTAACTTATCACCTCTTACTGACTTGCTTACATAATTGACTAGCCATTATCTTCTACCTTCTTCTATAATTAGTACCGGATTGATCGAGTCTTCTCAACTCGTGGTATAATACCAATATCTCACCTTCTTTTAGGCTCAATAATAAGAATGGTGAGGCGAGTAAGCTTTTAAGATCATTGAAGGCTTTTCTTGCATTTTTTTGTCCATTTGAACTTCTTTACACTACTTAATCCTTTGAAGAATGGTGAGCAATATTATCCTACCTTAAAAAGAAACCTTTTCAATCCTACAATTCGCCCATTGAGTCATTGTACTTTCTTTATCATCCTTGGAGAAGGCATGTCAAGTATAGCCTTTAGGTATCAGGGTTCACCTTTATGAGTTATAGGATGATTAGGAATCCTAATAACTTGCTTGATCATTTGCCAAATGTGCACTTTAAAAGTTGAAATGTAGTTTATACTTCTTCAAGGTGGTGAATGTTTCCTTCAAGTCTTCAAAATGTTGTTTGGTCAACTTGCTTTTGATTAGCAAATCATCTACATAAACTTCTATATTTCTTTCTTTCTACTCTTTAAACACTCGATCCACCATCTTTAATAAGTCAACTTTATATTATTCAATCGAAGGACATTATTCTATAGCAGTATAGTCATTCTTTAGTGATGAATAATGTCTTATCTAAATTAGTAAGGTACATCTGGATTCTATGTTATCTTGAAAAGGCATCCAAGAAACTCATTACAGAATAACCAACCGTCGAGCTGATGAGTGTCTATCCTAAGAAGCAAGTAACCATTCTTTGGGCAAGACAAGTTCAAGTTTGTGAAGTCGACACACATTTGCTATTTTTCATTTGACTTTTATACCATTACCAAATTCAATATCTATACTTCTTTGATGAAGTTGAACTTGAGTAGCTTAGTGTTTTTTCCCCTAATTGGTTCAACAAATAAAGGTACTTTCTTCATTATTTTTTGCTTGATTGGATGAGCATCCTTATTGATATTAAATCTATGGCAAGAAATATTGAAGTTATTGCCCTACATCTCGATAGGAGTCCTAGCAAATACATTGATATCTTCCTAAAGAGCTTGAATAAGAGCTTCTATATGCTTTCCATTGAAGGTCAAGTTGATTCTTATGACCATCTTTAGGTTCTGCGTAGTCGGCAAATCCTCAATTTCCTCAGTGATCTGAACTCCAATTCAACTTTGAGCTACAACACTTCCACTAATCTATGTAACTCATCTATTTCTCATAGATAATAGGCTCTAGATTGACTTAAGTTACCTCTGATAATATTTTTTTCTCCTCCTATTGGGAACATTAGGCCATTTGATAAGATGACACCACTACCTTGGATGTATTCTATAGTGGTAGACCAAATATAGCGTTATATGATGCTTGTTCATCCATAATAATAAAGTCAACCGTGGTAGTGAATTTCTTATCTCCTTCTCCCCAAGTTAATGGGAGAGTAATAATTCCTTCAATCTCCCTCCTTTCTCAAGAAAGCCTATATATGAGTCTTCTTATTAAGGCGAGTTCTGAACTCACTAGGTTCATCTTATCAAACATGGATTTGAAAATAATTTTAATCGAACTCCTCATGTCAATCGAAATGCTCCCTTTCTGGTAGTTAGTGATTAACGTTGTGATGAATACCACCTTATTGTAGGGACTACTGATTGATGGTTTGTATTTCTCTAAAAATCTCACTAGTACAACTTAAGTTCTTGACACCCATGCTATGGCTAACGTGTTAATGTCTTTTAACCATAGTCACTTAAAGCTTGCTTACCTTGATGGCTCTTCATCTCCTCCAAAATAATCGGTACAACCTCAAAGATGTAAATCACATAAGCTGGGGCAGGTTTGTTACCCATTTTGATGGCTTTCTTTACTTATCTTCTTGTAAACTCTTTGATCTTTCTCTCCTTAATGTGCTCCTCCACAAAACTCTTAAGATTTGACACTCCTCAAGGTCATCCCATGATCACAATAATAGGAGTAGTACCTTGAGCAATCCGCCTTCAGTAATGGTGATCGTTAGAAATACTTCTTATTTTAAATGATATCTACTATCTCGACTATTGACACCCTCAACGGTCTAGTTAGATTTGGTTGAAAATACTCTCCATGATGGTGGTGAGTTTGCAGGTGTCTTAATTTGCACCTATATGCCGGCATCTTCTTGTCGAACAAGTTTTCTTCTCCCATTATCTTTTTCTTAACTCAAAATATATTTCTAGAGAGTCACTCTAGGGACAACTTCCTTATTGAGTCTCTTTCATGAGTCGTTGTTATTGTCTCAGTAACTCATTGTACTCCTCTACATTCACATGGCTATCACAAACTCGAGTAGTTCGGCTAGTGTTTTGAGCTATTGAATTTCAAAGGCATGCCTGAAAGGACCTTCCATGAGACCTTGAGTCTATGCAACCACATGCTCTAGATCTTTAATCTCCAACATCTTTCTTTAGAAGAGAGTGATAAACTTTTTAAGTGATTCACCATGATCTTGTCTCGTCTATAGAAGAGGTTGCGAGCTCTTTAGCAACTTCTAGGTACTGGCAAATTGCATAAGAAACATTCTTTTTTATTCTGCAAATAAAGTTATGACACCCATTGGTAGTCATAAGAATCATCTAAGGGTTGACTTTTTGATAGTAAAGAATAGTCAACACTTCATCATGTCGTCTAAGTCCATCAACGATGTAGTGGATTCAAAGTAAGCTAAGTGGTTAGCGAGGTCGATGTAACCTTTATATGACTTCAAATAAGTGATCTTGAACTTTTAGGAGGCGAGCTTCTGTAATCTTTTTAAAAATGGCATTGATAGGGTTAGTATTTCCTTGTTCCTCCCCAGTGGTCTCCTCTTCACTAGTCTGATGTGACTCATGGTCAATACTAAGTTACATAGATAGCTCTCTTTGTTGTCGTTGAGCTTTATAAATTGTTGATACAGAGGATCCTTCATTGTCCCTAATTATGGGACTCTCATTCTTTACTATTTTGATAGCTTCCTATATGAGGCGAGTGATTCAATCTTCTATGTTCTTCATATCTTGTTGAGTGACAAATTACTGATTATCCGGCCCCATGCCTGTCAAGTTGATCCCTATCAATTGGCCTACTTCACTTGGTCCTTGAATTTAAGTTCTCGGCCTTATCCATGCTCACTTCACCTAAATAAATGCTAAATCCAAATTTATCTATGAATTGAAGCAAAACTTCTAAGGCACTTGAGAAGTAGGACCAAGCTGAGTGGGCCTGCAGCAAAGAAGTGAACTAAAGAAAAAAAAAATTAAGAAATAAAAAATTTTCCAATATTAGAAAATATGATTAGAATGATCTCTTCCTCTTGAGGAAATAATACAAAGAAAGTGCAAGTATTGAAAATTTATGAAAGGTCTGAAGAGCCCCCCTTCCTCAAAATTTCCTTTTTTATAGTGTTAAGAGGTGAGCACATAAGGAAAGTATATATCAGCTAAGTCGATTACATAGAAAAAGGAACCCACCCGTGGGGGAAAGTGTTATATGCCGAGTTACGAGTTCAAAGGTGTTGTTGTCAGTGTTGGCAAGACAAGTTATCTAATGTGTATCTGGTAGTAGTCACCCACATATGGGAGAGTCTTTATGCATGAGGTAGATTTTCTACTTTGACTAGTTTCCTCTCGAGTTTTCCTTGCTTAGGGCTCGACCTATTGACTAGAATGATATTTCCTCATATTCGCCCTACTTAGAGTGAGTCTTTATGGGCAACTGACCAACTTGTATAGATTTTACTCCTAAATGTTGTGTGTCCTTGTGTTAGCCCTCTATCACCTACAAGTACTCGTTGAATGCACTTGCATATCCTGAGTGTGTGTGTGTGTATAAACAAAATTGTTCATAGTACTGAAATATAAATCAGAAACTTTTACTAACGAAATTCATACAAATAATATTGAAATTTGACAATAGCAACTTGAATAATTTGTTTATGTCTCTAAGTTATTTGAATTCATATTAAACACAATTCCCATTCGTATTATCAAAAGATCTTCAATTCAATAACTCGCAACCATACAATTGAAATTAATTGCAGAATCAAATGAATGTGTTCAGCTCAAATAATGAACTTCCATAAGCCCATCCAAACTATGTTTATTTTACCTACAACTATTTTTAGAATGTTAAGAAACTTATAATTTACATTTCATAGCGGTTTACAATACTTTAAGCTCTTGTTGCCCATAGAGATGAGAATGAGCCAGTTTCTAGATTCATTTATTTTTTTTTCAACTGGATCATTTTTTTTCCTTAATATTTTCATGAAAATTTGGGAATTATTAAAATAAAAGTTAGATGAAAATTTTAGGCATGTGAGGAAATTTATTACAAATTCTTACGTATAATGCATATATAAATTCAAGACTTATTGATTGAATGTCTAAATTCAACTGTTATGTTAAACTTTGCAAATTGAAATTTTTTTTCTTTTGCATTGGCTATGGAACATTTTAAAGAAAAAACGTCTATTATTTGATATTTCCAAAGTTTATGGGCTAAAGATTTTTTTTATTATTATTATTTTAAGAGCGTGGAAAAGTCAGGAGAAGGAATTCTCATCCTTCCAGAAGACATATGTTTGGGGAAAGATGGTAAGCTGTACACAGCTACAAGGGATGGCTGGATAAAGAGAATGTATTCCAACGGTTCTTGGGAGAACTGGAAGATGATTGGAGGATCTTCTTTGCTTGGGATCGCCCCATCCTTGGATGGAGATATTGTTGTTTGTGATGCCAGTAAGGTCTGACAATTTCAACTTAATTGGTAGCCATGGCTAACTTCTACTAAATATAATTGTTGATGTAGGGTTTATTAAAAGTAGGAGAGGGAGGCCTCAGTGTTCTGGCAACCGAGTTGGAGGGCACCAAGATATTGTACAGATTTCTTCTAAAACTCAGAAAATTTTCCCTTTGGTATTATAAACAATCTCCTGAAACAGAACAATTTTGTTACAAAAGCTTTGCAGATGATGCCATTGAAGCCTCAGACGGAACCATTTATTTCAGCGACGCAAGCACCAAATTTGGATTTCATAACTGGCTCCTGGATCTCCTTGAAGCCCGCCCAAATGGCCGTCTCCTCAAATATGACCCTTCAGAGAAGAAGACATCAGTTGTTCTTGCCAACCTAACCTTTCCAAATGGCGTTGCTCTTTCACAGAATGAAGACTACTTGCTAGTTTGTGAATCATGGAAGTATGCAGTCGAAGTCTACAGTTTTGTTTTAAATTATAATAAAAGATAGCAACTGATGGTTGTTCTGCTCCAGGTTTAGGTGTCTCAAGTGCTGGCTCAAAGGAGACCTGAAGGGAAGCACAGAAGTTTTCATTGATAACCTTCCAAATGGGCCAGATAACATCAATCTTGCAGCTGATGGTTCTTTCTGGATAGCCCTTATCCAGGTATATTTCAACAATTTTTTAGTTCAAATGTCAACGCCTATGGGGGTGTAAAAGAAATAGATATCTATAATAGAGACAGAACATTGTTTCGTTTATTATGTGACGAAGTTGTTGATTTCAGATAAGGTCACGGTGGCTGGATCTGATACACTCATCGCCATTAGCCAAGTTAGTAATAGCAGCATTTCCCAAGGCCGTTGAACAGCTCAAGCCTATGATGAAAGGTGCCATTGTTGTCAATGTTGACGCAGATGGGAAGATCAGAAGGATACTCGATGATTATGATGGAGGAGTGATGTCTTTTGTCACTTCAGCTTTAGAGCACGAAGGACACCTTTACTTGGGAAACCTGCACAGCAACTTCATAGGAAAATATGCCCTTAATGGATAAAAACAACTTGCAACGCAGGAAATGAAACCTGCTAAGTGTCATTTACTACTCATGAGCTTGAATATTTGCTCCAATGTTTTGATCTATTTTTTATTAAGTAATCTACGACGTATCACAACCTGGACATTACCACGCATGGCCTACAATTTATAGTTAGTGAAAGATAACAATAATGAAATTTCCGATCATATATAAAAAATGCATTAGTAACTGATTAACTCATCCTCACAGGTATCATTAATTAATTGAGTGGTGTTGTCTTTCAATGCATTTCTTAGAGTGCTTTCAAATGCTTAAGAAGTTCTTTAGACGCAGTAGAAAATGTAGAAAATACATTATAAATTGTCTTCTTCGTATTAAGGAAGTTTCACCTTGCTGGGGATTTACATACATAGCACTTAAAACTTGGGTACTTACATATCTCACACCCAATTCATATTCTTTACATATATATAACACCCTTTCTCCCTAACACCTCAAAAAGAGCCCTCCGTTAACCACGTCTGTCTCTCCATTTGATAAATGCAGGAATTACCCTTCTCCTTCATCGTGAGAGCTGCTTCATGAATCGCACCTCTCTCTCTCTCTCTCTCTCCTCCAATTTCGCCATTCTAACTCTTCATGGCTTCCCTTTCTGTAAATCCTCTCACAGCACCCATCTCCTTTCTTCCTTTATTCTCTTCTTACACTTCCGTTCTCCCTTTACTCTCCGCCGATCACCCTATCAACTCAGCTATCTTTTCTTCCTAATAATCATCAAATATTCAAATACCACAAAGATTTCACCATGGCTTCCTAAGGAATTCAATACTTAATTGTGAAAACATAAATGATTTTAAGATGCATTGATGAAAACTTTGATGAGATTTAGTAAATGGGTAATTATAACGATGCAAATTTATAAATTAAAATTGAATAATAATAATAATAATAATAACATTTTATAAAAATAAATAAATAAAATGAATGTTTTTTTTTGTCTGTGATTGCTCCTAATCACCTGTGTCAATGATCTACTTACATTTCCCTACCAATCAATTTTCTCACAGATTTGAAATTTAGTAACGGGCTTCATGTTTAAAGTTGGGAAAAGAGAAGGCACCGACGAGTCTCCTCCTGCTAAAAACAAGAACATCTTGAACGGCAACTGAGGTGGCATGGGCACAGCCTCCTGCGTCTCCGGTGAGTGCATCCTAGATAGCGTAAGCTGAGAAGAGGAAGAGGCGATGATACTGTTGTGGCGAACCCTAGAGTTCAAAGGTCTAAACAGTAGGAGGCTTGTTGGCAGCTGCGAAAAAGTTAAAATTATGAAAGAGAAAGAATGGAGTAATTTCGGCATTTATTTAACGGAGAGTCCAATCCGGTTCCGGTTAACAGGAGAAAATATTACTTGTGGAATCTCGATGTAAGTTTATATTGAATTTTAATCATAGCGTTATATATATTCATTATTAAAAAATATCATTTTTTTGTATTTTTTTTACTTCACGACATTGTAACTGGATGGCGCATTGACGCCGTTCGCTATCCGACCCGACCCGACGCGTCCGTTCAAAGCTGGGAGAAGAAAATATCATATCGTGGTTCGTTCTGTCACAATAATTTAGGGTTTTCTTTTAAATTTTCTCGCCAGCTCGCTCTCTCACCCAAGACGTCCACCTTCCCTAGATTTAGCAAATCTTGGGCATTAAAATTGAGTTATTATATGGCGTGAGGTATTTCTTCCTACATTCTTGAACTTTAATGAATTTAGGATTTTCTCAGTTTCTACCAGTAGGAGAATATTTGCTACATTTGAGTTCTTTAATTGAGCGGAGTTTTTAGTATTTGAAGATGTTTTTTGTATGTGTCTTTCTGCATCGTCGTGATAGTGCATTATTTTCAAATTTTTGAGCTATTACTATATGTTTAGTATATCATATTGTAGGATGTTTGGTGCTGTTTTATGAAGGATTTGATTAATTATGGGTCCTGTTTGGATATAATATGTTTAGTCGATAGCATTACAATTTGTTTGTGTTGATAAATGGATGTTTGCTTGATTTTGGATATATGTATCTGCTCTTAGGAGAGTACCCATTTGTCATTTTTTAAAAGACTTCCTTGTTTGGATATAATATGTTCATGCTGGCTTTAGAAGCAATTTGAATCTTGATTGGTAGGTTTTAGGGCTTTTTTTTGCATTATCTACTCTCTAGAGTACATCCCATTTTGTCAATTTCTTTCAAAATTTAAATCCTATTTGCAGATAATATGTTTAATAGATTCCATTTGAAGCAATTTGGAGTCTGTTTGGTTGATTTTTATGGGAGTTTTGTATCCTCTCTCATGAGAGTCTGGTATTTTCTCATTTTTTTCCACTTGATTTGGCCTGTTTGGAGGGAATATGTTCATTACATTCTATTGAAGAAATTTGGAGGCTATTGGGTTAATTTTTAGGAGAGTTTTGGATCTGTACTCTCTGTACTCTCTATACTCTCATGAGAGTACAGAACATTTTTTTTTTCATTTTTTTTCACTTAGTTTGGCCTGTTTGGAGGAAATATATTCATTACATTCCATTTGAAGCAATTTGGAGTCTGTTTGGTTGCTTTTTATGAGAGTTTTGCATCTGTACTCTTTGTACTCTCATGAGAGTATATAGTATTTTCTCTTTTTTTTTCACTTTCTTTGGGTTGTTTGGAGAAAATATGTTCATTACATTCATTAGCAATTTAGAAATTTGTTTGGTTGGTTTTAATAGATTTTTTGCATCTGTCTCTCTTATGAGAATCTTATGCATTTTTTTTTTTTTTTTTAATTTCTTTGGCCTGTCTGGAAGAAATATGTTCATTACATTCTATTAGAAATAATTTGGAGACTATTTTGTTAGTTTTTGGGAGAGTTTTGCATCACTCTCCGTGAGTACATATTATTTTCTCATTTTTTTCCACTTAGTTTGGCCTGTTTGGAGGAAATATGTTCATTACATTCCATTTGAAGCAATTTGGAGTCTGTTTGGTTAGTTTTGAGTGAAATTTTGCATCTGTACTCTCTGTACTCTCATGAGAGTACAGAGCATTTTTCTCATTTTTTTTCACTTGGTTTAGCCTGTTTGGAGGAAATATGTTTATTACATTCCATTTGAAATAATTTGGAGTTTATTTGGTTAGTTTTTAGGGAGTTTTGTATCTGTACTCTCTGTACTCTCATGAGAGTACAAAGCATTTTTCTTATTTTTTCCAGTTTCTTTGGTCTATCTGGAGGAAATATGTTCATTACATTCCATTAGAAGTAATTTGGAGGCTATTTGGTTAGTTTTTAGGGGAATTTTGCATCTGTACTCTCTGTACATGGCACTTTCTCATTTTTTTTCACTTGGTTTGGCCTGTTTGGAGGAAATATGTTCATTACATTCCATTAGAAGTAATTTGGAGGCTATTTGGTTGGTTTTTAGGGGTGTTTTGTATCTATACTCCAGAGCAATTTTCTTATTTTTTTTTCACTTGGTTTGGTCTGTTTGAAAGAAATATATTCATTATATTCCATTAGAAGAAATTTGGAGGCTGTTTGGTTAATTTTTAGGAGTTTTGCATCTGTACTCTCGTGAGAGTATAGAGCATTTTCTCTTTTTTTTCCACTTTCTTTGGGCTGTTTGGAGGAAATATATTCATTACATTCCATTGGAAGCAATTTGGAGGCTATTTGGTTATTTTTAAGAGTTTTGCATCTGTACTCTCTGTACTCTCATTTTTTTCATTTTTATTCACTTAGTTTGACCTATTTGGAGAAATATGTTCATTACATTCCATTAGAAGTAATTTGGAGGCTGTTTGGTTGGTTTTTAGGAGAGTTTTGTATCTGTATTCTTTGTACTCTCATGAGAGTACAAAGCATTTTTCTCATTTTTTTTACTTTGTTTGGCCTATTTGGAGAAAATATATTCATTACATTCCATTTGAAGAATTTGGAGTCTGTTTGGTTGGTTTTTATGGGAGTTTTGCATCTGTACTCAGAGTACAAAGTATTTTTCTCTTTTTTTTCACTTGGTTTTGCGTGTTTGGAGGAAATATATTCATTACATTAATTTGAAGCAATTTGGAGGCTGTTTGGTTGGTTTTTAAGTGAGTTTTGTATCTGTACTCTCTGTACTCTCATGAGAGTACATAGCATTTTTCTCATTTTTTCCACTTTCTTTGTGCTATTTGGAGGAAATATATTCATTACATTCCATTGGAAGCAATTTGGAGGCTATTTGATTGATTTCTATGGGAGTTTTGCATCCGTACTCTTTGAGCCTCCATTGTGCTAGATATTGTTCTTATTAATTGACTTTTCATTTTGAAGTTTACAATGTCTGGGAAAAGGATAACTTCGAGATGCAGGCCTACCATCGTTAGAGCGGTGTTCGATAATATTGCAACACTCTTTACTGATGAATTCATTGACATTTTAAGGAGGCTTCATTTGCATCAGTTTACTAGACTGCATGAAATTTAGCAAGACTCAATTGCCATTACGTCAATCCTGTCTTGTTAGGATATAGAAAAACAAGCATTCTTTTTTGGGTGGTCAGTGCATTCCTTTCACTCCCAATGAAGTTGCACTAATTATAGGGATGCCAAATAGAGGAGAGAAGGTCATATGGCATCTCATTGTCACAGTTCATTTCAGTGGACTTTAAGAATAAACTTGAGAATTTGATGCTTCGTTACTACATAATTTGTGTGTACATACATTTTGCTTTCAAATCTTTCTTTATATATCACAACTATAGGGTGGCATCAATTGATTACTTACACATAGATAAATTTGCTGAGTACTATTGGATAAAGGCCATTTGGGCCTTTCTGGTTTCACAATTTGATGGTATTTCTTCAAAGATTTTGACAAAGAAGGCACCCGGCTACATGAGTGGCTTTGTCACTCTTCTAATGGTACGTTCTATATCTTCAGTTATGTATTATTTGATGCATTGAAGTTAACTTATATAAATATTCATTGTAAACCTAGGCGGTAGAGCACATAGGCATCATAAGGCTGTTGTTTCCTTCTACAAAGCCGCATATGTTACGATGGCCAAAAATAAAGTTTGCAGATGACGCCTTCACTGGTTTGAGAAGACACCGGGTGACACATAATAATATCACTTTGTTTATATGAGAATGTATTTAATTATATTATAAATCATCATATTTTCTTATCGGTGTAACACAGGTCTGCCTTTCATTCAAGGACATATCAAAAGAGGATACCGCTTGAAATATTGTTCCTTGACAACAACCCATGTCGAACCCGATAGCTCCATTCTAAGTCCACGAGTCCATTGAATCTTCATATGCCTCTCCTCGATATTCTCCACCTTAGTGTATTTAGCACGCCTCCTCTCTCCCACTCAGAGGCTTTGTGAAGAGGATACTTACAGGTTTCAGTGCCTTGGGAGATAGAGTATCATCTTTTGAAGCATCAATAACAGAGAGAATTGATGGAATTGAATTGCGCGTAGCTGCTATTGAGGTAGTGATTGCTGGGAAGCAGGGCCCTAGCATCCCTAGCATGGGGGAAGCTCTTATGGAGGTGACCACAGGGGAATCTCTTGAGGAGGCAATCACAGGGGCAGCACCTATGGAGGCTACCATAGGAGCTTCCCCTGTGGAGGCAACCTATGGAGGTACTACAGTGGCTGCCCTTATGGAGACTTCCCCTTGGGAAGCCTCTGTGGTAGATGCTATCACAGGGGAGGCTCATGTGGTGGCTACCATAAGGGCTTCCCCTATGGAGACTTCTACTGGGGAAGCCACTATAGAGGCTTCCACTGGGGAAGCCTCTGTGGAGACCACTATAGGGGAAGCTCTTGTGGAGGCTTCCACTGCACATGAAGATGCTGCGAAGCATTTACTTGGCAGCAGTGAGCATGGTGTGAAGGCGTGAGATGAGGAAAAGGAAAGCCATATCTTCCCCTTCACTTCTGAGAAGTCACGGAGGAGAATAAGTCTTAGAGGTCTACTCGGGATGAGCGAGTAAGAGGTATTACGTAACTTTCTTTTTAATTTGACATAATAGTAACTGATTTCAATAAAATTTTTATAGGTTTACGAACATGCGCCAATAATAGTAGCTGAACCACAGACTGCTATCGTTGTGATTGAGGAGCATCAAGCGGAGGTATGCATCATCTTAGCAGATCGATTCTTAGTTCACAATGACTCTATCTCTTCATCACTACCTTTTGTCATCACTAATTTTCTTGTAAGGCACATCATATTGTTGACTTCTCATCAAGAGATGTCATGTCTAAGCCAATGCTGTAGCTCATTGACACGTCATGTTCCCGATTCAAGGAAAAGTAAGTCATTCTTCATTCAATTCCTTTTGTATACGTAAAATCATCTATTCATTTAGTTAAGCTCGCATTCTCATATTTCTCACATGCAGGGGTGATACCGTATTCATGGCTGGGAATATCATTATTATGTGAGGGAAAATTGACAAGTTCGACAAATCGATTATCATCGGTCTTCGATGCATTACCTTTCTACTTAGAAACACGTTATGCGGGTCATGTCCCCTGTTGTACATTTCATGCTTGCATTGGGTAAGTTACTCCATAGAAATGCAGGGTAGTATGATCTAATCCTGGTTTAGGTAGTTATAAGCTAGAATTTATAAACTTTCTCTTCCCTTCTTGCAGAGTTATGCGTAATATGACCTACAGAAAGAAAGCAAAATATTCATCCAGCATGTCACTATAGATAGTGTACCACGACTCTTACTTTCAATTATAAATAATCGACCACTCACTCGGTGGCATACTAAGCTAGGGGCTTGATATTTTATGATTCATTGTCAAACTAACTCATAAGGCCATTTTCACGATATTGTAAGAACTGTTTTCATTTAGGTTTGCCTAAAGTGCATATTTTCTGCCAACTTATTGACTATACTTCTTACTATTCAGATCAAATTACTTTTTCAAGATGTTGTCCAGTATTTTGCGAGCGATCCCATAAAATGGCCAATCGAAATGATGAGTGGGCTGCGACATAAAATAATAATCGTGGGATGTTGTCGCAAGTACATGGAGTAATCAGAAACCTCCGTGGATTAACTCAGGATTGGCCAAAGAGGATGAACTGCTTTAGGGCTGAGTTCGCTTACGCTATCTTCTGTTTGGGTATGAAATAACTAATCTAACAACTATACAATTAAAGTTTGATATGTTCAAAATCAATTGCTTTAGAAGCTATTATTTATGGTTTTAAACTTTTTCTAGAGGTAGCATCTACACTATCTCTTTGGATTGCTTTAGTGAGACCATGTGCAGCAAAATGGTTGATGATGAGCTGCTTCAGTGAGATGTTTTCAGGTGTACTCTCTGTACTCTCCTGGGAGTACAAACTCTTATGTTCATGTTCTTCAGCTTTGTAGGTGTACACTCAGTACTCTCTTGATAGTATAGACTATTTCTTTTTTTTATCATTTTTTCAGGACAGTTTGGATATAATATCTTTTGTAGAGACCATTTAAAGCAATTTGTTTTGCTGGTAAGTTGTCTTTTTAAGCTCTCATCAATCTATACTCTCTGTACTCTCATGAGAGTACATAATATTTCTAGATTTATGACCATCTTTCTTTTATGGGCTGTTTGAAAAGAAAATGTTTAGTACATTTCATTGCGTTGTGAGCCAATATTAGCCTTCGACTGTTTTTGTATCTGTACTCTCTATACTCTTCTAAGAGTACAGAGTATTTCTTCAATTTTTTTTCAATTTTCCTGGGCAGTTTGGGTAGAATATGTTTAATGGAGATTATGTGCAGCAATTTGGTTGATTGGAACCTTAATATTAGCCTTTTTGACTTATTTTGCAGGTGTACTCTCTGTACTCTCTTGAGTCTGACTTTTTTTATCAATTTTTTCCTTGTGTATTTGGATAGAATGTGTTGACTGCAAACTATTTGGAGCAATTTGGGAGCTGTTGGATTGCTTTTTTAAGCAATTTTATATTTGTACTCTCTGTACTCCCATGAGAGTACAGACCAGTTGTACATTTTTTTTGATTGTTTTAACTTGTTTGGAAATTAAATATTAATTAGACTCCATTACAGGTTTATTGGAGCCTTAATATTAGCCTTTTTGGCCTATTTTGCAGGTGTACTCTCTACTCTCTTGAGAGTACAAACTTTTTTTCTCAATTTTTTCCTTATTGTGGCCTGTTTGGATAGAATGTGTTCACTGCAAACCAGTTGGAGCAATTTGGGAGCTGCTGGGTTATTTTTTTTAGTTATTTTACATATGTACTCTCTGTACTCTCAAGAGAGTACAGACCAATTTCTTAATTCTTCCCACTTCTATTAGGCTATTTGGAAAGAAAATATTTACTATATTCAATTATAGGTTAATTGGAGCCTTAATATTAGGTTTCTAGAGCTATTTTTGAGTTGTACTCTCTGTACTCTCTTGAGAGTACATATTTTTTTATCAGTTTTTTCCAATTTTTCATGCCTATTTAGGAAGAATGTGTTTACTACAAACCAGTTGGAGCAATTTAGGAGCTGCTGGGTTGCTTTATTAAGCTATTTTTGTATCTCTCTGCCTCTCAGGAGTACAATAATATCTAATTTTCCCACTTCTATTAGTCTATTTGGAAAGGAAATATTTACTATATTCAATTACAAGTTGATTGGAGCCTTAATATTAGGTTTCTGGAGCTGTTTTTGAGTTATACTCTCCTGAAAATATAGATTTTTTTATCATTTTTTTCCAATTTTTCATGCCTGTTTGGGAAGAATGTGTTTACTACAAACTAGTTGGAGCAATTTGGAGACTCTTGGCTTGATTTTTTGAGTTGTTCTGCATCTGTACTTTCTGTACTCTCAGAGAGTACAGACCAATTTTCTAATTTTTCCTACTTCTGTTAGGTTGTTTGGAAAGGAAATATTTTCTATATTCAATTACAGGTTGATTGGAACCTTAATATTAGATTTTTGGAGCTATTTTTGAGTTGTACTCTCTGTACTCTCCTGAGAGTATAGATTTTTTTATCAATTTTTCCAATTTTTCATGTGTTTGGGAAGAATGTGTTTACTACAAACCAGTTGGAGCAATTTGGGAGCTACTGGGTTACTTTTTTAAGTTATTTTATATCTATACTCTCTATACTCTCAGGAGAGTACAGACCAATATCCTAATTTTTTCCACTTTTGTTAACCTATTTGGAAAGGAAATATTTACTATATTCAATTACAGGTTAATTGGAGCCTTAATATTAAGTTTTGGAGCTATTTTTGAGTTGTACTCTCTGTACTCTCTTGAGAGTACATATTTTTTTATCATTTTTTTTGCCAATTTTTCATGCTTGTTTGGGAAGAATGTGTTTACTACAAACCAGTTGGAGCAATTTGGAGGCTTTTTGCTTGATTTTTTGAGCTGTTATGTATCTGTACTCTATGTATTCTTAGGAGAGTACAGACCAATTTCCTAATTTTTCCCACTTATGTTAGGCTGTTTGGAAAGGAAATATTTAATATATTCAATTACAGGTTGATTGGAGCCTTAATATTAGGTTTCTAGAGCTATTTTTGAGTTGTACTCTCTGTACTCTCCTAAGAGTACAGATTTTTTTTATCAATTTTTTCAATTTTTCATGCCTGTTTGGGAAGAATGTGTTTACTGCAAACCAGTTGGAGCAATTTGGGAGATGTTGGGTTGCTTTTTCTAAGCTATTTTACGTATGTACTCTCTATACTATTAGGAGAGTACATACAAATATCCTAATTTTTTTCACTTCTGTTAGCCTATTTTGAAAGAAAATATTTATTATATTCAATTATAGGTTGCTTGGAGCCTTAATATTAGGTTTCTAGAGCTATTTTTGAGTTGTACTCTCTATACTCTCCTTAGAGTACAGATTTTTTTATCAGTTTTCTGCCAATTTTCATGCCTGTTTGGGAAGAATGTGTTTACTACAAACCGGTTGGAGCAATTTGGAGGCTCTTGATTTTTTTGAGTTGTTCTATAGATTCTCACACTCTGAGAGTAATTTCTAATTTTATTGAAATGTAAAATAATAAAAATAAAAGTCAGTCTAATTGAAAGGTATGCAACCAAACCTTGAATTTGATGCTTGTTGAAAGGAATTTTATTTGAAAGCTGAGCTTGAAGGTTTATCTAGAAAAGGTCATAGTTAATCAAATTAACTAAGATTTTATTTGGTATCAAATTTATTTTTATTTAAAAAAATATATTTATTTATTATATTTTAAAAATGATTTTATTTTTTATTTTTGAAAATAAATTATATTATTTTAAAAAAAATGAAAATATATTTTAGATATTTTAAGTAATTTTAAAAATAATTATGTGCATCAAATATAATTTGTTGCAATTCAAAATATAAGAAATTTAAAATAAAAAATAAAAGTAATCTCAAACAACCTTTAAGATTCAAGTAATATACATGACCAAGAAGTTCCATGTGTTGATAATTTAGTTTATCTCAACTTTTCTTATAGTTTGAAGTCTTCACCCACATTAGAATTTTAGGTCAAGGTTTTGTTAATAATTAAGTCTTTTAAAATGCTTAAATAATAAATTAATCCAAGCAAAATATCAAAATAGCACTTGTTTAATATTTATTATATTTTAAATTTAATTAGCATGCATGAATTAACTACAAATATATTCAAAATTTAAAAGAAACAAGATCCATATTCTTCATTTATGATGATAAAATTATTTTATAAAAAACGAATCTATATATTATAGATATGAATGCTTCTTATTTTGGAGGTCGAGAATATTTATATTGTAAAATGAATTTTAATACATCAAAATTATTATGAAATTGTTATTTTTATAATCGCTTTATATACATACTATAAAAGAAAAATATAAATTAGGAAATTAGTATACAATTATTGTTTTTTAATTTTATATTAGATTCTCAAGATAGATACCGATCATTCAAAATTAATAATATTTGTGAATTTATAATAATATTTTATTCTGAAGACTTCATGAATATAGAAAAAATGCACCAATAGCATCAAATGAGGCATTTTAAATTTGAAGCTTTAGGTGTGTAATTTATGATCTCTGCTAAATATTTACTAAGACAAGAAACGAAATTATATAACATTTTATTGATAGATTTGTTAGATTGATCATGACACTATTTTAATGATTTTTTTTATTAATTTATTGATAACATAAACTTTAAAAAAAATTACATTATGTTTCGATGTAGAATCAATGATTAATGGTTAATAGATGCAATATACTCAAGTAGAATCGAGAATCAACATCAAGAGATACGATTTACGTTAATTTTTTTGTACATCTAATTGATCATGTAGCACAAGTAATATCAACCAAAATCTATAAATAAAGGATCAAAAATTATAAAGTTACATAATTCAATATACTCTCTCTCCCTCTCTCTCTGAAAACTATTTAATGTGAGTTCAATTGATAGCCTGTATTCAATATCATCACTTACATAATTAAGCCTTCATCATCATCTACCTAAAAATTGAAACAAAGGAACTACAAGTTACCCAATTTATTGCGTAAGACCGAAGAATGAAGGATTAACACATTTTATTTTCATCTGACATAGCACAAATTGTTATAAACCGTTCATAAAATATTAGACATGTAGCATAAAAAAGAAATTTGAAAAGTACTGATTGGATATATTTGAATAACATTTTTCATGAGAAGAACACCCAAATTGATTGGAATAATGCTTTCATCTATGTATTGAGCTGTTAGAACACATTGTACAAACTCAAAGGAGAAATAAACAACCAACAAAAAAAAATTAGCCGAACAATGTAAGGACCCTCAAGACACTGCACCTTGCATGCTTGATGTCCAAATCAGCGGTCAAATATACGATAATCAAATTAGAATAAAGATAAAAAAAAATTGCCTCATGTAATTGATGATTTGTACAAGTTCTTTTTCCCTCATCAACACCAACCGAATGAGTAATCCATGACATCAATGGACTGTAAAGCAAGAAAAAAAATAAACCAAAAGTAAATAAATAAATGCTGGGGAAGGAACAAGCAAAAAAAAAGCATGGAATAAGCAAAAATTTCTAATTAAGCAATTTATTTAACATGGTTCTCATCTTTCTTGCTTCACAAATTAATGAACGTTAATTATAATAATACAAAATAATAAAAAAATAATCATCACACATAATCATTACTAAATGATATTTGAATATACCAAACCAGATGCATTATTAAACCATTATTCTCATTCACATACATAATGCTACGAAAGTAGAACGGAAGAACAACATATTTACAGAACGAACCGTTCTGATTATAATTGTAATTGACATTAACATGTGTACAAATAAGAACACACAAATAAATGATGTCATGCACTAAAATGTTTTCAGAATGATATCCATCATCGACTTAGTGTACCCTTTAGCCGGCTGATTGATTATTGAGCTTGAGTTAAATTCCTAGAAATAGAACATCGTATTAGTAAATGATATGTAATAACATGATTGACGGGTTTTCCATGCATATCTCTGAAAAGCACTCGGGCATAACAGGAAAAGGTGTTGTAATTGGTGACTCTACATGTTCTCCACCCCTCTCAGATTGTTCTTTGATTTTGTAACAATAAAAGAAGGATGGTTCAAAGTTTAAAAATAATATGTAAATACTATAACTTCAGAGGACAAAAAATGCTCTTAGCTTTTTTGGTTCTCTCCCAATATCCCTTAAGCCTTACATTTGAAACACCCTTTGGCCGCTGCTTAACTGGATCCTTTAAAATGTCATTTCCCTTATCTGCTATGGTTGACTTCTTCTTCTTAACTGTTCTGTCAGCTGGAGGTGAATTCCCACATAATATAAAGTCGATATTATTAGATAGCTTTTTTAAGGACCCAAGCATATATTTCTCAGCTTTCTTATTACCCAGTGCCTTGGTGCTTATTTGATATGCATATCGACTGATCTGATTCTGAAAAATAATGCCAGTTTCATTTCCATCATTGCCTTTCACATCTTTTAAGTTCTTGTGAGCACTATCAAAGTAGATATCCTTATTTGCTCTAGTTGACCAATGCATGAGAAGGTACTTATTCGGCATGCGCACAATATCTTCCTAATTAAGAACTCGGATGCAGTGGGCATAAAGCAACCCCTTCATTTTAAATTTTTTACAACTACAAGTTATATTTAGGCTTATCTTGTCAAAATGAACAGTCCATGTTTTGGAAGAACTCTTATTCTCTAAGTTTCTCACCAAATACTCCATGGGATTGTCAGCTGACACATTGCTACTAATCCTCCAACACCAAAATTCTTCCTCAAACATTATATAAAGCTTTCTTGTGTAAAACATAGCGACTTATTTGATTTTGGTCTTAACTGAACAATTCGGTTGCACTTGAAATCTTCATCATGTTCATTCTGGCGTCATGTGTCGATAACCTTCACCAATCCCAAGAAACAATCTGTGATTGAACTTGTTGGTTTGGACATTCTATGACATACATTATTCATGGACTCACTACATTGCATTGACAAGATTCCCATATAGAATGAGTCTTTACAGAATGTGGTGGACCACTTGCTTCTAATTTTATAAAGCTTAGATAGCCAAGCATGATTGTGCAAATTGCCCTCAATTAGCATAGTAGACCAAGCTTGCTCGAACTCCTCCTGTGAGTCACACTTGCTCATGCATGTATAGAATAGACTTTGCATTGTCTTATTACTATTAAAGCAGTGTACCTTCGAAAGAGCTTTTTTTGAAATATGCTATTGGCACAACCTATGATGAGTATGCGGTAATGCAATTTTGATAGCTCTCACCATTGCCTGATCCATATCAGTGAATATTGTTATAGGATGCCTGTCACTCATTAAATGAAGAAATATTTTGAATAGCCATGTGAATGACTCAATTATCTCTTCTGATAGAAAGGCTACTCCAAATAAGATATTTTACCAGTGATGATTCACTCCAAAAGGGGCACAGACAAGATTATATTTATTGAGTTGATAGCTTGTGTCAAAAATTATGACATCCCCAAAACAATCATATTCTATCCTTGACATGCCATTGCTCCAAAAAAAACTAACCAAGCTATCTGACTCATCAACTTGGGCATCCCATGCGAACATCCCATCCTCCGCTTACTTTTCCTTGAACAGTTGTATTAATGCATTATAATCACCATTCACAATCATCGATCTTCTCTCTTTTTGGATGAAATTAAATGCATCTCTTTTTGTGAATTCAATATTCTCCACGCCAACTTCCTCAGATAGACACATCATTACTCTAATTAGGCTCTATCATTATCTTCAACATACGCCTTCTCATCCGATGCCTCTATGATCTAAGAAGATGTAGGTCACCCGCTTTGCCAATGAATGATTATGACTTTCTATATATTTTTTAACCATCCAATTCCCATCTAAATCAATAGAAAATCTAATCATGACCAGACAACCACTCCTTGTATCTATTTTCTAGAATTTAACTGTGCAATTTAGATTGACAGCTTTCTTCCGACCTACTTTTGGACATAAAAAATCCTTTGATTTCAATTTCTTGGAGTTTGGCCAATAACTAGTATAATCCTTCCTAACACTGAACCCAATTTGGTGTGCATAACCATACAATGCATAGGCCTTCGTTTCATTGTGAACAGTGGTGCTAAGGAGTTTCCCCACATTTGAGTCATCAACATCTGGCTTCATCATCAAACTGCTCATTTATCGCATTCACCTATGCAAACATAAATGTCACATGCGAATAGCTCAAAAATAACAAAATGCTCTATACTCTAATGAGAGTACAGAGAGTACATATGCAATCTCCCCTAAAAACTAACCAAACATCCTCCAAATTGCTTCTAATGGAATGTAATAAACTTATTTTCTCCAAGCAGGCCAAAAAATCTGACAAAATGAAAAAACAATATGTACTCTCATGAGAGTACAGTGAGTACAGATGCAAATCTCTCTTAAAAACCAACCAAACACCCTCCAAATTACTTCTAATGGAATGTAATAAACATATTCTCTCCAAATAGGCCAACAAATCTGATAGAAAATGGAAAAATAATCTGTACTCTCATGAGAGTACAGAGAGTACATATATAAATCTCCCCTAAAAACCAACCAAACAGCCTCCAAATTACTTCTAATGGAATGTAATAAACATATTCTCTCCAAATAGACCAAAAAATCTGACAGAAATTGAAAAAATAATCAGAGAGTACATATGCAAAACACACCTAAAAACTAATCAATCAGCCTCCAAATTACTTCTAATGGAATATAATAATTATATTCTCTTCAAATAGGCCAAAAAATTTGACAGAAATTGAAAAAGAAATATGTACTCTCATGAGAGTACTGAGAGTACAGATACAAATCTCTCTTAAAAACTAATCAAACAGCCTCCAAACAACTTGTAATGGATGTAATAAACTTATTCTCTCCAAACAAACCAAAAAATCTAACAGAAAATGAAAAAATAATATGTACTCTCATGAGAGTACAAGAGTACAAATGCAAACCTCTCCTAAAAATCAACCAAACAGCCTCCAAATTACTTCTAATGGAATGTAATAAACATATTCTCTCCAAACGGGCCAAAAATTAGATAAAATATAAAAAAATAATATATACTCTCATGAGAGTACAGAGAGTACAAATACAAATCTCCCCTAAAAACTAATCAATCAACCTTCAAATTGCTTCTAATGGAATGTAATAAATATATTCTCTCCAAACAGACCAAAAAATCAGACAGAAATTGAAAAAATAATATGTACTCTCATGAGAGTACAAAGAGTACAGATGCAAAACACCCCTAAAAACCAACCAATCAGCCTTCAAATTTCTTCTAATGGAATGTAATAAACTTCTCTCTAAACAGGCCAAAAAATTTGACAAAAATTGAAAAAAAAATATGTACTCTCATGAGAGTACAGATGCAAATCTCCCCTAAAAGCCAACCAAATATCCTCCAAACAACTTGTAATGGAATGTAATAAACATGTTCTCTCCAAATAGGCCAAAAAATTTGACAAAAAATGAAAAAAAGAATATGTACTCTCATGAGAGTACAGAGAGTACATATGCAAATCTCTTCTAAAAACTAACCAAACAGCCTCCAAATTACTTCTAATGGAATATAATAAACATATTCTCTCCAAACAGGCTAAAAAATTTGATAGAAAATAAAAAATAATATGTACTCTCATGAGAGTATAGATGCAAATCTACCCTAAAAATCAACCAAATAGCCTCCAAATTACTTCAAATGAAATGTAAGAAACATATTCTCTCCAAACAGACCAAAAAATCTGACAGAAATTGAAAAAATAATATGTACTCTCATGAGTGTACAAAGAGTATAGATGCAAAATACCCATAAAAACCAACCAATCAGCCTCCAAATTGCTTCTAATGGAATGTAATAAACTTATTCTCTCCAAACAGGCTAAAAAATTTGACAAAATTTGAAAAAAAAACTCTCATGAGAGTACAAATGCAAATCTCCCCTAAAAATCATCCAAACAGCCTCCAAACAATGTGCAATGGAATGTAATAAACATATTCTCTCCAAATAGGCAGAAAATCTGACAAAAAATGAAAATAATCTGTACTCTCATGAGAGTACAGAGAGTACAGATGCAAATCTCTCTTAAAAACCAACCAAACAACCTCCAAATTGCTTCTAATGGAATATAATAAACATATTCTCTCCAAATAGGCCAACAAATCTGATAGAAAATGAAAAAATAATCTGTGCTCTCATGAGAGTATAAAGAGTACATATGCAAAATACTCCTAAAAATCAATTAATCAGCCTCCAAATTGCTTCTAATGGAATGTAATAAACTTGTTCTCTCCAAATAGGCTAAAAAATCAGATAGAAATTGAAAAAATATCTATACTCTAATGAGAGTACAAAGATTACAGATGCAAAACTCTCCTAGAAACCAACCAAACAGCCTCCAAATTACTTCCAATGGAATGTAATGAACATATTCCATCCAAACAGGCCAAACCAAGTGAAAAAAAATGAAAAATGCTTTGTACTCTCATGAGAGTACAGAGAGTACAGATGCAAAACTCTCTTAAAAACCAATCAAACAACCTCCAAATTGCTTATAATGAAATGTAATAAATATATTCTCTCCAAATAGACTAAAAATTAGACAAAAATTGAAAATATAAGTTGTACTCTCATGAGAGTACAGAGAGTACATATAAAATAGTCCTAAAAACTAACCAATCAGCCTCCAAATTGCTTTTAATGGAATGTAATTAACTTATTCTCTATAAACAGGCCAAAAAATCTGACAAAAATTGAAAAAAAAATATATACTCTCATGAGAGTACAGAGAGTACAGATGCAAATGTCCCTTAAAAACCAACCAAATAGCCTCCAAATAACTTGTAATGCCATATACTAATCATATTATATCCAAAGAGGGTCAAAAATCTAAAAAAAAAGATAAAATGGGTTGTGCTCTCATGAGAGTACAGAGAGTACACATGCAAAATAGTTCCTAAAATAAGCAAAGTCCTCTTGCAAAGAACTCCTAACAGTGTAGGAAATGTATATTAAATAAAGTAATTTCAAAGAATATCACTAATAAACCATAAAAAAATTGAACATATAAACGGTTCAAAAAATTTACTGATGTATTTTTATTTAATACATCATCTGCTAAATTGGTCACAACATCATCAAGGCCATAACTTTCGAATTTGTTCTCCATCTTAATGGTTTTCCCAAATACAAAATGAGATTTTTTGTTTCTCTCTCTGAGCTCGGTTTGTCTAAGAAAAAAAATATATTATGCACTAAATCTATATATATATATATATATATATTTCTTTTAAATTTCTCCAGCCCATTCGAACGACATTTTTCCTCCCACTTGTTTGAGCAGGGCCGGTCGCCCGGACGTAAATGGCGTCATCGTCATCCAAGCATTCTGACCGTGAACTGAAAAAATGCAAAAAAATTACAATTTTTAATAATAGACACATGTAGCGCTACGATTGGAGTCCGGACTTAAAGCTACGTTCGGACTCTGCACGTAATATTTTCTCAGTTAATAGAGGCTATTTTTGAGGCATTTGAAAGAATGAGGGGCTATATATGTAAATAATGAGAATTGAGTGTGAGATATGTAAATATTCTAGTTTTAAGTGCTATGTATGTAAATCCTCCTAAAATAAACTTAAAATGAAATCCAAAAGAAAACTAAAATAAATTAATTTAATGCCTTTGTTTATTCACAAAAAGAAAAGCTTGTTAGAAAAATATAAACCATGCTATATCTTAATTAGATATTATTAAATAATAATGAATAAAATAAATCACATAAAATTAATAAAATAACATAATTAAAAATTAATACTTTGAAAGTCCATAAATAAATCAAGAAAAATCTTAAGAATATGAAATAAAATTTAAATTAAAGCTTATGGATCAAAAAATTAATATAAAAACATTATAAATATGTTTCAATTATATAATTAAATAATAGAAAATTATTTAATAAATAATAAAAAATTTAATATTTATCCAATTAATTCCAAATTATTTTAGATGATATGAGAGGTTTTTTTTATTAAACTTTGGAAAATTTTCATAAAGTTTGGAATAAATTTGATATATAAACTAAAATTAAAAAGAGAATTACATTAATATAAATAATTAAAATATGATATAATAAATAATATTTAAAAAATTCTCAAAGTTTTATGGGAAGTTCTTGTTGTTGTTCCAAGTTAGAAAAAAAATTTCATAATTTTTGAAATTATTTAAATTTTTTTTAGTTTTTCAACATAAAAGTAATTAAAAATTTATAAAAATTTCAAATTAAATCAAAATAATTTTCAAATTTATTACAAATATACTTTGAACTCCTCTCATCATCTAAAAAATTTATGTTAAATTTAAAAATGCATTTTGAATAAGTTCCATAAGATTCTTTAATTTTCCTTAAGAAATAAGTTAAAATCGTAAATAAGAATTATTTAAGTAACCATAAAAGCCATGTACATTACTATAGTGTTTTGGGTATGTTGTGAAGTACAATCTCCTCTCTCTTAGGAAGAATATATTTCATAACATTCAAGATGCTTAGGTGACAGAGATTCACCTACCTAGTGAACTTTAATTAGCCTTAAGCATTCTTTAAAACCTTTTAAGCAATTGAAACTTAAATCAAATGAAATTCAATAAAAAATCATTAGAATTATTGAATCCCCTTTTGACTAAATTAAATATTAATCAAGACTTTGAAAACTAGAATATAAAGTGCAAACCTATGTGGACTCCTCAATAGCTTAACACGTAATAAATTTGTTTGTTAGGACACGGTCATTTGACCTTTAGGTTAAAGATGATTATAACTTTTTATTATGTGATGTGATGTTATGATGCTTTTAGTATCTAATAATGTGGTGTGGATGACTGTCTAAAGAAAAAAGAAGGGTAGTTCTGATCAAGATCCCATGGTTCAGTCATCCCAAGACTATCATTATTCTAATCTACCAACATCATAGGGTTATCAACCGTAATGTCCATGAAGTCTGATTAGCAGCCATGGGTTGCCTTGCCTTAGATATCTTGAGTAGACTAGAGTTATGTGCCAATGTTTTTATGAGTGCTTATTGAGTTATTTTGGCTAAACTTAATTTATAAGTTTATTCAATAATCTAATAGAATATACATTGCAGACACATGTAGGGCTTACATCCATTTTGAAAGCTAGATAGATGGCAGTGATGTTTGCATTACAAATATAGATTGGATTTACATCCCTTTGGAATGTTAAAAAATTATAGAAAAGTTTGCATGACAAACAAATGATTGGGCTTACATCCATTTGGAAAGCCAGAAAGATTAGTAGTGATGTTTGCTTTGTAAAAATGGATTGGACTTACATCCTTTTGAAATGCTAGAAAATTATAGATAACTTCATATGCAAACAAATTACTAGGTTTACATCCATTTGGAGAGCTAGATAGATTAGTAGTGATATTCACATTGCAAACATGGATTGGACTTATGTCCCTTTAGAATTCTAAAAAATTGTTTAGATGTTTGTATGATAAAGGAATAAGTGGTTAATATTTGTTCTTAAGATATAGAACATTAGTGCCAGAGAAGCAGTGCCACAGAGCTATGGGGGGTCAGTGCCATGACACTGGGAAGTTAATCCTTTGGCGCCTAGCATTTAGCATTGTGGCATTGAGAAATTAGAGCCCAGTGCGAGTAAGTAGAAATATAAGTCTCCAAACTAAAGAGGGTAGCGCTATAAAGCTCAGTGTTGCAGCACTTAGGTGCCATAAAAAATAATAATAAATATATTGACTGGTTGACTAGCACTTAGGCACTACCAAGTAGCTTTGTGATGCTGTCAAAATGCCATTCAAAGGGCTTACAGGCTAGTAGACGCATTTAACAAGAAAAGATAGAACTTTTGACCAGCATTACAACACTATGTTAGAGTGCTACGGTGCTCCATCAAACCTTGATGCGCTTTCTGTTAGTTACAATATTACTAGTAATAAAATCATAAATGCATCTTTCTAATAGACATAGTAATCATCATGACCGGTTGATTGGTACGTAGGTGCTATATGTGGAGCATTGTGGTGCCAGTCCCACTTCTTAGAATCAGAGAGGCCAATGCCTCAGTGCTACAAAAGTAGCACTGCAATGCTGGATTCAATCTATAAATAAGACTCCTAGGCTGCCAAAATTTTCATTCTAAAGCCTTTGTTCTCTTAGGAGTTTTTGCAACCCATTTTCTTCTCAGCTTTTGCTCAGCTCTAAGATAGCAAGTATGTTGATCAAACATGTATATAAGGGCAAGAAGCAAGCTTCCTCGAGTGATGCTCACCGATTTGTCAATGTATATGTGGAAGAGGTAACATTACATTCTTATCCACAAGCACTTCATTTCGGAGAGGAGCATCCACAAATTGGGTGGGAGCATGGGGAGGATCATCAATGAGTAAGGCTAAGAGCATCTCACTTATGATAACATAGCTTGCATTGTCCCTATGATTTGGGAGTTCTTCGCCAATGCGAAGGAGCAATAAGATAATAAAGTTTTTTATACAGGGGTAATGAATATATTTTGATTGTTTTGCCATTAATGTATATTACAATTTATAAAATTTTATATAAAATCAATATCTTTGCTACTACAATCATCATCCCAATTTTAATGAAATTATTAGTTTCCTCATTGTTAGAAATGCAAATGTTCAATGAACATAGTGGAAGGAAAATATTATCAATTTTCTCGTTGGCTTAACAATTGAGGCTAAAGCTTAGCATTATTTTATCTCTACTAAGCTAATTCCTACTGGTAACATCAATGAGGTGACTAAGGATAGAGCCATTTTAAATTTTATAATTCAAAAAGGCATTACTAAAGATGTAGGGAAGATTATTTATAATTTAATTGTAATATGCTTAAGGGTAGTACTAACCTAGGATATGGTCATTCTTCTCTTATTTATTCTTTGTGTATTGTGACTGGTGCATTATGGGACCCAGATGAAGAAGTCCTTATACAAAGGCCTCCTCTCACTAAAAGAATGATTGAAGAGTTTGGATCAAAAATGAAAGTATTAGAAAGCTCATGTGTTCCTTAGTCTAAATCCAAATCCTTCAAGCCTTTAAATGAGTAACTCCAAGAAATTAGAGGAAAAGTCTCAAAATTAAGAAGAAGGGTGGGTGAAAATAGCCGATGTTAATAGAAATTGGAAATAAAATTTGATTTTCATATGGGTCAGTAACAACATCAATTTTCTTACATGAATGAGTTCAACTCCACACTTGTTCAAATGTTTGAAAACTATAACTTTAATGCCGACCCGAGTAGAGTTCCTTTTCCTATAGTGTCTCATTATCACCTTTATATTAGCACCAAACCAGAGCTAGAACAAGAAGAGGAGGAGGACTATGAATTTTAGGATAATCTTTTCCCTCTCTTTTTTTGTATTTTCCTCCTTTCCTTTTTATTAATTTTTTGTAATAAAAATTTCATTTGCATTAAAATTTTTATTTTATTTTATTTATTTATCATTTTAATTATTGCTTGACTATCTCTAGAATTTATTAATTAAAATTTAATTGAATAAAAATTTTAGCTCAAGATAAATGTAATTAAGAAGTCAGCACCTCAGCACTGAAACATTAGCACCACAGCAATGTATGATGGAATTTGGGCTTTAAAATTAGAGAAGGCAACACTTAGGCACTAGAGAAGTGGTGTTACAGTGCTACTATAGTGCCTTGATATCTAGATAGTGTTGCGATGCTGCAAATGAACATTTTAACATTACAACTAGAGAAGGAAATGCTGCAGAGCCAGGATTCTGCACCATGACACTTATAGGGCATCTTGGCACTGTCTAGATAGCATTGTGGCACTACAAGTGGAAAATTTGGCCTTACAATGTGGGAAGGCAGAGCTGTGATGCTAGGATGTAATGCCATGACACTAATAGAGAACCGTGGTGCTATCTAGATAATGTTACAGTGCTATAAAGTGGACATTTTGGCCTTACAACCTGAAAAGGTAACACTACCGCACCAGGATGCAGTTCCACAATGCTGATAGAGCACCTCAACATTATTCAGATAGTGTTGCATCACCACGAAGCAGAGTGCCAATGGTCTAAATTCTTGAGAGCTCAATACCTCGATGTTAGCTAGCCCTACAATGCTATGAGTTGGGAGACTCTATTCTTGGGCAATTTCAAGATTCCCATAAAATTTTGTCAGCATAATGATTTAGCAATGCTAGGTTTTGAAAATTTTCTAGTGCAACAAGCACTCTTCTTTCTTGTTCTAGATCTAAGATAAATGATGAGAGGATTTTCATTTCATGTCAAAACAAAGTTCGACGATGAAGGCCTTTTAAATTTCAAATTTATGATTTAGTGAATTAAATTTTGAGTTAATCTTGATTTTAGCATGATTTTATCTTAGCAATGCCTAATATTTTATAATTAACTTGATCACACTCTTCTGCCAAGATTGACTGAGGGAGGATCATCATTTCACATCAGATCCAAGATCAACGATAGAAGTTTTCAGTATTTTCTTATGGGGCAAAGAATCATATAAAAGAATATTTTCATTTTGAAATTTAGCTGAAATCAATGATGCCTTGGTTTTAGTTGTCTCATGCGAGAAGAAGACTCTTTGTACGAGTGGAAGGTTTTAGTCAAAGGAACGATGGTGACTAGAGGGGGTGTGTAGCAGAGAGTGAGAGTGTGCAGAGAGTAGGGAGCTAGGATTCATAGAGAAGAAAAAAAACTGAGAGTGGCCAACCCTCTCTTCTTTTAGGAGCTAATTCTCAACTACTCCCACTCTCCTAACTGCTCTCACTCTCCCCATGGGTAGTTATCACTGACGTGGTGTTGGAGAGAGTGATTAAAACTTCTAGATTTTATAAACTTAGGGGGAGCGAGGCAGGACTGCAGCATTGCAGCACTTCGGGTCAGGATGTTTTCATCTATCTATCTTTTTATTTATAAATAGTAAAGAGACTTGTTAAAAGAAAGTTAAGCTACATATAATTAGTTTAAATTTCTCTGATACACATAGAAGTTGTATGGGCTCGATAAGACATAATAGCCTATCTCTCTCATGCATCATGAAAATGCTGAAAGGTGGGATTCTAGTCATGGACTAATGAGAAGAGAACATGCTCGAGTTCAGACACTTGAGTATCTATCTATGAGAAATCATCTTCTATAACTATGATAGCCTATCTCACCATAGACCACCTCTCCAATAAATATTGCATCTTTTGTTGTAACTCTCTCAATTCAACAAATATATCAAGAAGCTTGATCTATGCTCTAGAGAGCTCTCTCTAGTATGACCTTAAGGCTTTGAGGTTATGCTCAAGATTATAGTGGACTAGAGAGGCTTGATGTGAAATAGTGCTAAGCAAATTATCTGCATCAATGAGTGTGTCTGATAAGAGTTCTTGGTAAGTAGTGCATAGTGAAAATAATCAAAACTCAACATCTTGGCATTGGGACTCCCAGAGCTATAACTCCCTTGCTTCAAAGTTCAAACTGGTAGCAAAATCTAACGAAGAGTTTGCCTCCACATAGAAGCTAGAAAGCTCAGGAAAAACTTTTAAGTCAACACCCAAAAGTAGGTGATGTAATGCTGTCACTATATGATATAAGTTTCTTGAAGAGCAATAATTGCTGATCCTGAAGGTCTATAGCATATGCTAGAGTCTAACCAAGAAATTTTCAAACCAGATAAACACCTTTGACCTACATCTCTCAAACTATAAGTGGGGTAACTATCTACATATAAGTCAAGCTCTACTGTGGAATCATCCTTGATGGCACTCATAATCACCCAAGTCTAGTCTATCAAGATTCATAACTAGCCTTCAAAGCACTGTATTCCTCTATATAAGGATCCTCTCCAACATGCATATGATCAATGCTGACAGGTTTAATATAATGAGAAACTAGAGAAGTCACACTAGTATCTTCGATAATACCAAGTGACATCACTCTCTATGCTTTGTTGATGGTTCAACCTCTACTAGTGGAGATGGAACATAAATAAGTTAGATGTTCCTACCACTCCTATTTCTTAATCAATTGGAAGAGGGCTTTGGGCATCCTGTATCAACCTCTAAATGAATAGATGAAGATTCTCAATGACTCTTACTACCACTATCTCATTTGTTTGGTAACTCCTTAGAAGCATGAGCCATGTGTCAAGGGGAACATAAGTGTTGTGTTGGTCTAGCTCTCCTGAGTATATGACTATATATGCAGAAGCCCAGCTCCAAAAAGAAAGAGAAGGTATGATGAATCCATAGTAATCATAGTTGGCTAACTTTTGTACTAGCCTCTTATGAAGCTACATAGAAATAAGAACAAGTCCCCAAGAAAAGTAGAAAATTCCAATCCATAGAAGCTACTTCGAAACAAATGAACAATGATAACACCTCAAAGAATGAGTGTTTGCTATATCAAGTATCTATGGAAGTCTATATATGGGTGTAGCCTGAGTAAAGCCATACCATCTAACTACTTTATTGGGATTGTATCCCTCCAAAATCATGGACTCGTGATAACAATAGCAAAGCAAAGCAGGTCTTAGCCTAATGAGATATTTTACTATGCATCTATACCCTAGCTTTGATAATAATAATAATAATAATAATAATAATAATAATAATAATAATAATAATAATAATAAGGGTGTACCTCTATCAATAATAGAATCTATGAATCTATCCCAAGCTCTGAATAGGTAAGCTATAAAAGGATGATCTGTGAATAATCTGGAAGTGATCCATCATGTGTGCTGATGAAAACATAAACATCTAGATCTGATCCTTGTCTAAAGAAATTGTATCTCTACTCAATTGCATAATCAAAGGAAAATTCTGCTCTTTAAAAGTAAGGAGGCGTCTTAGGATAGCTAAAGGCTCTAGAAATATATATGGGAATCCATCCATATAGATAATGCCAAGAAGCCTCCATATCATATCGGTGTGAGTCAAACATGACACTCACTCTACCCAATTCATGGTATTGGTAGGATAATGCTGCAGATGCTAGTGCAATCCTCTCACCATAAGTAAACAAACTAGCCATCAAAAGAGTAGAAGGATAGAAGAGCCTACTGTGATCCAGGAATACAAAGTAGCACAACCACGTGGCAATGAAGGCCATTAATAATAACTTTTTATCTATGCCTCATGCTAGAACATATTGAGAACTGACTCTTCTTTTAGACTCAAATCTAATGCTGAAAGACTCCTCAGATGAATGAGAGTCAATGTTAAATGGATCATCCAAGCATGCAAAATGAGGCGAGCATATTGTTGAATGAAGAAAGCTTTTAGATTATATATTAAAAGTAATAGTGCCACATTTTCTACGGCCTAATCTCCACTCTCTAAATAACCTCTAATAGTGAACTAAAGTAAGATGAAAGCTAGAAGAATATACATAAACACCTCTCATCTAACTAACCTGAGTGACGCTAAAAGAGCTCATGATTTGGAGGGATGCACTCCTAGTATATAATGCCTAAAATGGAGAGGCTTGATATATCATGTATATCTGCTAAAGTAACTATCATCTTATGTGGACTAATCCAACAAGTGTTGGTGGCCCTATCCTAATGCTCTATTATCGCACGAATCCAAGTGAAGGGAAGACAACTACATTCAAAGTATGATGCATAGTTTACATGATATCTGCCAACTCTTCTGAGAATATCACCATGCATCTATAAATGATGCAAGGCCTAATATATGCAGCCATTGATAACTGATAGAGGTGTGTTGAACACTAACTTTGAGTCCCAATCTTCCGCCTTATGATATAATATATAATAACCTAAAAGTCAAATCATACATATAGAAGAGCTCTATCTACAATTGGTTGAAGTACATCCTAATCCCTAAAACTAAGGTGATCTATAAGTTACTCTAGAGGAACATCATGATTATGTCTCAGCTTCAAATTAATCACCCAGTTAGAAGGATCTTACCCTGATAGAAGCTGTGAATCAAAGAGTAGAGTGCAAGATGATCAAGCAAATGAGTTTGCAAAAATGTCTTTAACTATCAACATGTTTTGATGTCATAATAAACAATCTTCTAATCTAGCGAATAATGTTGATCATAAGCTTCTATAATGGCCCATATCTACTCCTCAGTAGGCTCAATTGAAGGCATATTATCTGGCATTTTATAAATAAATATTGTATCTAATTTGTTTTAAGAGGAGTATATAAATTTCATTAATATAATAAAAGATAATAATATTTGAATCTATAAATAAGTTATGCTTGCAAATTTTATTTCAGTCTTATCTAAACTTTAAAGATTTTGGATTTATATTTGGATTCAATCCATTTTCAACTTGATAGGTGTAGATTTGTATTTAGATTAAGTTCATTTTTAATGTATTGAATCTAAATTTATGTTTAGACCTAACCCCGTTGGGCGTGTTGAGTAGATTTAAATACAGCCTCTTTGGACATGATAGATCTAAATTTTAGGTTTAGATTTGGACCCTTTATACATGATGGATCTAAGTTTTAGGTTTAGATATGGCTCCTTTGAGCATGATGGATCTAATTTTGGATTTAGATTAGGTCTTTTTGGACACGATGGATCTAAATCTTTGGTCTAGATTCAACCTCTTTGGGCTTGGTGAATCTACATTGACATTTTGATTTAGTCCCTTTGGACACGATGGATCTAAATTTTAGGTTTAGATTTGATCCTTTTATACATGATGGATCAAACTTTAGGTTACAGATCCATTCCTTTGGGCATGATGGATCTAATTTTTAAATTTAGATTCCGTTCATTCAGAACATATTAAATCAAAGTTTACATTTTTTTTTATTGGATGGAGTTTCCCTTTGATGGAGAATTTTTCTTACATTGCAAGAAATATAAATCCCCCCTATTTGAAAGGGGATTTCCTTTTGGGATGAAAGTATTCTTCTCATAGTCAAATGTTGATAATAATTTATCATTTCGACTGATCAATTTATAGTCAATTTTGACTATTATGTTTATAAAGCATAATGTCT
This sequence comes from Cymbidium sinense, assembly GCA_021442155.1. Taxonomy (NCBI): domain Eukaryota; kingdom Viridiplantae; phylum Streptophyta; class Magnoliopsida; order Asparagales; family Orchidaceae; genus Cymbidium; species Cymbidium sinense. The sequence continues at coordinate 30,735,556 of CM038229.1, forward strand.
TAAATAGTTATGCATTATAAGTTTTAATATATTATTTATTTATAGAGGGCATAGGCCTTATGCTTTTTGTATCAATAAGTTAATAAGTGTTGACCTCACTTTTGGAGTGAGGGCCCATCCTTCCTGTTTTAGACCTATGAACCTTCTAGGCACTTGGATATTCTTAGTGATAAGACACTTCTAGTGATTAAGGGAGTACTAAACCCAAGCTTAAGAACTTAGTAAGGCATACCTTAAGCTTAGGTTATGCCTTAGGACATATAGGTCTTACCTATCCTATGGCTTAAACCAAGACCCATGCTTGACCAAAACCAACCTTAAGCCAACATAACTGACCTCTATAGGATTTTGTTTCCCATCCAAGCTCCAAGCCAAATTGGCTTAAGCCCTAACCTAAGTTAATTTCACCATGATCCTGTGGATCCAACTCAAAACCCATTCTAAACAAAGTCTAACCCAAATTGATTTTCAAAAAAGTACTCCAACCATTCAATAGATCATTTCAAACTCCCTCAATACTTGCAATCAAACTAATTAAGTCAAATGAGTCCAATCAACCCAAGTTAGCTCATTTGACCCAAAAGGTCCAAATGAGCCAAAATCTAATTAAACCTAAATCAATTGCAATCAAGGCCACCAATCAACCTTAAATCCATCATTGAACTCTTCTCAACACCCAATTCTACCAATTCAACTCAATTAACCCAATCGGTCCACTTGGCCCAAAGTGGCCTAAATGACTAAATTGACTCAAACTTTAATGCAACTCAAATTAGATTGAATCAACCCATTTAATTTTCTCTATAATAATTGTTGATCATCCTTGATCACCCAATTGCAATCAATTGGGTCAAACCAAACCAATTTGATCACTTGATCCAAGTTGACCCAATTAACTCATATGGACCAAAATGAACTAAATCTCATTCCAACTCTAATTATTTGCAATTAATGACTATCATCAATCAAAAATTGAGTATTGGAAAGACTCAACCACCAATTAAACCAAACCAAGCCAATTTGGTCTCTAGACCCAAGTTGACATAATTTGACCTAAAGGGCCAAATTGAGTCAAATTAAATCCTAAACCAAATTGATTGAAACCAATGTCTCTAGTCAATCATAAATAGATTATTTAACATGATCCAACCTTCAATTGAACCCAATTGGATCAACCAAACCCAATTGACCCATTTAGCCCAAATTGACCTAAAGGGTCTAATTGAACCAAATCATTCCCAAATCCAAATTGATTCAAACCAACACCTACAATCATTCTCAAATGATCAATTGAATCTAAACTAACCCTCCACCCAAGCCAATTTAGCCAATTTGACCATATTAGTCAACTTAGACCATTTGACCCAAATGAACCCATATGAGCCAAAATCAAATTCATTTTAAATTAAACCAAATCAATTGATCCAAAATATTCCAAATGATCATTTGAACATACCCAAATCCTTAGTCTGACCCAATTTGACCAATTGGTCAACTTAGCTCAATTGAACCTCATTTGACCCATTTGGGTCAAATTGATCCAAACCATATCAAACCCAATCCAAACCCAACCAAACTTGGCATGGCTCATCCTTAGGTCACCATGGGCCACCCAAGGGGACCCAAGCCATGGTGAACCTGTTTGGGTTAAAACTCTTGAACCAAGCCACCTAAATGAGACAAAATCCCCATTTGGAGGGTTTCTCTCACTCCCCAAGCATTGCCAGCCACCATTGGCCATTCTTGGACATGTGGACCACTAACCCAACCTAACCCAAGGCTGTTGGGTTTAGACTTTAGCCATGAGAGGGTAAACTCATCCTTGGCTCTTCATTGGTTCACTTGGAGGAGGAGGTACACCCCATGCTAGCCCATGCCATTGCCTCAGCCCTCTCAAGCACCTCCACTTCAACAGTCTAATGGCACCTCCAACCACCTACCGACCGGATGACTGCCAAAGGCTAAGCCAATCTCAGCCTTTGGTTCACTTGAGGAGGAGAGGATACTCTCACCATCCATTTAAACTTCACACAAAGGTTCCTTAGAGTATTCTAAGCAGTCCCAGACCCTACCCTGATCCCTAGTGCTCTCCATCATCGGTAAGACCAACCACTAATTGAAAATGAGAGCCTCGTCCATCCAACCTCACCAAAATTCCATCAAACTCAAATTTACTCTTCCCACATCTTTCCCTCACTTCAGCTAGTTGAAATAATTCAATCCCGATTGATTTAATCATGGAAAGGCACTCCAAGACCAACTCTGGCGAGGGTGCTTAGTCCCCAGAGAAATTACCTAGGAGGCAGCTCGAGATCTTCAGAACAGAGCTTCGTGTCTTCAAGACGAAGCTACCTTAGTCAACAAACCATCGGTATTTAGCTCCGATGGGGTAAAAATCCAATAAACCTTAGATTTTCCCCCAAAGTGTTGATCGTTTGTGAAGTGAATCCTGATTTTATGCAATTTCCACCGTAAGATCTTCTTAGATCTCCTCCCGACACATTTTGGAGTTGATCCCATCATTCTACGAGCTTTGATGAGCTCAAATCAAGTGACGGAAGGCGGACAGTGTCCGTCCTCTAGTGCTCGGGGGACAACGGATCATGAGTCGTCTGTTCTGCATTATTAGAATGGATGACCGTGTTTTAATCTGCTAGATTATTCATTTTAATATATTAAAACTATAGCATTATATTCTATCATTCGATCTAAGATCGAATGGAAAGGATGAAATTGTGTCCGCCTCCACTGAGTTAGTTAGTCGTGTCGGATATTTTAAATAACCTATCATGTGGTGCCACATGGAAAGCACTGCTGCATCAGCTTTCGCATGGTGCCGACAGCTTAGGAGGTTAATTAAGTGTTAAAAATATCATTAAATAGCCAAACTTTGAAAATTCATAACTAATTGTAGACAAATCTAGAAAATGCAAATAAACCCATTTTGGAAATGATAAATAGAGGAGAATTTAATAAAAATAATATTATTAATTTTTGGTTAATGAATAGTGTTTGATTAGGGTTTAAAGTTTAATTTAATTATCTAATTAACACTTAATTACTTGGCCAATTGATCCCAAATTTGGTGGGTTAATCTCATGGGATGTCCTCTGCCTCCCATAATTTTTTTAGAATTTATTGGCCATGTAATTCAAGTAATTTGAAATTCTAACTCTAATTATCATCCTTAACCAATTTTATATTTACTAAAATTGCTAAACAATAAAAGATCAAATGGTTCATGATGATTAATCACTATTAACTTTGGGAGTGGTGAGGGGAAATAATTAGGACCCCTTTCGTAATTATTTTCCTAAAAACATTTCCATAGGAGGGTTAATTAATGCTTATATTAATTAAAAGTTAATTAAGTAAATTAATGATAAAATCAAATCAAATAAAAATGATGATTGGTTCAAATAATTTAAATTCAATTCATGGGTTTCTCTTTATGTGTTTGATAGCATAAAAATTATTAAGGAATTTATGGTTAATGCATGGGTGTGGGAAAATCATAAGAGAACTTAGTTCTTTCCTTAATTTAATCAACTCTTAAACATGAGCCTATTTGCATTAGGTCCTTTTAGGTGCATTGCAAATTTTAATTTCTCATTGGCATATCTATGGAGGCTCGTTATTAAGTAGTTAATTAAATTAAGGAGGCTTAGGAAATGAAATTAAATTTATTGCTTAATGATTGAACCTACCCAATACATAAAATTCACTTAATCCCCTTTCCTTAAACACATTAAGTCACCAACATGGGATGGGGCAAAACATCAAATGTCTTTCTCCTCTTTAAGTTTTAATAATTCAAACACCAAAATCAAACATCATAATAACTTTGGTTAATCGTAAAGAACATTTATTTGAGTTGATTGTCCTTAGGAATAATTTGATTGAATGTAATATGTGGAAATGTCTAGTCATTCCTTTTCAATCATTATAAATTTGTATGCCATTTTATATCATGTACCCATGTTTTTAAATAAACAAGATCAAATGAACATGGTTATACATGTATAAGTTGCATGTGTTAAATTGAACTTATTATATGGTATGTCTATTATCACTAATAAATCTCAAATTATTTTTAAAATTATAAACTAATGATAAAAATTTAAATTGATGTTAGCTATGAATACTCTTTATGATTTACATTCACTTATAGTTTAAACACATTAAAGAGTTATTCTATTTTCATGATCCATGCATATGTTTACATGTTTTTGAATGTTAGTAAATATATAGTTTGAACATCCCAGGAATATGAGGCTTTAAGTAGCCCCAAGTAGGTCTTAGATTACCTCACTTCTTGGTTTAACAATGACATGTACTTGCTTAATTTCATTCATATGTGTACATGTGCTAGAATTTGGATGGAGCTTTACTTTACACGAGTAAATGATTTTCTAATATATAATATTTTGCATGATTTTCATCCCTGTGTTAATGTATACATTTATATGTATTTAAGATAGCAAGTATATAGTCTATATGTTTTGAGAGCACGAGGCTTTAAGTAGCACCAAGGAGGTCTTAGATTACCTCACTTCCCTTGTTTAACAATGGCATGTACTTGCTTAAATCTCTAATACATATGTATGCATACTTAGCTAAGGAATGGAATCGCTCTTTTCTATCTAAAATACATTCATCAACAATCATTCAAGTGAGCCAAAAATACACACATGTACATTGCATGAATAGGTACGTTAAATTAAATATCATAAAAAAATGAAGACATATGCATGTTATTAATGATGAAAAGGAATGATAAAATGTTATCCATGTGATAGTGATTCAATCTCCTTAATCTTAAGATGCCTTTTATGTTGAATGAGATTCTTTAAGATTAACCCAAATTTAGGATTAATAAAATGCTTAATAAATCTTCACTAAAGGAAATCAAAATAATAACAATGTGCCTTTAGAAAATAACTTATGGTAGGGATGAATAGGATCAAACTCTTTCCTCTCTTTATAGCAATCAGATGTTAAGTAAATATTAAGTGAAACAAAAGAGAAATATAAATTAAAATCCATTAATCTTTTTAATAACTTGAAGTGAAATCTCCCCTCATGTGTATTTTGAACATTCCAAAACCCTTAGATAATCATAAATCTAAAGCCTAGCTAAGACATACCACACCAAATCTTAGCAAACATATTAGAATACCAAGTCACCACTTCTAGATCTAAGTTAGGATGTTGTATGTTGTGATGTTATGTTTTATTTTGTGATATAATATTTTAGACTGGATGTAAGGCCGTTATTAGCCTAATGATATTTTCTGCAGGGGATTATACTAAAGGGGCTGCTAAAATAGTGAATAATAAATATAAATGCTCTTGCTTGCATGTTGCTCATCCCCTTAGTATAATCCAATTTGGACATGTGGGCTTGGTTACCCATGTGCATCGTGCTAAGTCCAATTACATGAAAAATAATTGCTTGGGTTGACTGCTTGTTGGCTAACATCTATTTTGTAGGTGTAATTAGACTTTACTTTTTTATAAACATGTAATTTTCCAATAAGAATTAAGATTAGTGCTATGAGATTTAGGATGAACAGTGGCTAGAAGGCAAAGACTTGGGAGGCCCTGTGAAGCTTGGAGTAAATCAAACCAAATGAAGAAGAAAGAAGGAAAAGCAAAGAGTAAAGTAAAGAATAAAGACCCCCATAGCATCTATTTAATTATAGTTGTAATATTCTTTTATAATCTGGGCTGTATAAGGGTAGATCTTAGCTACCCAACTTCTTTTCTTTTTTAGGGTGTACGACGGTACCCGGCCACATCAGCCTTTTATTCTTTCACAAAATTTATGAATGTTTGATTATTATGTTTAGCTTGTGTAATAGAAATGGCATACTTTTCATAGTTTTCATAAAGCTTGATGATTGAATGTGTGGTCTAGATGTGGTTGGCTCTTTAGGATAAAATTAGTTTTTCTATCCCCACTAATAATTTATAACTAAATTCTAAAACAACTCATAACCTCACTTTAAACCCTAAGTTTATAATCAAGATAATTAAAAGATTTAGCAACCCCTTAGCTGAATGATGTATGTTCTAACAATCATGCATATCATCGTGTTTTGCTCTTGAATATGGAGGGTCTCCATTCTTGCATGATAAGAGAATCCCTTGTAGTGAAGAACACCTCCTCTCGGTGTTTTAGCCAATGATCTTATTTCATCATGCATTTAGGCACAATTATCCCAAGACTTAGTCCAAATGAATGTGTCAAAATGATATAAAAAATTATAAATTTTGCATAGTCTAAGTCTTGAATTCATGCAAATCATGATCTAGTCTCTTAAGGAGTGAGTCTAGGATTCTAGTTTCATCGGTAATTAAATAACAGCTCAACTATCTTACATTTACATAAGACTAACCTACATAGTTTTAAAAGCAAATGAGGTTTTAGTTGGTGGCCACTCCAAGAGGTTGTAAGTCCAGAAGAGTCAGGATGGGTTTATCCTTTCTTGTGGAGGTAAACCATTGTATCCCATTTTTTTAGACTTAAGTTGTGCTTTTAGCTTATGATAAAGCATCCTAAATTAAGGTTCTGAGGCTACTTTTTTCTTTCAGGCTATAAGTCCTCACCTCTTAGGCATTCCCACAATCTTGTATTGATGGACTATAAGCCCTAGTATTCTAATAAAATTATAACTCAAATAAAAATAAACTCTCTCTTTCAAATATATAAAACCTCACTATAGGGTAGATTGGAGCACTTACTAGGCTTCCTACTTATCTTCCTTTGGAATCCGTAAATAAGTCTTTCCACTTGAACTCTCTCACTTGATTTTCATGAAAAACCCAATCCTTTGATAATCTAGCTTTAAAATCTTTGGAGATACTAATTAACTATTTTAATTGAGAGTTTTCTTAAAAAATTCCTTTTTCCTAGGATGTAATTAACTATGGAAGCTTGCTTCCATAGGGAACTAAAGAACTTGACATAAAATAAACCCTACTTTACTTGTCCATGTAAACTAGAGGAAAGATCTCTAGTATATATGAAGACTCATCTGCCTTAGGAGTCCTTATTAGGTGATTAGGTTCATTGTATGGTGATACTTCCATCTTTTAAGGTGGTACATCATACCTTAATGTCATACCTGATCACTCTAATAAGTATCCCCTAAGATTTACGTGGTGTCCCAATGACTCCAAATTAAAACACCACAATAAGCTCACCATCCATATACTTTTCTGATAATATAAAGTCCTTCCCAATTTGGATCAAACTTTTCTCTTATTCAATGATGGGGAATGATAAGCCTTCTACATACTAGTATTAGTTCACCCATTTTAAAGCTTCTTGGTGAACCATACAATGATGAGCTCGAGTCATCCTTGCTCTATACATTTCCAAATTTTGCTGAGCTTGTAATCAAATTTCATTTAAAGCTTTAAATTCTTCAAGTCATATTTGGACATTTTCCTCCATTATGAGTCCATTTTGGACTACAATACAAAGTGAAGGCAATTATACTTTAAGAAGAAGTATGGCTTCTACCCCAAAGACCAATGAGTATGGTATTTCCTACATTATAGTTTTATATGTATTATGATATGCCAATAAGGCCTCTATTAATTTATCATGTCATTCTCTTTTATTTCTAGAGTTTATTTTTCTAAGAAGTTTTACCAATGTTTTATTGAATGCCTCTGAGACCATTGGCTCTTATATTATATAATGAAGAATATAGTCAATTTATCTTATATTTCTTAATGAAGTGATAGATTTGACATTCTTGAAGGTAGATCCATTGTTAGATTAATTTAATCTAGGTACTCCAAATCGATAGATGATATGGTCTTGAAAGAATTTCATTACACTATCTCCTTTAACTTCTCTTAAGGGAATTACTTCTACCTATTTTAAGAAGCAATTAGTAGTAGCCAAAATGAAGCGATATCTTGTAAATAATGGAGGGTATATTGAACCAATTATATTAGTTCCCTAACTTTTAAATGGCCATGATCCAAATTCAACCATTAGATGTAAGGCATTAGGAGGTCAATGTAAAGAGCTTGCGTGTATTTGACACTGATGACATCTTTTAGCATGTTCAATGCTATCTTAGACCATGTTAAGCTATTAATATCCCATTTATTAGATTTAAATTTTTATCTTAGGACCGAATTAATGTGCACTCCCTTAATGGACTTTACTCATTATTATCTTGGCTTCTTCTGGTCCTAAGCATGGCAACCATATTTGGTTGAATGATTGATGATATAATGTGTCATTCAGAAGAGCATATCATAACACTATTTGTGAAATTTGATGAGCTTTTCACTTATCTTTAGGTAATCCACCACCTTTAAGATAAGTGAGGAATGGTTTTCGCAAATCATCTTCTTCATTTATTGCTAAAATATCTTGGTTTTCCTTAGCTTTAAAAGCTTGAAGAAGAGTTGGAGCCAATGTTAGCCTACTTTGGACTGTTATTATAATTTGTTCTCTTTGAGGGTTTGTCATTTCTTTAGCTAATTTAGCTAATGTGTCAGCCTTGCCATTTTCTCAACTTGACACCTTTTGTAATTATTACACCAGGGATTTTTTTCAGGAGCTCTAGGACGTTCTTATGATAAAGCACTTATTCAGCTTATTTATCTTGAAAGTCCCTATTATTTGTCAGATTATGAGTTGAGAATATCCATAAACATGAATCTTCTTAATTTTTGTATTAATTGGTAGTTTTATGCCCAAAATTATTGCTTCTTATTCTACCTTATTATTAGTTTGAGGTTCAATCAATCTATATGAATATCGAAGTATACCACCTTATGGTGTAACAAATATTAAACCAATTCCAACCTATACTATAAGTAATCCTGGTGGTTTAGATGGCTTTATTGATGAAGCTCCATCAAAGTAAAGCTCTCATTATAGTGATTTTTGAGCTTCTTTCACTTTGAAGATCTGCTTATCACACAATTCATCATTGAGTGGAAAATCTACCAGTAAAAGATAAGAAGGTAGAAAGTTAGCTAGAGCTTGCCCTTTTATTGCCTTTTGTGGGACATATATAATGTTAAATTGGAGTAATAAAACTGCCCATTTAACTACGCGACTTGTTAAAGTAGGTGTAGTCATTAAAAATTTAAGAGAATTGACTTTGGATATCAAAGTTATCTTATGTGATAGCATGTAGTGACGTAATTTCTGAGTGGAAATATCAACACTGAACATTTCTTCTCAATAAGAGAGTACATTATTTTAGCTCCTGTTAAACATTGACTTATATAGTAGAGGGTGTTTTTCTTCCCTTCTTCATTTTTTTGGGCTAATAGAGCTCCATGCAATTTATCTAGGGCTTTTGTATATAGTATCAATGGCATTCCCATTATTGGTGTAAAAATTTATTTTAGACTATTAAATGCTTCTTGACAAGTATCATCCCATATAAAAGGTGCATTCTTTTTATTAATCAAGCAAAAGGTTGACATCTCCCAAAGAAATTAGAAATGAACCTCATGATATAAGCCAACTTGCCTTGTAGTGAACGTAGTTGCTTTAAGGTCTTAGGTGGTGGCATTTCTATTATTGCTTTGATTTTATAGGGTTCAATTTCAATTCCTTTATGACACACAATAAAGCCTAGAAAAGTTTCAAAAATCATGCTAAAACACATTTTAAAGGATTAACTTTTAATTCAAAACTTCAAATTATATTGAATACAACTCTTAAATCACTTATATGCTCGCTTTAAGATTTTCTTTTGACAACCAAATCATTAATGTAGTATTCTACATACTTAGGTATAAGATCATCAAAGATGTGGTCATTGCCCTTTGATATGTAACACATGCATTTTCCAAACTAAATGGCATCATTTTGTAACAATAAATGCCAATCGGTGTACAAAAGGACATATGTTTTTCATCTGCCATAACCATCTTAATTTGGTTGTAACCTGATGATCCATCCATCAAAGAGAACATATCATAGTTTGATGTGTTGTCTATCATGAATTTTACATTGGGTAACTAAAAGTTATCTTCTGGGCATGCATTATTAAATCCTTGAAGTCGATGCTAACATGGAATTGCCTTCTATTTTTTTTTCTTTACTAGGATGATATTGGTGATCCAGTCTGCAATTTTTTCTTTCTTGAATCCTACTTTAATAAGATTCTTAATTTCAGCGATTACTTGCTCTTCAATTTTTAATCATATTCTCTTTGAAGCTTGTTTTACAGGCGATATATTTGGTTTAATTGAAAGTTTATATACAACGATGTCTAGTGATAAGCTCGGCATTTCACTATAATTCCATGTGAAATAGTCTTTGTATTTGCAAAGTAGTGCTTTTAATTCTTCCAATTCTTTTAATGTGAGGTTAGCACTAACAAAAGTTGGCCTAGGATTTTCTTCAATACCTAGGTTGATTTTGTGAAGTTCATTGATAGTAGCTTAATTTCCTTTTTCCAATTTCTCACGGGCCTCTTTAAAGTCAATTTTTAATTCATCTTTAAGTATATTGTCATTTTCCTATGAAACATCACTTTGTTCATTTGTTGCTTCAAAATAAATTCTTTTTCTTTTTTGGATATAACATAGCATGAGCTCATTGGGGAAAAATTGAAGCAATATATCTCAATCCCCACGTGGTTACTTTTTCATATCCTATAGCATTTTGGACATTTCCCTTCACCAAAGCTTCTTGAACACTCAAGCTTGTATACTTAACTGTATAGGTTGAACATTATTCTTAACCAATTTTCTTAGATCTAATGAAAGTATTGAAGAATTATTATTGAAATATCTTCTTCCTCAAAATCATCCTCTTTAAATAACATTTGTGTGAGATTTGTGTCTTACTCTTCTTTTTTGTAGAAAAAGATCCCACATTCATCGTAACCTCTTTTAAGAGGGATATAGGAAGTTTTCAACTGTTATATTTTCTCTTTTCTTGAAACTATTAAGGCTTTTATGTGCCTTTGGCACTGTAATTATTTTCATATCCTTATTGGAGATTTGATATTCGAGTACCCTTATTAGAGAAACATGAGTTTTGGTTAATTATTTTGTTATATCACTAATACTAGCTCCTTCTTTCCTTTGGCTAGCTGAGGCTTTCTTAAATTGATAAAGTAGCAACTTTTCATCATCCTTAGTATCACTATCAAGGTGGGGAATTACTTTAGGTTATTTTGATTCTTTAATGCCTTTACTCTTGAATCATCACCTTTAAACATTGTCTTGATAGGTGGAGTCACTTACTTTTGAGAGTTGACTTCTCCTACTTCCTTAGGAATAAAGTACTTGGCATCATCATAGATTTTGCGTTCTTGTATCAAGAAGGGACTCATATCACCATCAATTTGACACTCTTCACCATTTTGAAGATATTTTATATATTGATGGTTTGTTATGGTCACTATGCTATATTCAAGAATCCAAGGCCTATCAAGAAGTGCTTTGTATGAAACACTAGTTTCAATCACATTGAATTTAGCTTTTATAGAAAGTTTTTGTCCTTATTCATTGAATCCTTGTAGAAATAATATGCTTTTATCTAGGTATTGAGCATTTAAAATAAATGTTCGGAGCATTTTAATTGTTAAGTTATTAGCTGAAGCACCTGAATCGATCAATTTTTTTATACTGGTGGAATTGCTTTCAGCAGTAACATAAAATGGTTGATTATGTTTGATTGTCCCTAACAATAGGTCATCATCACTGAATGTGATGGTTGCTCACTTTTATGAGGTTAAGTCTTCTTTATCCTCTCTTCGACAAAGAAGACTTCATATTATTTTGGATTTTACAAAGCTTTAATTAATGTTTCTCGTATGCTTTTAGATAACATGAGAGCATCGTAGATGCTTAATAAAGTTGATAACTTGCCTAAATGGTCCAGAACATTATAGTCCACTCTCATTTTGGCAGTCTTTTGAGGTTTAGCTAATGATGGGGGAAAGCATCTGCATTAATTTGAATATCTTTGCCTTTGTCCCTGGCTTTCCTCTATGGTGGTGGAGAAATTCACTTTCCACTCCTTAATTTGATTTGAGTTCTTCTGTGAAATATTCTTTATCAGAGGAATTTTTTGAACTCTGTGCTTCTTCAAAATTTTCAAAACTTTTAAAACCACTATCTAGTTAAGGACATAACATCTTTGAGTCTAATTTAACCTTCCTTTTAATAAGGTTTTCATTGGGAGAGCATAGCTCTTCCTCATAATTAGTTGATATTGAAATTATGTAGCATGCCTTTCTTTGGAGTTAAAATCTATCTTTGTCATAATTTTCACATATATTTTTTACTCGACACATTTCTCTTAAAAACTCTTCTTCAAAAATTTTTGTGTCAAGTTATAAGTGGACCATATACTCTTCTTACTTAACTAACCTTTAGAGAGGTTTCTCATACTTCTCCAAAGCGTCGATCATCTTCTGTGTTTCAGATTTTGGTTTTCAAAATTTTCTCTTTTTTTATTTATGAGCCTTTGATGAAGAAGCCCAATTGATTTTTATCTACTTCATTGTTTTATATAAAAATTACCACCTCTTAGCTAAGAGCATTATTGGATTAATTTAGGTTCTAAAGAATTCTTTCAATCAATGCATACTATGGCTAGAAAGATATTGATCATTCTTTTAGTCTTCTTTCAGATGAAGGTCTCTTAACCACCTTCTTCTTCTACTTATGGGGCTTTGCCTTTATTATTATTTATATTGTATGTTTTGACTCACTCAACATATTTATCTTTTGCACCTTGACTTGGGGGAATTATGATAACATTCACCTTCTTCTTTTTAGGATGCACCAATGCACTATCAGATAGAGTGAGCTACCCATTTTGATAACTCCTTTCTACTCAATCTTTGAAGATGAAATAATCATCAATTTGGTGACTTATAAGTCTGTGGAATGAACAATAGTTGGGGTCTTCAACTTTGTCTACTTGGACAGGTTGAAATGGCTCTAGTAATTGTTATCCTAACTTTAGGACATGGTTAAAAATTTTAGTAGTATATTCTCTTTTGAATGAATACTGCTTATTCATTTTCTCTAGGAGAATATCACCTTTTTTTTCTTATCCTCAAGGGGTTTTTCTACTTATTGCTAGGTCATTTTACCTCCATTTCCTTTTTTATCAACTTTAAATGTAAATGTTGTATTCACATCATTTATCTTTAAATCATATGGCTTAAGTTGCTTTCCTTTCCCAGAAGAATTATTATTATAGCCAGTATTACAACACTGTTGCGTGGACAGTCTCTCAAACTTCACTACACGATCCAATAATTATTGAAATGTATTAATCATAGCCATGGCTAAATATGGAGCCATTTGATCATCAATATTCCCCATTAAGAGTTCTACTATGTTCTTTTTCATGAGTTGTTGATCACATTTCATGCTCATATTTCTCCATCTTATTATATATTTAGTGACCCTCTCATCCTTTCTTCTCTTTTCTAAGGCAAGATCTATAATCATAACTTTCTTGGTTGCTCCTTCAAATCTCTTGTTGAAGAGTGTTTCTAATTCAATAAAAGTTTTTACTGAATCATTAAGTAACTCAGTATCCCATTAAAAGGTTGTGTTGATATAAGTGGTGATAAATTGTCAAAGCAGTAAGGCATCATATCCTACTGTATTCCCACAAGTAGCTTTGAATTGAGCTAAGTGCTATTGTGGATTTTCTAAGCCTAAGAAGATGTTGAATTTTGTCACAACATACTCTTTGGGATACTATACTTGATCATATTCAGCTGAGTATGGTCAGCCTTTTCCAACTAATTATTCAGCAGTCTTTGAAGCAATTACTACTTTGACCTTTTAACTGATAAGATTCTCTACTTGGGATTTAGCAATGATATGAACCTCTTGGTGAGAACTTAGTGTAACTTCTCTTGAAGGTTCTTATCTTTGTCTTGAAGCTATTGGAAAGTTGGGTGAGGCATTCTGCATGCCCCCAACTTTAATTATTGAATTGATCATCTCTTAAAGTTTTTTGAGGCTCTTATTGTATTATAGTTGTTATTATATTAAGCTGACCAAATAACTATTTCATTATCTCATTCATCTCATTGAGATAATTATTGAGTTGGTTGATTTCTTGATCTCTTCTTTGGAGCTGAGAATCCATCTATCATTGTAACCTTGTTACAACATCAGTTAGTGCTTCAATTTCTTCAATCTCCATTTGTGTTTCACCTTCACATTCGAGTACTTGATGACTTGGGCCCTCCCAATATTATTTCTTATTTGGATGTTCAGGTACCACATTCCTATTTTGTAAACTTGTATCAACCATAAACCACCTCGACTTCCTTGCAATCAATATTTTCATTATTTTGGAAATCAATAGCTTGTTGTTCTTCATCAATTACAAAATCATCATCTTCCCAAAAGGGCTGATTATCCGCATCATCAGCCATTGGCTAACTATTTTTAGATCAACGCTTCCAAATTATGATGGGTGATTCAACCTTTTTGCTGTCTAATTGAGCATGCTCATATTGGATTGTTTCATCCTTAATAACTTAGGATTTTTTAGGTACCCAAATTGATTAGGACCTTATAGTGGTGGATCTTTGGAGAGATATTCTAAATGTCACGCCATAAAGCTCATCGAGTGAATTAAAGTGGGATGATTGATATTACCTTTGTTTATGAAGGTTTTTGGGTCCTTCCAACAACTAGCCACTTAGTATTTTTATACTGAATGAGTCATTATTGGCACTCACTAAATATTAGACTATTGGGTTTTGGGCTTTTGCTCAATGCGGGCATGAAAATTTTCAATATTCCTACCTCCTTTAGATTTAGAATTTTTTGGGTTGGCAACCTAGCTCACCAACTTAATTAATCTTTAAAGGTTTATATTTTTAACAGCCTTCAAGACTATAAATTTTCTAGGAGACAATTTTCTCCTTTCTTAGTTGATCTTGTAAAATGTAATGCATGTGTTTATTCCAAAAAGACTTCTTTATAGTTTTTTAAGAGCTATTTCTGTTGACCCATCTAAGCAAGTCAAAATTTTATTGGAGGGTATGTTCACTTCCACCAGTGGTTCATATTGTTGTTCAACATCTATAGGTAATTTTGTAGCTCTGTGATAGGAATTGAATTTTCTTCTAGCTCTCCTGGACATTTTATATGCTCAAGAAAGATGCTTCATGATCATTATTTCCTGGAGTAAAGGTCTACCTTTGGAATGGTAGGCTTCTTCAATGGACTGTTAAGTGGATTGACGATGATATATTTTAATTTATACTCCATGACCATCTTCTCCTTTGCAGACACTGTTGGAGCTACCTTTGACAATCTATCAAAAATAGAACTCCTTTTAGAAGTTGAGTTCTTTCCATAATTGGGTAAGGCCTTAGCATTCAGGTAGCTAAGCTAGTTGGGAATTATTACATTTGGTCACTTTTGTATGATAGCCACTAGAATGCTTTTGGCATTTTGGTGCCCTCGGTGATGGGCTTGGTCATAAGTCCAGCAGGTACAAATTGTACAACTTTAGAAATTATTTCAGGACGGTGGCTCCAACAAAACTAACGTTGATCATAACTTGAAAAAAATCTAATAGTAGACCCCTCTCCTAACTTAAACTGTCATCAAATTTGTTAGGTTTGCCATTAACTTTTTCACACCTGATCATAGATTTGAAGTTAAGTTCTACTAGATTTTGGGAACTTAAACTTTTGAAAAGAACATAGCTTGATAAATTTTTAATTCTATTATTAAACTGAACATTTTAATTTTTTTTCAATCAAAGATGGAAAGAAAAATAATCCCCAGTGGAGTCCCAAGGAATTTTACCATTCAAAAACAACAACCTTCGAGAATCTCCACCATCTTTATAGGACGATAGAGAGTTTGTTCTTCATGAGGCAGATTTATATATATTCAAGTATATTTCCCCTAATATTATGTTTGGATTTATTTAGATCTAGGTTCAAATTCTTATGATTGTAATCATTTATAGCTAATTACCTTTGTTACCATATTAAGAGGGCACTCTCGATTAAGGTTGGAAATAAATATATCTTTAATATAAATTAGTATCTAATAGTGTGGTGTGGATGACTATCTAAAGAAAAAAAAAGAGGGTAATTTCGAACAAGATCCCATGGTTCAATCATCTTGAGGCTATCATTATTTTAATCTACCAACATTAAAGGGTTATTAGCCGTAATGTCTAGGAAGTCTGATTAGCATCCATTAGTTGTCTTGTCTCAAATATCCTGAGTAGACTAGAGTTATTATGTTGGAGTGATTGTAAGTGTTTATTGAATTATTTAGGCTAAACTTAGTTTATAAGTTTATCCAATAATTCAATAGAATCTGCATTGCAGGCACATGTAGGTCTTACATCCATTTGGAAAGCCAAATAGATTGGTAGTGATGTTTGCATTGCAAACATGGATTGGACTTACATCCTTTTGGAATGTCAAAAAATTGTAGGGAAGTTTGCATGGCAAACAAATGATTAGGCTTACATCCATTTGGAAAGCCATATAGATTGGTTGTGATGTTTTCATTGCAAACATGGATTGGACTTATATCCTTTTGGAATGCTAAAAAATTATTGGGAAGTTTGCATGGCTAACAAATGATTGGGCTTACATCCATTTGGAAAGCTAGATGGATTGGTAGTGATGCTTGCATTCCAAACATGGATTGGATTTACAACCGTTAAAATGCTAAAAAAATTATTTAGATGTTTGCATGGTAAATGAATAGATGTTTAATTATAATTTCTAAGATATAGCCCCTTGGTGTCGAAGAAGCAGTGCCACAGTGCTAGGGAGTTAGCGTCGCGGTGTTGGGAAGTTTGCACTTTGGCACTTAGCATTTAATGTTGTGATACTAGGAAGTCAATACCCCAATACCAGCATATTATAATATTGGTCTCCAAACCAAAGGGACAACACTTTGGTACTGCAAACTTAGCACCACAGCACTTAGGCACCATAAAAAATAACATAAAATAGGTTGATTAGTGGACTAGCACCTAAGAATTGTCATAGTAGCACCACAATGCCAATCAAAAAGTTGTTCAAAAGGCCCACAACCTGCCAGACTCATGCAACAAGAATGGACATAGTGTTTGACCAACACCATGGAGTTGTATCAAAGTGTCGCAGTTCTCCATCAATACATGATGCGCTTTATAGATTATGTTAGTTACAAAATTAATGGTAATAAATGCATCTTTTTTATGGACATAGTAACCATCTTGATCGGCACTTAGGCGCTACATGTGGAGCATTATGGTGCTGATTCTGCATCTTAGAATCTAATATATAATTAAGACCCCTAGGCTATTAAAATTTGCATTCTAAAGCCATTATTATCTTAGAAGTTCTTTCAACCCTTTTTCTTCTCAGCTTTTGCTTAGCTCTAAGATAGTAAGTATGCTGATTGAAAATGTCTAGATGGGTAAGAAGCGGGCGTCAACGAGCGATGCTCACTGATTTTCCAATGTAGATGTGGGAGAAAGGTACCAATATTCTCTTATCCACAAGTACCTCATTCTGGAGAAGAGCATCCACAATCCGAGGGAGGATCATCAGTGAGTGAGGCTAGGAGTGTCTCGCCTACAACAACACATCTTATGCCATCCTGTGGTATGGGAGGTCTTCGCTAACATGAAGAAGCACCAAAATATAAAAAATTTTGTATGGTGGAAATAAGTATATTTTTATAGTGTTGCCATTAATGCATATTATAATTTACAAAATTTTGTATATGATTAATATCTTTCTTACTAAAATAATCACTCTGATTATGATGGAATTCTTAGTTTCCTCACTATTATAAATGAAAATGTTTAGTGGAAATGGTGGAAGGAAAAGATTATAAATTTTTTTGCCACCAACTTAACAACTGAGGCTAAAGCTTGGCATTTTTTATTTCTGCCAAGCTGATGCCCACTGATAACATTAATGAGCTGACTAAGGATTGAACCATTTTGAATTTGTAATTCAAAAGGAAATTACTATAGATGTAAGATAGATTATTTATAATTCAATTTGTAATATGCTTATGGGTAATACTACCCTACAATAGGATAATCCTTCTCTTATTTATTCTTTATGTGTTGCTTTTAATGCATCAGGGGACCCGAATGAAGAAGTCCTTATACAAAGGTCTCCCATGACTAAAATAATGATTGAAGGGTTTGGATCAAAGGTGGAAGTAAGAGGTAGTTCACTTGCTCCTCAATCCAAATTCAAATCCTCGAAGACTTTAAATGAGCAACTCCAAGAAATTGGAAGAGAAGTCTCAGAATTATGAAGAAGAGTGGGTGAAAGTAGCTTGAGACAACAAAAATTGGAAAAGAAATTTAATTATCATATAGGGCACAAAAGCAATGATTTTTTCACTTGAACCAATTCAACTCAGCAGTTGTTCAGATGTTTGAAATTGTAACTTTAATGTGATCCCAAGTAGAGTTCCTTTTCTTATAGTATCTCATTATCACCCTTATGTTAGCACCCCATCAAAGCCAGATGAAATAGAGGAGGAGGACTACAACTTCTAGATAATCATTTTTCTCTCTTTTTTGGTATTTTTCTCCTTTTATTTCAATATATTTTTGTAATAAAATTTTTATTTCACCTTATTTCTATTATTTCAATTGTTTCTTGACTATCTCAAGAATTTATAAGTTAAAATTTAATTGAATAAAAACTTTAGCTCTTGATTAGCAAAATTAAGAAGTCAACACCTCAATGTTGAAAGTGAGCACCACAGCACTATATGGTGGAATTTGGGCTTTAAAATCAAAGAAGGAAGTCTTAGGCACTAAAGAAGTGGAATCATAGTGCTACTATAATGCATCAGTGTTGTTCGCAGAACATTACAGTGCTGCAAGTAAACATTTAGATCTTACAACCCAATAAGGCAACGCTATAGTGCCATGGCGCTAATAGAGTGCCTCGATGCTATTTACATAGCACTGCAATGCTGCAAGTTAACATTTTAGCCTTAAAACCTGAGAAGGAACTATTGCAGTGCAAGGATGTAGTGTCACGGCACTGATAGAGCACCTCAGCACTATCTGGATAGCACAGCGATGTTGCAAGTGGACATTTTGGCCTTACAACCAGAGAACGTAGCGATGTGGTGTCGGGATGCAGCAGGATAGTGCTAATATAATGCCTTAGTCCTATCTAGATAGCATTGTAAAGCCATGAAGTAGAGTGCCAGTGGTCCAAAATTTTGAGAGCTCAAGACCTCGACTAGTAGCGGTCATGCCACTGAGACTCTACTCTAGAGCAAATTTCTTGTGCAATTTGATGATTTCAATAAAACTTTAGTAGTGTAATGGCTTAATAATGTTAAGTTTTGAAAATTTTCTAATGCAAAAAAGCACTCTTCTCCTTTATTCTAGATCCAAGAATAATGAGGAGAGGACTTTCAATTAGAGCAAATTTCTTGCGCAATAACAACAGGTAATGTTGGTTTATTATAGCTGCGGACCTCATGAGGTGTCAATTTTACTCTTAAGTTATGGAACACATAGAGTGTTGGTCCTTTGTTATTATCGACCTCATGAGGTATTAGTCTTACACTTGAGTTAGCTACCATATTGAGTATTAGTCTTTTGTGGTTGCTAATCTCATGAGGTGTTAGCCTTACACTTGAGTCTCAAATCATACAAAGTGTTGGTCTATTGTAGTTATCAACCTAGTAGGGTGTTGGTCGTATACTTGAGTCACCAACCACATAAAAGTCTTGGTCTTTTATTTATTCTCCCATTGGTAGTTAATGAAATATTTTATGCAAGTATGATCTTTAATTCTCTCATGTATTCTTCTGAGTCAACTTTTGCCTGCTTGGACCAAGAATGGAACCCCGAGCTTTATATTTTTCCACTTAGGCCAAAAGTGGTGCACTAAGTAGCTTGAGTCAATATGCAGCTTACCAAGCATTTGGCGAGTATGGTGTATTTTCACACTATTGAGTCAACCTTTATTGGCTTGGGCTAAGAGTAGCACACCCAATTTTGTATTTTTCCACTTAGCCCAAATGACATATTAAGTAAATGAGTCATTATGCAGTTCCCTAAGTGTTAGCTTAGGTAAAAAGTACTTCTTCAATTCCTTTAGTATTATTTTCAATTTTATAGCGATCTGATTGACCATCTCATTTGCTATGTGAAGAAAGCTTTTTATCACTTTCATAAATAGAAAATTAGTGTGAAATAAGAGTTGACCTCATTTTTGGATAAGGTTAATATCATTTCTAAAATTAGTAATTAGGACACCTAATCTTAGATTAGGATCCTCCTAATTAAGTGCTTAGGAAACCACTTAGTGACCTAGTGCACGTCTTTAAGTTTGATCTAACCTAATGGGTTTAGGTAGACTTAACTCGAAACCCAAAAAAATTAAAACAAAATCAAAATAAATCTAAATAAATCAAAATGAATTCAAATTAAATCAAATGAATGAATCCAAATTTAAATCAAAGTCAAATATAGTCAACCCTTTTGACATCGATTTGACTTATGTGGGTCCCACCAAGTCAAAGGTCAACCCACCAAAATTTGACCAAATGAAACCACAAGGTTAAAAGGGACCAAACCAACCTATTGGGCAAGCCCCTTGCCACTGATGGCCGAATTTTGGCCTCCTAAAGCTCCATATGCATGGCTCTGGGTCATGTATGAAAAGAGGGGAGAAAGGCCCTCTCCTCTCCTTATTTTTATTCTAAAATGTTTACAAGAAAAAGGGAAGGAAATTTGAATCATTCCCCCAACCTCTTGCCTCTGGCAAGCCAGAATTCAGCCAAAGCTGACAGCCAACCTCTTAGCCTCCAATGGAAAAAGGAGAGGAAGAGAATTTCATAGCTAATTGGCCTTCCTAACATGTTCTAGAGGTTGAGATGACCTCAATGAAGCACCACCAAGGCTCCTCACCAACAGTGAGCCAAAGAAGACCAAACCTAGTGAGAAATAGCTGATCCTTGGTCTCCACAACATTTGGCAGGGAGGCAAGACACAAAATCATGTCCACAGTTTTGTCCCATTTAAGGGAAGGTTCTCGGAGCATGGAGACCACCAAGGATTTCCACTGATGAGGAATGCCTCACAACCGACCTTTTATCAAAATACATTTATTCTTTGTGAAGGGAATTCGATCCTTAAGAAGATCAAACTATATAGATCCATTATAAATCAATCCTTGATAATTTTGTAATCAAAATCACAATGAAATTCACCTTAGATCACCAGAAATTTGTTGGATTTGATGGACGACATCAGTCTTTCATCGAAGAAGAACTAAGAACGATCTTTACCATTCATTCCTTTTATTTAGAGCGGATGACCAAGATCTAGCTAGATGGTTTGATTAAATCCCTATAGGAAGCTGTAAGCAAAATCAGGACCATATAATCTTTGATCGGATGGTAGGGATCAATCCTAGGTGGCCGCCACTTTTGACATGGGATCTGCATGGCCTAATGGCTCCACGTCATGTGGTAATGGTGCCACATTAGGGTAGCCATTTAAAAGGAGTTTTAATCATTTTACAAATTTAAAAATTATAGAAAAATGTCAAAAAAAATTAAAATATCATAATACATTAAGTAAAAACTCAAAAAATGCAAATGAGGCTCTATAGATTCATCTCAATAAGTTGAATCCATTAAACCCAAAGTCCCCAATTAATTTTGGATCATTTTAGATTAATTTAACTTTAAATAAAATTAATCAAAATCAAATTAATTACAAATAATTAGTCCAATTGAAATGAAACTTTGGAGAACTAAAATTAAGGTTAAAATGCACCATAAGAAAAAATTTTATGAAGTATTTCAATGTAAATTAAAAGTTATTAAATCTCAAACACCAAACTTCAATTTTAATAAAATAAATTAATATTAAATAAAATAAATCATTAAAATTGATCAAATCACTTAAATTAACACAGTAAACCATAATAAACTTAAACACACCAACGAAACCCAGTGAAACTTAATAAATTACAAAATGGCTTAATTTGGTAATTAGTTGAATTAATTAGAACAAAATTAAAAAAAATTATTATAAATCAACCAAAACTCCAAAAATTTCAAGTGAACCCTCTATGAAAGCATCTTTGAGAGAGGAATCTAGGAAAAATAAAATTCTTACTAAGGAAATAATTAAAATTAAAACTTTAATTACACCCTAATCATGCATCTAACTAAAATAAAACATTGGAAATATCAAATTGGCAAGAAACCCCACTTTCCATAAAACATTCAAACCCAATTGATCTATGGATTGGGAAATATTAAATTTCCAATTCTCTTAGTCAATATAAAAATAATAAATTAAAAATCCATAATATAAACTTGAAACATTTTCATCAACATCAGAACACTTAAAGATAATTTTCCAACATTCTAAATCAAAGAATTTGGTTAATTACATATTTAGGGTTTAACGAAAATCTTAAAAATGAAAACCTAATTAAATCTTAAAGTAAACAATTCAATTAATCAATGAAAGCTAATAATGGATTAAAATGCTAACCTAAGTGTCTTTAGTTAACATAATTCATTGAAACTAAATGAACATAAATTTATTAAACATTCATGAAACAAATTATTAAACTAATCCAACTCAAATTGAGAATAAATTAAATCAAGAAGATTTAATCAATTCAGAGAAATGAAATAAGGAATTAAATTCTAAAAATAAAATTGAAACATTAATCTAAATTGAACTCAAACCCAAATCATCTAAATGAATCTAAAAGGATTAATTAAGATACTTAAGTATCATAGTTAGATCTTTAGGACGACCTTCATCTTATGATGAATGTTTCATTCTATTAGGATTTAGGATGTTGAATAATTGAGTTTTACCTAAAAGTGGAATCTATTTTATTCTTCATTCTTGAAAACCTAAACTTCACTTTAACATAAAAATAAATTTGAAAATGAAAAATAAAATCATAAATCATTAAATCATTTGAATTGAAACCATCTAAAGGTAAAAACAAATAAACTTTAAAATCCAAATTGAAACTTGAACTAAAAAGGCCTAGCAAAGTCTTGCTACACAAGCATATTTTCTTCACACACCAGATCATTAGGTCACGGACCCTAAACTTAGGTTAGGTCGATCTCTGATATTCTGTGATATGTTGTGATCTGATGTGATGTATGTCTTTATAGTGTATTATTTTAGACTGCATGTCTAAGATTGTTTTCTCATTAAACTAGATGGTCTTTTTAGAACTAATGTTACTTCTACAAGGGGCTATGCTAAAAGGGACTACCATCATAGCCTAATAGGATAGGTGGGCTTAGCAAGTAGCTATTGCTAAGCCTGTATATTTATAAAATATAACTGCTATATGTTGTTTGTATTTTCCTGACATCTATTTTGCAAGGCTTAGAATTTATTTTTGAATTTGAAATGTAAAATTTGAGCTTCAAATTAGGTTAGGATCTATGGGGTATAGGATTGACCCAACTAGTAGATGGGTGTATAGGTCCCCTATGAAGCACAATGGAGTTCCCAAAAAAGGAGATGATTCTGAAAAGAAAACCAATAGATCGAAACTATAGTTTTAGGCTAAGTTGTATAAGGGCAATGCTCGGCTGCCTATTTTCTCTTTCTTCCATGGTGTACGGCGGTAATCGACCGCATTGGCCTATTCATTAAAATTGGCTTGATTTATTTTGGGTGACAATAAAATTAACCTACTTTTCTAGGTTTCTTTCTATGTTGTGTTTTCTATGATGAATGCCTAGACACTTAGGCTTTTAGAAAAAACTTAAAATCTACCCAATTTAAATCTAGTCAACTTAAACATAAAAATAAAAAAACTTAAATCTTCATATAAACTAAAGCCCTAAGAATAACATAAAATCAACTAGAAATAATTAACAATTAAGAAGCATGCTATCATATTACTCACAACTCTTGAATTGGACACTTCACCCATTGCATATAAGGGGCATTTGACCTTTGAAGATGACCGCCTTCTTGGGGAAGTCTGCCTTCTCTTGTTGATTTGGCCCATAACCACTTCTAATTGCATGGCATTTAAGCGTAAAGATGCATACCCAAGTCCTTAAATGAATCATGAGTATAAGCATTTAAAAGCTAAAAAATGTGTATTAGTTAGTACATAACATACCCTATATGATCTTAGGGATTAGGGAGTGAGTTTAGGTTCTTAGATTCATTTTCTAAAAATACAACAACCTAGTCATCTTGCATACATGAGACTTAGCGTAATGAATTAAAATATGCTTGAGCTGTGTTAGTTAACAGCCCTGCTAGGAGGATTATAAGTCCAGAAGAGTCAAAGATAGGTTAGTTTCCTCAAGTTAGAGGAATAATTGATAATTTCCAAAATTGGAAGTAGGTAGAGCATCTGACTTTTGTCTAAAGCAATTGTAGACATAGGTTCTAAAGCATCTTACTGAAGTAAGTCTTCAATCTTAAGCATTTCTACAGTTTGTGCTACTAGAGTCTAAGTCATAGATTTCTAAGAAAATGTCAACTCAAAATTGCAATAAAATTCAAAAACAAAGCCCAATGATAGGATAGTTAAAATACATGCATCATAGTATCAATAGGCATTTCCTACTTAATTTGAATTGCCTTTCAAAAATAAGTCTTTCCACTTCGAATCATTTCTAATTGAAACTCTAAACTATCATTTTCTTTGAAACCAGCTTATAAATCCATAGAAATAATAACTTATTTCTTTAATCGAGAGTATTCTTAGAAAGAGATCCTCCATTCCTAAGATGTAATTAAGTATAAGGGATTGCACTTATAATGAACCATGAACCTAGTTTAAATTAACCCTACTTTACTTCTAATGTAGTTCTGAGGAAAACTCTCTAGTACATTAAAGACCCATTAGCCTTAGGAGTCTTTTATTAAATGATCAAATCCATTATAGGATAACATGTTTTTCTTCTAACATAATATGTTCACTCCTTAATGATGCATTGATCATCTAAATAAGAAATTCCTAAATCCTATGTGGTATAAATTTTCCCCATAGTAGGGTATTGATGAAGGACATGCCTTACATGAATATTAAATAAATTGATTTTTAGTTGGCTCACAATAACATGCAAGAGATCTAAAGCAAGAAAACATATATAAGAGGCATATTGGTTTCTAATGGTTCTCAATAAGGAGGACTAAGATGGCATAGGAGTTATCTCCCTGGACTAGGAATATAATATTTCAATGAAAAAAAGAACAATTGAAGATGCTTCAATTCAATTATTAAATGGAAAAAAATCACATAAATGTGAAATGACATGACCTAGAATCACACAATTAAATAACCACCCATCAGAGAAACTAGAAGCTAAAGAGGAATAAATCAAGCCAAATAATAAAAATTTAAAGATATGATAGAGAAAAACTTAAAATATTTAGAATTTGGTAGCAGCATCTCATTGTTTAGGCATCAACACACCTCTTCTTCGAGTACGATCGAATTTTCATGACATGGAGAAAAAATTTATTTTATCTCACACAAATGTGTAACTAGCACAATAAATAAGAAAATTTTATATTTTTAATCCATGCCTTATATTAGAGATGGGTACCAAATTTGGAAGGTGTCAAATACTACAAGAAGAAGAAGTACATGATGTGGGACTAAAGTTCTTGAAAAGTTACAAAAAAATAAGTCTACATATACCTTTGAAAAAAGATTACATTTTTCAATATAATACAATTTGGTCTATCTTAACTTATAAACTAGAAATTTGTGGAAAATCTTCTTAGCTTTCCAACAAGCCCAAGATCACCCAATAGATCATTAAGTTGAAAAATATGATGAAAGCATTAAAATTGCATAAGATGAGTTAAAACTTAAAAATACTATTGAACTAGGATAAATAAAATTAAATAATTACTTTAAATTAAGATAAATATTATTTAAATAGAATAATTTAAGATTTCAGTCATGTAAAATATATTTTAAATAAGCATGATTATGAATATAGATTGGGCTAGTTTGTTGAAAGTCTTTGACACTGAAGGTGTATATACCAACTCCCCTAATGTGTTGGGAACTTTGCTCCGATGTGTATAGGTTGCCATTATCATGATGCTCCTAAAACAACCTTGGATTAATCTTCTAAAGTTCATCTCCATTGATCCATGTGTTCTTCATGCTTAGTTTATCTTTACACTATATAAGATAGCTCTAATAACTATGATTTTTGGTGATTATTATCTAATCATCTAAAATCTGGTCAATATGCTCACTCTTCTTATTAAGTTGAGTTTGTGGATGTTCAAGACTAGGTTCACTCTTAGGAGATGGGGATAAGGGATCAAATGGCTTACTAGGTATCATAATTGGTTCCTTATATGCTATTAAGTTTGGTACATTGAAAGTATTACTAATACCATAGTCATCAGGTAGACCCATAACATACACCTAGCATGTAATTTTCAAATAGCTCTAGTTGGAAATCTTTTAGGCCTTACATAGATCATAACATAACCACCTCAAAAAACACTATATATATTTTCCTGAGAGCATTAGCTAACTTTTTATGTGTTTGATTACTTAAATTTATTTGCTCTTTAATTTAGTTATGAATATCATGAATATGTTATGTAAATTCTTGAGAAAAATTAGAAGTTCAAGAATGTATAGGGAGAGGTAATAAATCTATTGGGTAATGAGGCTTGTGTCCATAACATATTTCAAATAGACTTGTGGTTGTGGGAAATTTGTGACACCACATAGAATTTAAAAATTTCTTATTTAGATAATTAAATACGTCATTAGAGAATAAACATGTTATCTCAGAAGATAAACATGTTATCCTTAATGGATTTGATCCTTTAATAAAAGACTCCTAAAGCTAGAATATTCTCGATTAGAGAAATTAGTTGTTATTTCTAAAGATTTCTAAGTTGGTTTTCAATAGATTAATTTTTAGGATTTTCAATTGGGACATGTTCAAAGTGGAGAGAGTTCTTTTGGAGGCCAAATGGGGTAAAATAGGAAACTTCTATTAATAGTGGGATGCTTAGTAAGCATTTAAACTATCCTATAATTAGGCTTTAAGTTTGGGGATTTAATTTAGATTTTTATTTGATATTTTCTTAAAAGTCTAGGACTTTGAAGCATAAGACTATAAAAATGCCTAGCGTTAAAGGCTTATTCCCAGAGGGATGCTTCAAAACCTAGTCTATAAGTGCTTCCAACACATGTCAAATGCTTGACCTAATTTTATTTTGAGAATTATCAGTCATTCATCACACTTGAGGGAACTAACCTATCCTTAACTCTTCTTGACTTATAACCCAGAGGGCTGTCAGCTAACACCACTTAAGCACATTTTAAATTTATAAATGCAAGATGGTTGAGCTGTTGCATTTTTTAGGAAAGGAATCTATGAACTTAGATCACTTTTAATCCCTAGAATTATAGGATATGAAATGCATCTAATTATTGCACATTTTTCAAATTTTTAAATGTTTTCATTCAAGATTTATTTGAGGTCTTGGGTAAGAATTTTTATGCCTAATGCCATGCAATTAGAAATGGTTATGGGCTAAATCAAAAATACAAGGTAGGCTTCCCTAAGAAGGTGGTCATCCTCACAGGTCAGATGCCACTTATGCGTAATGGGTGAAGTGCCCATTCAAGGATTTAGAGTAATATGATTTCATGGTTTGAAAACTTAGTTGGTTTCTAATTGATTTTAAGTTTTGCCTAAGGCTTTAGTTTAAATGAAGTTACAAGTTTCTTTTAATTTTATTTCAATTGTTTAGATTAAAGTTGGGTATAAAATTTAATTTTCATTATTAGCCTAATCATCTAAGCATTCAAGCAGAAGAAAGTACAACATGAAAATAAACCCAAAAAAGTAGGTTGATTCTACTGCACACCCAAAATAAATCAAGCCAATTTAATTTAAGAAAAAGGCCAATGCGATCAATATCACAAAAAGAAAAGAGCAAATGGGCGTGCTCAGCCTCTGACTGCTAGAACTACAAGTTTAGATCTATGAGTCTTCTTTTCAGGATTGTCTCCTTCTTCAGGGACATCCATTGGGCTTCACAGGGAACCACTACACATATCTTCTAGTAGGGTTAGCTCCTGATAATCCTAGACCCCATAGATCTTAACTTAACTCTAAGCTCAAATTTATATTTTGAATTTAAAATTAATTCTTAAGCCCTACAAAATTTATGTTAGCAAAATACAAACAACACATAATAATTATATTTCTCAAACTTATGGACTTAGCATTAGCTACTTGCCAAGCCCTCCTATCCTATGGGCTATGCTTAAGGACTTATGCATACCTATAAGAACATATTATTTTTAATTTATTTATGATAGTAGTTTATTTTTAGCATAGCCTCCTGCATAAGTCAATGTTAGATCTAAATAGAACGTCCTATCATCTAGTCTAACAGGCAATCTATCCTAAACATGTAGCCTAAAATAATACACCACAAAGACATGTGAAGCACATCATATCATAAAACATCACAAGGAATCATAAAGAAATCATAGAATGGCCTAACCTAAGTCTAAGGTTGGTAACTTAATGATCTAGTGTACAAAGAAAATAGGCTTATGTAGCAAGACTTTGCTATGCCTCTTTAGTTTAAGTTTCAATTTGGAGTTTGAGTTTATTTGAATTTTACCTTAGGATGGTTTCAATTCAAATGATTTAGTAATTTGTTTTATTTTTATTTCCACTTTTATTTAGTTAAAGTGATACTTAGGTTTTTAAGAATGAAGAGCAGAATAAGTTTCATTTTCGGATGGAATCTATCTTATTCAACATCCTAACTCCTAATGAAATGGAATTGTCATCCTAAGATGAAGATCCATCCCAAAGTTCTAACTAAGATCCTTAAGTATCTTAATTAATCCTTTTGATTTCATCTATATGGTTTGGGTTTGAATTTAGTTTAGATTTTTGGATTAATTCTTTTCTTTAGAAATCTGGTTTTCCATTTCATTTCTTATGTTTCAATTTGATTTTTATTCTTGGTTTGGTATGTTCTTTTAATTTAATTTTGTTTGAATTATTTCATTTGATTTTATTT
Source organism: Cymbidium sinense (assembly GCA_021442155.1). Taxonomy (NCBI): domain Eukaryota; kingdom Viridiplantae; phylum Streptophyta; class Magnoliopsida; order Asparagales; family Orchidaceae; genus Cymbidium; species Cymbidium sinense. The sequence goes on from CM038229.1 coordinate 30,764,618, forward strand.
GTTTCATTTGATTTGATTTGAATTATGCTTATGTTTTAAGTTATGTTCATTTCATTTAGTTTGATTTATGTTAACCTAAGACACTTAGGTTAAAATTTGAATTCATTATTAGGTTAGATTGATTGGGTATTTAAGTTTGCATTAGTTTGATTAAGAGTTCATTAGCTTTGGATTTAATTAAGCCTTAATATAATTTATCACTTTCCTTAACCCTTCAGTATAGAAAATGATTAAGTTCTTTGACTTGGGATGTTTGGAGAGCTATCCTAAGTATTTTTGATGTTTGATTAAGATTAGTTCAAGTTATTTCATGATTTAGTGGATTTATGGATTTTCTTTTTCATTATTAATTAACATTGACCTAGATGTTTGGAAATTCAACAATTCTAAATCCAAAGATCAATTGGGTTGTAAATTTTTATGGCAAGTGGGGTTCCATGCTAATTCAATGTTTCTAAAGTTTTATCTTGATAAAATTCATAATTATAGTGTAATTAGGGTGTAATTAGGGTTTTAATTATTTCATTAAAACCTAAATTAGGCCTACTTTGATGCAAATTATTTGGCGATTTCATTTTTTCATTGATTCCTCTTTGAAAGATGTTTCCAAAGTGGGTTCTTTCATAATTGTTGGACATTTGGTTGATTTATTGTGAATTAATTAAATCCTGGTTAATTATTTGAATTATTTAATTCAATTAATTGCTTAATTAAGTCAATTTTTGATTTATTAAGTTCTAATGAGTTTCATTAGTATTTTTATGTTCATTAGAGTTCAATAAGTTGATGTAAGGTTATTTAATTCATTTTCATGAGTTAATTCATTTTATATTAATTTTTTAATTAAAAGGTTTAGGATTTGAAATTTCATTTCTCATGAATAACATTGTAATAATTATTGAACATTTTTGCTAATGTGTGTTTTAACATCAATTTTAGTTTCCCAAAGTTTAATTTAATTTTTTTAATGGTTTGTGCTTAATTAATGTTTAATTAAATTCATTTAAAGTCAAATTAAGGCTAAAATATCCAAAATTAATTGGAGATTTTATTTTTAATGGATTCTCTTATCAAGATGAATCCATAGAGCCCAAGTTTGCATTTTTTTGGATTTGTATTTATTTTCAATGAATTTTTGAATTTTTGTAATTTTTAATTAGTTTTCAAGGGAATTACCATTTTCTAATGACGGCCAATGATGCACTACCATGGCGTCGTCGCCACATGGTGCGACGTAATTTGACAACGCTGATCCTCTGCGGCATCCACGTCAAAAGCAGTGCTATGCGGGATGGTCCTTGACCATCCAATCTTTCTCGATCGATCCACGACATCCTTAAGGGGTCAAAATCAGATTGTTTGACTAAATCATCGATGTCCATTCATAATAGAAGGATCAGATAATAAGGATTAAATCACATAGATTTTTGGCAAGAGACGGACAATGTTCACCATTTTTGCCCAATTTATGGCGATCACCAGCGATTTTCAATGTGATTTTGATTGTGAAATGATTAGTGATCGATTTACAACTCTTGCCTTGATGACATTTTGAAATGAAAAGGGGAGGGAATTTGCTCTCCCTCCCCTCTTTCCAAAGTCGTCGGGAGCCTCCTTCTTTGGTTTCTAGGTGGCCAGAACCCGGCAATCAGCGGTTGCAATTCTAGCCAAGGAGTGGATTCAACTCCCCTTGACCTTGTGATCATGCTTGGATGATCACATGGAAGTGATGATAGCATCAACCTTGCTTTCCTTGCTTAGTCAAGCCATGTCTTCCTCCTCCTTCCTTGGCTTCTTTTTACTTCTCCTTGGAGAAAGTCAAATGCTTTTTGGCTTATGACTTTTTCCTTTCTATCCTCTACCCTTGGAACCTTTCATTTAAGAGGTGGTCAAGGCTTAAGGCCTTATTTAGATAAAATCTAAGGATTTGATAATTGAAAGAGCAGGAATTTACCAAATATCTCCTTTTGGTCAATGATCTCCATTTATCTCCTTTGGCTTTGGACTTTAGGCATCACTATCAAAAATTTTAAACTAGCATGTGGTTGCCTACACCAAACTCAAATGAATTTGAGTTAAAATCTGAACCCAATTTCACTTGGATTTGAAGTACTTGGTTTTAATTTAATACTTGTAATTTTGCATTCAATCATTTTTAATTGATGATTGATTGAGTTTTGATTTGATTAATTCTTTACATTTTTAATTGATATTGAATTTCATTTCATTTTAACCCATTTAAGCCTAATTGGGTTAAGTTTGATTCCAATTGAGTTCAAATGACCAATTTGACTCAATTGGATTGCGTTTGGACTCTAATCATGCTTGATCACATGTGTGAGATAATTTGGAGTGATTGATTTCATTAATTTCAATTAAATTTCAATTTGAATCTATTTGACCCAAAGTGAGCTTAATGGGTTAAGCTTGGGTTTCATTTGGTTCAAATGACCAATTTGATCAAATTAGACCCAATAATGGGTTGGATTATGTTTAATTATCATTTCCAAATGCTTTTGAGTTTCAATTTGATTTGGGTTTGAACCCAATAGGACTCATTTAGGGTTATTCAGACTAAGTGGCCTAATAAACCCAATTAAGGCCTAAATGAATTTGAATTTTTTTAGATTCATGATCAAACATGTTTATTTGATCATTTGAGATATATGGAATGATTTATTTTGGCTAAATTCTTGGTGGATTGACCTTTGACTAGGTGGAACCCACCTATGTCAAACCTATGTCAAATGGGTTGACTAGATTTGACTTTGGATTTGGCTTTATTATTTTAATTTAATTTCATTTTGATTTATTTGGATTTAAATTTAGTTAATCCAAATTTGAAATTTGGGTTAACTCCACCTAAGCACATTAGGTTAGATCAAAACTAAAGAGGATTCCCTAGGTCACTAAATATAGTGTCCTAGACTTAAGCATTGAATTAGAAGATTTCTATTTGAGATTAAAGCATCCTAATTATTGATTTTAGAATGATATTAACCTCATCCAAAAATGAGGTCAAGTGGTATTAGAATTTGGAATCATTGGAACACCATGCAGATCTTAAGAGGTAATTATTGAAATGATCAAGTATGGCATCTAAGGAATGATGCATTATCTCAAAAGATGGAAACATCACCCCAAAATTAACTCAATCATCCAATAAAGACTTCTAAGATATATGGGACTACATATAAGTAAAGTAGGATTTATTTTATGCCAGGTTATTTAGTTCTCTATGGATGTAAGCTTCTATAGTTAATTACATCTTAAGAAATGAGAATTTTTTATGAATACTCTCAATTGAAGTAGTCAACTAATGTCTCCAAAGATCTTAAAGATCAATGATCAAAGGTTTGATAATTATCAGAAATCAAGTGAGAAAACTCAAGGTGAGAAGAGTTCTTAATAGATTCTAAGGGAGAATAAGTAGAAAGAACCCATGATACTAGGAAGTCTAATGAGTGCTTCAATCTAACCTATAGTGAGGTTTTATATTTTGAAGCAGAAAAGTTATATTTCTCCGGGTTGAAATTTAATTGGAATACTAGGACTTAATTTTCAACAACACAAGATTATGAAGATGCTTAAGAGGTGAGGATTTATGCTCATATCAAAAGATAAATAAATAGCCTTTAAACTTATATCTAAAATGTTCTAGCACAAGCTAAGAGCTCGACATAAATCTACTTGAGGAAAGTGGGATATTTGGTTCAATTCCACTAGAGTGAGTGAACCGATCCCAACTCTTCTTGTACAATCGCCTGGAGTAGCTACTAGCTAACACCTCCTATGATTCAAATAATGTAGGTTGGTCATATGAAAATGCAAGATAGTTGGGCTATCATTTATTAAGAAAGAATTTAGAGTTTTAAACTCACTCCCTAAGAAACTAGATCATGATTAGTATGCAATTCATGTCATAGACTAATGTGAATAAAATTTACAAATTTTTATCTTATTTTAGACATAACATTTTGGACTCAGGCTTGAAAAAATTATGCTTAAATACATGATCAAATTGTGTTATGGACTAAATTAGTAGAAATGGGTGTTCTCCACTATAAAGAACTATCTCATAGGTCAAGCTTTATCCCTTATCATGCAATAGTGGAGACCCTCTATTAGAGCATTCAACCATACAGCTAAGGGGTTGCTAAATATTTTATTTACTTGATTAAAATCTTGGGTTTAAAATGAGGTATGAGTTGATTAAAATTTAATTGAAGTCATTTAATTGGAGTAGAAAATTTAATTTCTTAAAGAGCGTACTACATCCAAGCCATACAACAAATAGTAAAGATTTATGAAACCTATGAAAAGCATGTCATTTCTATTAACTAATCAATATAAACACAATAATTAAACATTAATCACTTAAAAGAATAATAGGCTGATGTGGCCAGGTATCACTGTACACCCAAAAAAAAGAAAACAAGTGGGTAGCCGAGCTTTACCCTTATACAACCTAGTTTATAAATGAATTACAAAATGAAAATAAAGTTATAGGTCTTTAATTCTTCATCTTCACTTCTTGGATTTGAGCACTTCAAGCATCATAGGGCCTCCTAAGTATAAGCTTTTTAGCCATTGCTCATCTTAAACCCCATAGCTCTGTTCCTAATTCTATTATAAAAATTATATTTTTATAAAAGTAAATATAAATAAAAGTTTAACTACACTTATAAAATTTAGATTAGCTTAACACACATTCAATCCAAGTAGTTATATTTGATACGTTGGGGCTTAGCACCCTACCTTGGGTTACCAAGCCCACTAGTCATAATGGATTATGCTTAGGGACTTATGCAACAACTATAAGCAAGAAGCATTTATATTTCAATTATTATAGTGATCCTTAAAGCATAACCCCGTAGAAAATATTATTAGCCTAAAGTCGCCCTAACACCCAAACAATGCATAATCAAACCTAACATCTAGCCTAAAATAGTACATCATAAAATAAAATATCACATCAGCACAATAAACACCATCCTGACCTAAGATTAGGATTGGTGACTTAATATTCTAACATGTGTGCTAGGTTTAGTGTGGTATGTCATGATTAGGCCCTCTAATGTTTAAGGTTATCCAATGATGAATGTTTAAATTCTTTATTATGGATGATTATGTTTTATATGATTAGAAACTTGAAATGAATTTTAACTTAACTTTTAATTTTATTTTGAGTTTAATTTTGATTTAAAATTATAAAGAGAGAAAGGAGAAGGAAAATTTTCCCTTATCCCTAACCTTAGGTTAAATTTAAGAGATGAATTCTTATGACTTTTAATCCTCTTAATGAAATGTTACAAATCTTTTATTAAACTATATGTTTGGATTTGACTTAAGAATATTATCCAAATGTGAAAGGCACCTTAGGATTAATAAAACCAAACCATGGTTTAATTTATAATATTTTTTTTGCTTTGCTTCATCTTTCTTTAATATCCATTTAATTAAATGATATGCTTAATTAAATAGCTAAATTTAATTAATTTATGTATATCTCTTTTATTACTCCACACTTAATGCATGAATGAATTAATATGTATGGTTTATACTAGTTATCATATAGGTTATGATGCATAAAGTTTTGTAAAAGAAATTAATAGAATCATACTTTATACATGTACATATGCATTAGTATATAGAATTTGTACAAGTATGTGTCATTGCTAAACTAGTGAATTGAGGTAATCAAAGACTCCCTTGGGACTACTTAAAGTCTCGCACTCTTGGGATGTCTAGACTATATACATTCTAATATTTAGGATGTTTTAACTATGTAATTCACTACAAATTTTTAAGGTGCATGCTTTTGTTAGACTAAGAAAATGAGGTAATTAAAGACCCCCTTGGGATTACTTGAAGTCTCACACTCTCAGATTTCTAGACTATATACATTCTAATATTGTAGTTCATACACATATGAATTAAATTTAACTTTTAATTATCCATATTAATTTATGTTTAGATTAATAGATATCTTTTAACTAATTAAGAAAATAATTTAAGATTTAGTACTGATAATAGCCACACTATTTAATTCAAAGTCATGCAATTAAATGTTATCTTTTATTTTATTTTATGAAATATGATTGCCTAAGCATATGAACACAAATTTAGGAATAATTGAAGTAAAGCAATTAAATATATTGAACGACATATTTGGATTCATTAATTCCTAAAGACATGCACATTAAGATAACTACCCTTGAGCCTAATCAAATTCATTAAGAGTTAATTTTTATTAAAATTTAGGTTATTTAATCCTAAAGAAGAGAGAAAATTATTAAACCGATACCATGTCCTATCTCTGTTCATTAAGTAATTTAAAAGTGATTTAATTTAATGAATTAATTATGATTAATTAACTATCTAATTAATTAAGCCTAAAAAGCTCATAAATTCAATTAAGCTCTAAATATAAGCCAAAAAATTATGAGAAAATTGTTGGAGATGCATAAACATGAAATAAATATGACCTAAGAAATCTAATATAATTGAGCTTATAATTAAAGACTGATTAAATAAATTGGGAAAACATAAAATCATCAATCACACTAAAAAATACCCCAAAATAATTGGGGATTTTTATTTATTGAAAACATCTTTGTTTGTTGAGCACAAAATGAGCTTGGTCAAAATTTTTAATGATCTACACTATTTACTATGATTTTTCTAAGTTTTAGATTAATTAATCATAAATCTAATTAAATAAAAGCCCTTTAAGTTGATTTTGACAAATAGTTAGAATGTGAGGTCCTAATTAATTTCTCTAGTCACACTTACTATTTTAATGGATAATTATTTTACCCTAATTAATTTTTTAAATTTTCATAATTTTAGGTATTTATTTAATGTAAAATTGTTAATTACAGTTTGAAAATCAAGATTTCTTAAATTACTTAGCAAATTACCTTAGAAAAATTATAGAAGGTAAAGGTCATCCCAAGAAACAATCACACAAATTTTAAGTTAATTATCCAAGTAATTAATGCTTAATTAAGCTAATTAAAAAAATTTTAAACCCTAATTAATCATTATACACTTACTAAAAATTAGGACTTTTATATTTTCTATATTCTCCTCTTTTTAAGCTTTGCAAAATGGGTTTATTTGTATTTTTGAAATTTTCTTCAATCATCAAAGTTCTAGCTAATCAAAATACATTTTAAGCCCTAATTAATCAATTTATGTAATGAGTGCCACATTAGTACTGATGCGGTAGAGCTTTACATGTGTCATCATTGGATTAACTACTTAAAACATCACATGTGGTCACTGACTTAGTGGTGTCGAATGCGCTTTCATCTTGATTGTTCAATCTTAGATCAAATGGTAAGGATTAATTACATGGATTAAAGAAAATAAATTAAAAAATTTAATGCAATTAATTACAGTTGTCTGTTTTAATAATGACCATTTGCCACTCAATCTGAGCTCACCGAAGCTCATTTGATCATGGGATCAATTCCAAATCAATCAAGGAGGCATCCTAAAGGGATCTTGTGACTCAATTTGCATCACACACATAGTTTTTTTATTAAGACCAACACCTAGGTAGCTGTAACTATGGTTATGTGATTACCTCACAAGAGCTAAAGATTAGTGGTATGTCAATCGAGGTAACTTTACTTTCAAGAGGTGCAACCCTTCTAAAGAGATCCTCCCTTGCCTCCTCATCGATCGCTCCTGAGATAAAGCTCCACTGCCACTCATCAGAGTTTGATTGAACTTGATGCTCCGGTGATCAAATCGAGTAGAAATCAATTCATTTTGGCTCATTGAGGCTACAGGAAGGTTTGAGTTAGTTTAATTTGGATTTGGTGAGAGTTTAGTGAGGTTGGATGTGAGGAGTGCTTGAACTAAGATTGGGGTTGGTCTTGCTAGTGGCTAAGTGCATGGGGAGCTCTAAGGAAGCTTGAGGACTGAGGAGGGTGCTCTAGTGATGATGTATGCTCAATTTGAATGAAGGAGGAGGTGTATAACCTCCTCCTTATGTGAATCAATCAAATGGGGTGGTTCAGGCTGAGGCAGTTGGCCGACAAGTAAGGGAGGATAGAAATGGCAAGGGACTGATGAGGTGGAGGTTGCTTAGTGGCTCAAGGAGTTTGGTGGCCTGTCATGAAGTTGATATCCCATGGGGAGTGAACTAAGGATTAGCCAAGCTGAGAGGGACCTCACTTTGGTCAATGGCTAAGCCCAACAGCTTGGGTTAGGTTAAGTCAACATGGGGGAGCTCAAGGCATGCTAAGGTAGCTGCCCAAGGCAAAGGGAGGGGTTAGACTTTCCTATTTTGGAATTTTATTTTATTTGAAACCCTTGGTTCACTTGGTTTCAGCTGAATCGGGTTCACCTTGGGTTGGGTGCACTTGGACAGGTCAATGGGGACCTAAGGACGAGTCATGCCAAGTTTAGTTAGGTTTGGACTTAGTTTGGTTGGTTTGGCTTAATTTTATCTATATAGGTCAATTTGGGTCTAATTAGGTTAGGTTGACCAATTAACCGAATTGGGTCAAGAGGGCTATTAGGTTATGTTCAAATGATCATTTGGAATATTTGGTGTATTTAATTCGATTTAATTTGAAATAGATTTGAATTTGTCTTATATGAGTTTATTTGGGCCAAATGGGCTAAGTTGACCAATTTGGTCAAATTGGCCAAATGGGGTATGAGGGGTTGAGTTTTGTTTGTTGATCATTTTACATTGATTGGAGGCTTTGATTTGATTTAATTTAAATTAGAATAGATTTTAGTTTAATTTGGTCCTTTAGGTCAAATTGTGTTAGTTTGATCAAATTGGATTCAATTGATGGTTGAAGGGTATTCGATACTCAATTTATGGTTGATTGGAGGCATTAGTTGTAATTGATTTGGATTGGAATGAATTTTGGCATAATTTGGCCTTTCAGGTCAAATTCGGTCAACTTGGGACAAATGATTAAATCGGTTCAATTGATTGCAATTAAGTGATTGATCATGACCAACAATCATTTGGCAATGATTGGAGGAGTTGATTTGACCCAATTTGGATTGAATTAAGATTTGACTAAATTTGGTCTTTTAGATCAAATTGGGCCAAGTGGGTCAATTGACATGATTGAGTCTAATTGGGCTCAATTGAGTGTTAGAACAAGTTTAATGATGAATTTAGAGTTCATTGGTGGATTTGATTGCAATTGATTTAGGTTAAATTAAATTTTGACTCAGTTGGGCCTTTTAGGCCAAATGGGTCAAGTTAGTTGGACTAATTGGTGGAATTTGATGGGTTAGATTGTATTGGGATGTTCATTTGAGTGTTTGAAATAACCATGAAGCTTGTAATGATTCGATTTGGCTTAAATCATCTTGAATTGAACTTTGGCCCTATAGGTTCAAATGGCTTAACTTGGATTGAGGGCCAATTCGGTTTAACTTGATTCAATTAGATTGCCATCAAAGTTCAATCAAGTTTAATTAAAGTTTAAATGAGCTTGGGATGAGCTCAATTTCAATTGGATTAGAATTATTTTAGATTTAGCTCTCTTAAACCTTAATGGGTTGGATCAGCTCAACTTAGCCACTTTGCCAAATTGAATCCTAATGGGTCAAATTAAGTATAGGATTTAATTGGTGTTGGTTAAGGTTTAGTTTGTAATAGATTTATTTGATTTTGAAGAATTGGTTTAATATATGGCTTGATTCGGTATAAAGTAGGTGGGTCTTACCTATCCTAAGTCAAGTCTAGCCCTAAAGTTGAATCCTACAAGTCACTGGGCTTAGGATTAGTGTTCTCCTAATCACTAGATGTGTCATAGTACTAGGAAGACCTTAGTGCCTAGATAGATCCTAAGTCTAAGGAGGGGATGGTTAACCTTACTCCAAAAGTGAGGTCAACAAGACTTATTCCTATGGATCTATTAACTAATTTATTATATGCATATTTAAATCTTGACAAAAGTTAATCCCAACATTTGATATTTTTGTGTACAAAGTATTGAAGTAAATTTCTTAAGCTCCAATTGACCACCTTAGTTTGGCCATCGATTTGTGGGTGGTAGTTTGAAGAAATTTAAATTTTGTACCCATTAAATGCCATAAAGTTTGGCAAAAATATAAAATAAAATGAACATCACAATCAAAAATAATACCCTTTGAAAGGCCATCCAAGTTAACTACTTCATCAAAAAGTAAATGTGAAATATGAGAAGCATCCGATATTTTTGAACAATGAATAAAGTGTGACATCTTTGTAAATTTATCAACAATTATAAAAATTGAATCATGCTTTCTAGTAGTCTTAGGCAATCCTAAATGAAATCCATACTAATATCCTCCCAAGGATGACTAGGCACATGCAAGGGGGTGTGCAAGCAAGAATTATGAGTTCATTGCTTAGCAAAAGCACAAGTTCTACAACTAGCAACAATCTTTGCAACCCTATGTTTCAATACTAGCCAATAAAATCTATCTTCTACAGCTTTAATGGTTCTATCTCTCACAAAGTGACCATATAAACCACCAGCATGTAATTCCCAAATTAAAAAAATCTCTAAGCGAGGTGTTAGTGATGCACAAGCATTCTCTTTTAAGTAGATAGTTATTTTTAAAAGTGTAATCATCTATAGCTTTGGTAGGATTCTCAATAAGAGTATTATAAATACCACAAAATTGAGGACACTTAAGATATAACTCAGGTGGTTTATAAAATCCAATAACATAAATAGATATTATAGATAATACTGTAACTTGACCACTAAAAGTATTAACTACTTTATTCTCTATATCGAGCTTATGCTTAAGAACAAATACAAAATTTTAAAGAAACTTTACCCATTTAGCATGATGAGGGCTTAATTATTATTGAGAGTTTAAATTTTACGACCCTCATGATCTAAGTATAGGACAAATTCTGGGGTAATAAGTAACGCCTCAAATGTCATAGTGTTTGAACTAGAGAATAGAACTCTTTATCATATGATGAATATATTTTTCTAGAATAATTTAATTTATTAGTAAAAAATGCTAGTAGTTTACCTTCTTGACTTAAGATTCCTCAGATTCCTATGCTTAATTCATCACATGATACTTCAAAAATAATAGAGAAGTCAGGTAACCAAAATATTACTGCTCATGTCATATTTTTCTTAATTTTGTTAAAGACCATAGCCACTGCAAGAGACCACTCAAAAAATTTTTCTTAATGAAATCCGTAATGGGAGCTATAATAGTTATAAATTCTTTAATAAACCTCCTATAAAATGTTGCTAATCCATGAAAGCTTCTAACAACATGCGTTGATTGTGGGGTAGGCCACTCTTCAATAGCTTTTATCTTTTCAAGATCAAGTGATGCTCCATCCATAGAGATTATAAAGATCAAAAAGTTTACATGGTCAGTAACAAAGTTACACATCTTAATATTGGAAAAATAAAAAGTTTTCTCTAAGTACAAGACAAACCTTTTTTAGGTGTTCATGGTGATCTTGTAGTGTTTAACTAAAGATTTTAATGTCGTCAAAATTTACAACTACAAATTGTTGCAAAAAAGGGCATAAAATTTGAGCCATACTCAGGACATTAGATAATCCAAAAGGCATAACAAGCCACTCATAAAGATAATTCTTTATTTTAAATACCATTTTCCAGTCATCACCTAACCTTATCCTAACTTGATGTTATCTACTTTTTTTATCTATTTTTGAAAATATTATTACACCATTCATTTGATCAAATAGTTCATCTAATTTGGAATCGAAAATCTATACTTGATTATTATCTTTATAATTGTTCAACTATCAATGCACATTCTCCAAGTATCATCTTTTTTTTTGGTAAAGAGTTGTGAATAGCACAAACCTTTATTTTATAACTCTTAAATTTGTTTTGAAATCTATTGCATGTTGAATGTCAGGCATAGGTGGTAAGCAATTTAGTTGATCCTCTACAAATACATCCTTAAATTCGTTTAGGATAGAATTGTAGATGGAATGAACAATTTAGTATTTTTAAGTTTAGATTCATAGATTATTACACCTTATATGATGGATCCATTAGTAAACCCCCTCTTCATTTCTCCTTATGAAATCAATTGTAAAACCTTCTTTCTTTATTTGATTTGAGCTTTGTATTAGAAGTTGGTTGATTTTATTTTCTAGGTGGAAATGGGTATAATGTATTCTTCTTTTCTTCATACATGAACACACAAGTGTTGGCCTTTCAAGTCAATGTAGCATCTTTATCAAATAACCAAGGTATTCCTGGAATTACACTTCCAACTTGAATTGGTATAACATCACATAAAACATCTTCTAAGTAAGAATTAAATTTTATGGGTACTAAACAATGTTTTCTTACTAGAATAGATGTGTCATTAATCCAAGAAATAGTATAAGGCCTAGGGTTATCCATAGGAGTTAACTTAAGGCAAGATATAATATCTTGCATTTATACATCTACTACTATCTATCACTATCTTACATGCCCTTTATCCTATTCGGATAAATTTGTAAAAGATCATAGTATGCTTCCAATGCTTACTTATATTTGGTTATGTAAAGATACAACTAACAATAGCTAAAGACTCCTGGTGTTGAAAATCATCTATATAATTATAATCATAGTGCTCAACTTCTAATGCATCTTTTGAAATAAAATTTTTAAGTTTCATTTCAATAGTAGAGTTTGGATCTAACTCTTCCTACTCAATATACACTAACTTAGTAAGTTGGATATGTTGTTATAACATGACCTCTTCCCTTACACATAAAACATTGAACTTGTTACCCTCCAATTATTTATGAGCTTGATTATGTTGTGCTTTCTCATTCAGGTATAGGAAGTGCTGGTAAGTGTGGAGAGGAGCAAGATGTGGGAATAAGACTAGAAGAGGCACCAAAAGTGGTGCTTTGCTGTACTAATTGAACGATGTGCGTAAAGTCAAGCTTACAAAGTACTGATGATTTTTGAAATCACTCATAATCTCTTGTGACCCTATATGCTAATTCCAAGGTTTCAACCTCTCTCAAGAATAACTCTAGTTAAATATCCTCACATAACCCTACCCTAAATCGTGATAGAGTAACAATACTATCTTCCTCCACTCCACATCGCATTAAGTATTGATTAAATCATGCAATATACTTAATATATTGATTTTCTACCATGAGTTAACTTATGCAACTAATCTAACATTTTCACATAATATGACATTGGTACATTTTATTTTCTTAAATGGACCTTTAATTCTCTTCAAGTGCCTATTTGTTCTAAACATCTTCTTAAATATTGAGTTTCAAGATTTTGAATATACAAATGAGTAGGAGATATGAGTTTCATTTTTATAAACATAAATTTTCTCTCCTTGCTTAAATTATACTAATTAAGTATTGGTTAAATCTTGATTTGCATTTGAAGTAAATATTAGGATCTAAAGTCCCATCAAAAGTTGGTGGTTCAATTTTGATAGCTCTAAGGACCTTATCATCATCATCATCATCTATAGGTGTAGACTCATGTGGATGGGGTAGTTGGTGTCATCTTGGTCTTTAAGGATTTTGAAGTTGTTTTTTTAAAACATTAGAATCAAAATGGATGATCCCTTCTACATTACTTACCCTACCTTCTATTACATCTAACCTAGTTAGAATAGCCTCTAATGTCTATTGAAATTGGTCCATATCAATTGTGCCTATAGGATGTATTTGGTATGCTCTACTTAAGCGTGTGGTCATATACTATGCAATGTTTTAAAATAAAGAAGAAAAGAGAAAAAAGAAAAAAAAAACTTCTTTCCACTCACACGTCCCTCTTTAGAATGCAAGCTAGATATTTATTAATGAAAATAAAATAAAACATTAAATTTAATATATTATTCTTATGAGCCAACCAGAACAACAATGTTCAATCATGCTTTTTTTAATCAATATAAAAATGTTTATTGATTAAAAATGGTTGATCCCTTCTACATTAGTTAGCCTACCATATAAGACATCTAACCTAGTTAGAATAGACTCTAATGTCTATTAAAATTGGTTCATATCAATTGTGTCTACAGGATGTGTTTGATATGCTTTACTTAAGCGTGTGGTCATATACTATGCAATGTTTTAAAATAAATAAGAAAAGAGAAAAAAAAACTTCTTTCCACACACACGTCCCTCTTTAGAATGCATGCTAGATATTTATCAATGAAAAATAAAATAAAACACTAAAATTAATATATTGTTCTTATGAGCCAACCAGAACAATAATGTTCAATCATGCTTTTTTTTAATCAATATAAAAATGTTTGGTCATTTTGAACCAATTCAAAACTAAAGGGCTTATTTGTGCTCTAGGCCAATGTTAAATTATATAGCTTTTGAAATCTAGCCATGGTGATAAACCTAGTCATGTCCTTTAGCCAATTAAGCTTCAATGTATGGCCAAAATAAAACTAGCCAAGAAATACTACGAAGGGCTATAAATTTCAAGAAAACTAGAATATTTTATAGTCTGGGAATTACAACAAATGTAGGACATGCCTTAAATGAATATTAAATTAATTAATTATTAGATCACTTACAATAATATGCAAGAAATCTGAAAGAAGAATACATATATATGAGGCATATCGGTCCCTAATGGTTCTCAATAAAGAAGATTGAGATAGCATAGGAGCTATCTCCTTAGACTAAGAATATAATATTTCAATGAATAGAAAAGGGAACTTAAAGATGCTTGAATTCAATTATGAAATTGAGAAAAATCACACAAATATAGAATAAAAAGAGCTAGAATCTCTGAATAAAATAACCACCCATCATAGAAACTAGAAGCCAAAGAGGAATAGATCAAACTAAATAACAAAAACCTTAAGATATGATAGAGACAAACATGAAATATTTAGAATTTGGTGATGGCATCACACTGCTTGAGCATCAATTCCCCTTCTCTTAGAGTCTGATTGAATTATTATGACATAGAGAAAACAATTTATTTTATCTCATACTAATGTGTAATTCACACAAGAATGTAAATTTTATATTTTTGGATGCATGTCTTACATTTTAGGTGGCCACAAAATTCATAAGGTGCCAAAGACTACAAGAAGAAGAATTACATGATATGGGACTAATGTTCTTCATGAAAGTTACAAAAAAGTTGTATTCATATACAGTAGAATAAAGATTACATTTTTTTATGATACAATTTGATCTATCTTGACTTGTAAACTAAAGATTTATAAAGAATCTTTTTGGCTTTCTAACAAGCCCAAGATCACCCAAAATAGAGCATTGAGCTGAAAGATATGATGAAAACACTAAAACTATGTAAGATGAGTAAAGACTTAAAAATACTACTTAACTAAGATAAATAAAACTAAATAGCTACTTCAAATTAAGATAAATATTAGAATAATTCAAGATTTAACTCATGCAGAATGGATTTTGAGTGAGCACAACTATGAGTATGGATTGGGCTAGCCCGTCGAAAGTCTTTGACACTGAAGGTGTCTAGACCATATCTGGAGGTAAGACTTACCTTATGGATAAAATTTCTTTAGGTCCTTTGAATTACAAGCTGCATGTAGCTGTGTTTACCTAATATATTTTGGCGAGCCACCATGTTTACCTTCTTCACTACCAGATCACCAATTTTAAACACTTTATTTTAATGTGATTATTATAATATTTAGCCATTCACCTCACTATCTCTTTCTATTTTAATGTTGCTTTGATCCTTAACTCTTCTAATAGATCGATAGTGGTTTTCAAAGATTCATTGTTGACTTCCCCCACTTACTGATTTTTCACCCAATTCGTAAGCCATTAGGATCATTTGCCTAGGAAGTTTATACTCGATCGGCAATATGGAATTTATCCCATAGAAAAGTGTAAATGGTGTGTGTTTGGTTGCTAAAGTGGAAGTCTTTTTGAAGGCCTAAATTATGATAGGTAAAATGTCTACCAATTTCACTTTGATGTCTTATATTTTTTTTCCTTTAGTAAATTTAGGATCTTTCTTACTCAGCACTTTCTCTTGATCATTGATGTAAGGTTGGTATACTGACACATGCTTCAACTAGATTCCTTATATCTTATAGAATTTATTTAGTCATTTGTCAGTAAATTGTAGCCAATTATCCATTATGATTGACATTTGTAATCTATACATGTAGATGATGTTAGTCCAAATAAAGTTTTGAACTACTTGGGCAGTTATTTTGGAGAGTAACTCCACTTCAATCCACTTGCTGAATTAATTAATCATGAAGACTATGAACTTTCTTTGCCCATTGGCAAGTAGCAACAAGCCAGTTAAATCCATCTCCTATATGGTGAAGGGCTAAGAACTAATAATGGGTTGCAAAAGCTGTGATGACTGCCATTGTAGAGAAACAAACTTTTGGCATTGTTCACACCTTTTAGTGAAATCCTCTACATCTTTTCTCAGTGTTGGCCAAAAACCCTTGGTAGAATTTTTATATTTTTTGGAACACCGTGCAAATCTTAAGGGTACTTATTTGGATAATCAAATACATCATTAAAAGATAAATATATTATTATGAAATATAAACATATTGCCATATAATGGATTTGATTACTTATAAGAACTTTTAGGACTGATAGGTCTTTGATGTACTATAGATTTATCCCCTGAACTACATGAAGAAATAAAATAGGGTTTATTTTGTTGTAGGATTCATAGTTCCTTATAAGGGCAAGCCCCTATAGTTAATTACATCTTAAGAATAAAAATTCTCTTCCTAAGAATACTCTCGATTAAAGAAATAATTTTTTTTATTTCTATGAATTTCAAAGCTTATCTTAAAAGAATGATAATTTAGAAATTAAATAGGGAACGCTCTCAAAGAGGAAAGAGCTCTTTTTAGAGACTAATTGGGATTAAGTAGGAAATGCTTATAGATGTTGGGATGCCCAGTAGACATTTCAACTAACTTGTCATTGGGCTTTCTAATTTTGAGACTGGATTTAATAGAGTTTGAATTGACATTTATTTAGAAATCTTGGACTTAGATTCTAGCCCAGTGTTGAAGACTTATTCCTAAAAGGATGCTTTATAACTTAAGTCTACAAGTGATTTTGACACAAGTCAAAAGCTCGACCAAGTTTACTTTTGGGAATTATCAGCTCTTTCTCATACTTGAGAAAACTAACATATCTATAACTCTTATGGACTTATCATCCACCTAGAATGGTTGCCAGCTAACACCACCTAACGATTTTTAAATCCTTGAGTTTAGTCTTCATGTTATGCAAGAGAGTTATATTTTAAGAATGAATCTATGAACCTAAATACACTCCCTAACCCAAAGATCATGTTAGGAATGATATGCACCTAATAAATTTTGTTTTATCTTTTGACTCAAAATTCATTTAAGGCCATAAGTATGCAATTTATGCCTATAATGATATGCAATTGAAGTGATTATGGGATAAATTAGAAATAGGGGGCACACTTCCCAAGAAGGGTGGTCATCCTCAAGGTCAGATGCTCCCTTATGTGCAATGGGTGAAGCTCCTAATTCAAGGAATAAGAATAATATGGTATCATGTTTTACAAAAGTTAATTATTTCTAGTTTCTTTTAAGTTGTTCCTAGGACTGTAATTAACATGAGGTTTTGAGTTGATTTATTTTTATGTTTAAGTTGTTTAGATTTAGGTTGGATAAAAAATTCAATTATCTTAGGAGCGTAACATTTCTGGCATGTTATCATAGAAACACATCACCGAAAGAAACCTAGAAAAGTAGGTTATTTCTAATGCACACCTGAAATAAATCAAACTAATTTAATTAAAATAGAACAAACTAATGGGGTGTACCACTGTACACCCCAAAAGAAAGAGAAAAATGGGCAGCCAAGCTTTTCCATTATACGACCCTAGCTAGAACTAAAAGTTTGATCTGTGGGGGCCTTTTTTGAGGACCATCACCTTCTTCAAGGACCTCCATGGCCTTCACACGGCACCACTAAGACTATGCACTGGTAGGGTCAACTTCTGCTATTCCTAGATCCCATAGATTCTAACCTAATTCTAGGCTCAATTTGCATTTAAAATTCCAAAAATAAGTTCTTAAACCCTACAAATTGACATTAGGAAATACAAACAATACTCCAGCAGTTATATTTGCAAATATACGAGCTTAGTATTAGTTTCTTACCAAACCTGCCTATCCTATTGGGCTATGCTTAGGGACTTAAGCATAATTTTCAAGCAAACAACATTTATATATTTTTTTATTACAACAGTCCCTTTTAGCACATCCCCCTACAGAAAATAGTGTTAGGCTAAAAAGAATGTCCTACCATCCAGACTAATAGACAAATAATCCTATCCATCCAGTCTAAAATAGTAGACCACAAAAATAAGAAAACATTTTCACACCACATTATAGAATATCACAGAACATCAACCTAACCTAAGTCTAGGGTCGATGACCTAATAATCTATCATGTGAAAAAAATGGCTTGTGTGGTATGACTTTATTAGGCATTTAGGTTCAAATTTTGATTTGGGTTATAGCATTTGTTTAATTTATTGTTGGGTAGTTTCAATTTAAGTGACTTGGATGTTTTGTGATTTTATTTCCACTTTTAAATTTACTCTTGAATTAAAGTTGAAATTTAAGTTTTAAAGAATGAAGAATGAAATAAGTCCCACTTTGGGTGGAACCCATTCTACTCAACATCCTAAATTCTAATAAAATGAGATGTTCATTCTAAAGTGAAGATTTATTATAAGGGTCAAAACCAAGATCATGAGTATCTTAATTAACCTCTTTTGGACTAATTTGTGTGATTCATTTAAAGTTGAGTTTGATTTATGTTTAAAAAATTTTTAGTTATAGTTTTATGTTAATAATATTTGGGGATTTCATTTCTTTTTTTACTTTTTGTTTGCTTTAATTAATGTTTCATTGAATTGATCTATGATCTTTAGTTAAGATTCAAAATGCTTTTTTAATTCTTAATTTAAAGTCCATGTTACCATGATTTAGTTTGATTTTGGTTTTTATTTTAAGTTTGATTTGATTCATTTATATTTGATGTTATTTAGTTTATATTATTTTTTATAACTTAGCTTCATATTTGATCTTATGTTTCTTTTGATTTAATTAAATTTTCATTTTATTTTAATTATTTCAATTATTTTTTGTTTGATTTGGATTAATATTATTTATTAATTTCATTAATGCTTACTAATTTGGATTAGTTAACTTGATTATATAACCTTGATTATTTTTAATTTTAATTACTTGATTTATTTGAATTTCACTTGATTTCATTTATTTATTTCATTGATGTTTATGTTCATTAGCTTAAGTGAATCCACTTAATTCATTTAAGTTTATATTATGATTCAAGCATAATTTAAAAGGTTTTGATTTCAATTGATTAAATGATTTATTAAGAATTTATCAAATTAATAATTTAAGGTTTGATTTTTATTTTCTTTCATTTCATTAAACCCTAAGTATATAATTAATCAAAATCTTTAACTTCATAGGGTTAGAAAGTTTTTTTCATGAGATATGATGTTATTGAAAATGTTTTAAATTGATTTTATGAATTTTTATAATTTCTTTGATTTTCTTTTGATTAATTATTTTATTTAAATTGACCTAATGAATCGAAATTCAACAGCTTCTAATCTAGTGGTTATTTGACCTTGAAATTTTTATGGCAAGAGAAGTTACTTTCCAATTTAAGTT
This sequence comes from Cymbidium sinense, assembly GCA_021442155.1. Lineage (NCBI taxonomy): Eukaryota > Viridiplantae > Streptophyta > Magnoliopsida > Asparagales > Orchidaceae > Cymbidium > Cymbidium sinense. Next base: position 30,784,322 of record CM038229.1, read on the forward strand.
CCCTAAAGTTCCATCATAATCATATGTGTAATTTAAGACTAATTTGAGTTTTAATTATTTAATAAAATGTAAATTAAGCCTAAATTAAAAGGAATTAATTAGGCATATTTTTTTAAAAAAATTTCTCTAGAAGATACATCCATAGAGGGTTCATTTAGAATTTTTGAAACTTTGATTGATTTATTATGATTTTTTGAAGTTTCAATTAATTGATTGAATTAAATAATTTAACTAATTAACAAATTAGGTCATTTTGGGGATTATGGGGTTTCTGTAAGTTTTAATGATATTTTTAGATTCATTAAGGTTTATTATGATTATTCAAGTTGATTTTATAATTTTTCATAATTTTTCTAATTTAATATTAATTTATTTAATTAAATTAAGGTATACAGCAAGAAAATTTTGTATTTTAAGATTTGCTTGTCAATAAATCATAAAAACTTTATCTAAGGTAGGTTTTTATTGACTATACACCTTGTGTATCTCACCATTTAATTTGATGATAACAAACCTTGTGTAATAAGAACTAATTATCACATTGCATGTTAAATTATTCACATTAATTATTATGAATGTCATTCATAATTTAGATTTATATTGATGATATATATATATATATATATATATATATATATATAATCAATCAAGTTAAATCCAAGTGTCTAGAAAAATTATTTAACTCCACGTTCTTCAGTCTATTAGGATGCTGAAGCTTTTGGACATGGACTTGATGAGAAATTTTCTAGGATTAACTTTATTAAGGTAGTTGAAAATCTCACTAAATAAAATAAATCATTCATTCATTTCAAAATAATTTATTTGAGAATTATTCATAAATTTTACATTTTATATTTATAATTATTCTTCAAATTATTCATTTTGGATAATGTGAACTAAATGCATAAACTTTGTGCTTCCATGCAACTTAAATTAAGTTCACATTTTATTAAATTATTCTCATGCTTAGGCATGTTCATTATCCATTTATTCAATGCATGAATCTAAATTAACCAAACATTGTTGAAAGTATTATTTTCTCTCTCCTATTGTCCTAGACTTCTCTCTCCTATCTTATCTCTCATCCTAAACCTTTTCGGCCCAATTTTGTTTCATGATTATTTGATAAATAAATTGAATGAAAGTTATTCAAATTATTTTCAAAATTTTTCCATATTTTTCTAAATTAAAAAATTCATTTATTTGAATCTTTAGCTTGAATTATTTTTGAATTCAAATTGAATATTTATTTGATTACATTCAAAACTGAACTCCCTCTTTATGGAATGTTATGTAGTTGATCATATACTAATATAGTTGATTTAATTTGAATTAATTTGAATTAATTTGAATTAATCTAAATTTATTTGAGTTCAAATTCAATCAAAATAAGCCATGGAATTATCATCTTTCCTTTTATATAAATTCTATTTTTGGAAACCTCCTTTGGCCAACTATATCTTTATTAAAATTCAAATTAATCTCTTAATAAAAATTGATTTAAAATCTCCTAAGATCTGATCCATCATCATTTAATTTAAATTAAGTACATTAAAATAAATCTAATCTATTTTAGGAAATTAGCTTGGTGGAATTTTAGAATATTCTTTAGATTTTATTAAATAAAGCTTGGAGTTATCTCTTCCCTTTTCAATCAAGATGATTTGATTGAATATTCCATGATATTGCATTAAATACTAATTAAATCTCATCATGAAAACTTCCTTTTTGGTCGATCATATATCATGCTTAATTTAAATTAATTAAAATTTGAATTATTGCTTTTTTTCCCTTTGATAATTAATTGTCATGATTTGTTTAGTAATAATTCAAACTCTTCTCTCTCTCTCTCTCTCTCTCTTGGCCGACCCACATAAGCAGTAACTTTTTAATTACATTATAAATCAAGTCATATGATTAATTTATTCAATTTAAATCTCTTTCCAAATTAATTTTCCCTCTATATCCCTTTTTTTATCGATTTTCTTCATCATGCTAAATTAATTTAATTTAATTGATTCAAATTGAATCACTTACTAATTAAACTTTCCCTCTTCCTTGCATTTGGTCAATTTTTTTTTGTTCTTAACTTATCTATTTCTATCCTTTCTCAATTTGGCTAAAAGTTATGTGGTAGATGAATTAAAGAGAGATTATTATCTTTGTGATTATTTCAAATAAAATACTTGTGAGTAACAAGTTTTATTACATCTAGATCATCTCATCTTTTGCATAATTAATAATTTCATTAAAAAGAGATTTCATTTGAGTTTATATGATTTAAGATTACATTTTCATTTGATCTTTTGAAAAGCTCATAGTCTCTTTCTAACAAGTGATTGATTCAAGGTTCAATTCAATATTGTGCTATATTTCAAATCATAAATTAAATCACCTTGATTTCAACTTATCATATTCATATCTAATATTTTAAAGATTCATTTACATCATATATATATATTTCAAGTTTAATTATTGCCTTCAAATTTAAATATCAATTAAAATGAGTTATCTTTCTTTCCTTTGAATTCAGTTGCCTTAATAATGTTGTAGTTGGGTTGTGAGAGCAAAATACTTTTGAGATTGAGAGTTAGTCCTTCTTTCTCTTTAATTGGTCATTTGACACAATTGAACTCGACTTAATCTATTTAAGCCAAAATGGATCAAGTATTGATTATCCAATTGAGTTAAATTGGATAATCAATATTGCAAGTTGTTTTCTTTTCATTATTCTTACATGTTCTAAAGAGAGATTATTATCTTTGTTATTATTTGATATAAAATACTTGCAAGTAACAAGTTTTTATTACTTTTAAATCATCTCATCTTTTGCATAAATAATAATTTCTTTAAAAAGAGATTTCATTTGAGTCTGTGATTTAAGATTTCATTTTCATTTGATCTTTTTGAAAACTCTAAGTCTCTTTCTAACATGGGATTGATTCAAGTTTCAAATCATTACTGTGCTATATTTCAAATCATAAATTAAATCACCTTGATTTCAAGTTATCATATTCTAATCAAATATTTTAAAGATTCATTTACATCATATATATATTCAGTTGCTTTAATATTTGTATAAATTGGGTTGAGTGTAAAAATATTTTAAAATTGAGAGTTAGACTTGTATCTTTCTCTTTGCTTTCTCTTGATTTCTTGTTGGGTTGTACTTGCTCGTTAAAGAGAGTACATGTTGGGTTATACTTGCCCACTAAGAAAAGTACGTGTTGAATTATACTTGCCCGTGAAAGAGAGTTCAGAAGATTTGTTGTAATCATAATTTTGGTTTAGTGAATTCCTAACCTTGGTGACTAGGCGTGGACGTAGGCCAATTTTGGGATTTGGCCGAACCACATAAAAATCTTTATGTTCTCTTTCTTTATTTTTCTACACTTTACTTTTTTAAATTGTTGTTGATTGTTATTTTATTTATTTAAAGCATTATAATTAAAGATCTAAGTTTTATACAAAAGGTTAAAATTAAGTTTTCTAAAATAAATTTTTAAAAACTCAATTCACCCCCTCTTCATGGGTGCCATAGCCTCTTAACAATGCTTGCATTCATATGAATTAGAACACATATCTAAATAAAGTCTAACAAAATGTTTGAGGAAATCTATTTGAATATATATCCATCTGCCTCATGAAAAACAAACTCGAACATCCGATGGCACAAAGATTTGCAAAGGCTTTTTTCATGAGTGATCACCCCCAATGAATAGGCGAATCAAAGAAAAGGTATGAATTAGAAAAAAAAAATATTGATAGCCTTTAAAATTATAAAGATCATAAAATTTATGCAAATAGAAATTAAATTAACTTAGTTTTTTTGTCATATGAAACATCTTTAGTCTATTAGACATTATTATCTTACTTTTTGAAGATTTTTTTTTTTTTTTTTTTTTTTTTTTTTGCATATACACCTTAAGGAAATTGGATGGACAATTTGAACTTGAAATTTTTAACAAAAGAAATAGTTTTACACCTCATTACTATAGCATTTATGTTGTAGTAATATCTAAGATTTGAGTTAAGGTTACTATAAAGAAAAGTTGGATGGATAAAATTCAAATTTATGAAAATAAATAAGACATCATTATTATCCTGAGAAGTAATAAAATAATCACAAAATAAAAAATAATCAAATCCTAAAGAGGCTCCATTTAGAGAATAAATGTTTAGAAAATGAAATTGTTTGAACCATAAAATCATCCCAACCTACTTAAACAAAATAATTCATCATCATCAACCTCATTGCCTCTATAGAGTAATAAAAATAAGAAACATAAATAGTTCACATTTTATGCATGATCAACATAAAAGGCCAGAACTTATATCCCAACATCTATAGAATAATCAAAAATATGAAGAAAAGAAAAAAATCACTTTCCCATTAATGTACTCACTAAAAAAATACATCGATTACTTTACCATATAATATGATTTTAGTTAGACTATATTTATCAAACCATAGAAAGACCAATTACAAATGATGGAATGACATAAACATAGAATATTCCAATCATAAATAAGAATTAAACCACAAATGCCATAAGATGAAATTAAAACTGAAAGTATTCTCAACTTTACGGTCATAATTAATTGGGAATCTCCCCCAACAATAGTATAAACCATTCAAGTTACGATTTATCAAACCAAAGTAAAAAAGCCAACTTCAAATGCTTGATGTAAACAAACCAAGAATATTCCCACCATAAAAAAGGATTAAACCTCATATTAAATCTAATATAATTGGAAATGAGAGTTTTGTAGTTTATACTACCATAACTAATTGCAAAGTACCAAAGTATATATAAAATAACTTAAATATAATAACCATCACCAAAATTAGATCAATAGAGAGAAAAAGAATATCATTGAGAATCTATTAATATTATGGATAATTAATTGACTTATCATAGTGTTTGCATCTAAAAATGATTAAAAATCTTAACCTATAGTGCCACGGTGCTATAATCATAGCGCCTAGGTGCTACCAACTACCTCACAGCATCTAGAAGCCCGAACTTCTCCTAACGATTGCTTGATCAAATATGGTAGTGCCACAACACTAAAATGATAGTGTTGAGGCACTATAACGATGTCTTTCAACTTTAAAAGCAAGAAAATCACCATTCCTGCCACATGAGCACTAACTTCCCAATGGAGTGGGGCAAAATGGTTATAAGGCGGAAAACCACCCATTAGTAGAGGAATCTCTATAAAAAGGGGGGAAAATAGCTCCCCTTTCTTTTTTCTTTCATCCCTCATTCTAAATCTAAACCCCTTTACTATTCTTGCTCTCGGTCATCTGAGTTCTTAATAGCATGCCTCCCTTAGCTATGAGAGTGATCTCATCAGGCAAGAAATAAAATCAAAACTTACTCTTGTCAATTCTAGAGAAAATAATCTTTGGAAATACTTTCTTTACATGATTTTCTCCTTGAAAAAGTAATTTAACTAAATTTCTATTGTCAATCTTAAATCCAGTGAGAAATGAAAGAGTGCATCTTCATCGATCTTAGATCTAAAGTGAAAAGAATGCTATCTAAGACTTAAAAATATTAGATTCTTGAATGTTGAAGGCCTATGCAATTGAATATGATTCCAGCATGAGAAAAACACCCTCTCTCCATTGATCTTAAGTCCAAAACAAGAGAGAAGAGTGCTTAGCACTGAAATATGTAAAAATGTAGCACTACTAAGGCATTATGCTGTCAAAATTTTTTATAAAAATTCATTAAAATTTTAAAGAATTTGGCTCAAAAAATGCATTTACCTCCAACAAAGCCAAGGCACCAAGGCTCAGTGCCGAGGCTCCAAGCTCTTGGGAATGAAATATTGAATGCTCTGTATAGAGCACTGAGGCATAAAAAATAAGGTGCCACGGTGCCAAGCTCTTTGCCTAAGAAAAAAAATAATTTCTTAACATCGGGCACCCTTAATCAAGCACCGTAGCACTAAGCTTTTAAGTCCACTATTTTTATAAAGTGTCCCAGCACTATACATTCAGCATCGAGGTGCCATACCTTCCACAATTGAGCTTAGTTTCTGTGTAAAATAAAACCCTCCCTTCATCAATCTTAGATACAAAATGAAGGAGAAGAGTGCCTAACACTAAAACATATAAAATCTTGCATTGTTAAGGCTTTATGTGGCCAGAATTTTAAATTCTTATGCACCAATGAAATAGTGCTGATGAGTAAAAGTTTGTTTGACACCACGCAAAGTTTAGGAATTTTTTATTTGGATGATCAAATGCGTCATTAAGGAATAAAAATATTATCTTAGAAGATAAACATATTATCCTATAATGGATTCGATCATTTAATAAAAGACTCCTAAGGCTAATGGGTCTTTCGTGTACTAAAGAAATTTCCCCTAAACTACATGAAAAGTAGAAAAGGGTTTATTTTAAATTGGGTTCATGTTTACCCATAGAGGAAAGCCCCTATAGTTAATTACATCTCACAAAAGTCACTTCCTAAGAATACTCTCAATTGAAGAAATAAGTTATTATTTCTAAAGATTTCTAAGTTAATTTTCAAATGATTTATTTTTGAAATTTTCAATTAGATGGTCCAAAGTGGAAAGAGTTATTTCTTTTTCTTTATTTTTTATGAGACCAAATGGGATGAAGTTGTAAATGCCTATTAATATTGGGAAGCCTGGTAGACATTTCAATTATTCTATCATTGGGCTTTAAAATTTGGAAATTAATTTAGATTTCAAGTTGATATTTTCTTAAAAATCTAGAACTTAGATTCTAGCAGCACAAGACTAGAAATTCCTAAGGTTGAATACTTACTCTAAAGAGAATGCTTCAGAACTTAAGTCTACATGTGCTTCTAGCACAAGGCAAATGCTAGACCTAATTTCATTTTGGGAATTATCAACCATTCCTCTCACTTGAGGGAACTAACCTATCCCTGACTCTTTTGGACTTACAACCCACCTAGAGAGGGCTTCCAGCTAACACCACCTAAGTGCATTTATAAATTCATGACACCAAGTCTTATGAATGCAAGATGGTTGGGCTATTGTATTTTTAGGAAAGGAATATAAGAATCTTAGACTCACTCCCTAATCCCTAGGATCATGTAGGGTATGAAATGCATTTAGCTAATGTACATTTTTTAGATTTTTAGTTATTTTGATTCATGATTTATTTTGAGGTCTTGGGTATGCAATTTATGTCTAAATGCCATATAATTAGAAATGGTTATGAGCCAAATCATTAAAAGAAGGCATACTTCCCCAAGAAGGTGGTCATCCTCATAGGTCAAATGTCCCTTATGTGCAATGGGTAAAGTGTTCTTTCAAGGATTAGAGCAATATGATTTCATGGTTTCAAGAACTAATTTTTTCTAATTGATTTTATGTTTAGCCTAGGGCTTTAATTTAAGTGAGTTTCAAGTTTAGCTTTATTTTTGTTTCTATTGTTTAGATTTATATTGTGTAGAAAATTTAATTTTCTTAAGAGTCTAATCATCCAAGCATCCATCACAAGAAAGCACAACATTGAAAAAAACCTAGAATAGCAAATTGATTTTATCATGCACTCAGAATAAATCAAGCCAATTTAATTTAAGAAAAAGGACAATGATGTCGGGTACCACTATACACCCAAAAAGAAAGAGCAAATCGGCAGCCGAGGTCTACCCTTATACAACACAGCCAAGAACTACAAGTCTAGACCTATAAGTCTTTTTTCCAGAATCGTCTCCTTCTTCAGAGATATCCATTGGGCTTCATAGGACTACTCCTATCTTCTAGAAAGGTCAACTTTTGCTAATCCTATACCCCATAAATCTTAACTTAATTCTAAACTTAAATTTATATTTTTGAATTAAAAAATAAATCCTGAGCCCTATAAAATAGATGTTAGCAAAATACAAATATCACATAATAGTTATATTTCACAAACATACAAGCTTAGCACTAGGTGTTTGCCAAGCCCACCTATCATGTGGGCTATGCTCAAGGACTTAAGCACACCTGCAAGAAAATTACATTTTTTTTAATTTATTTATAATAGTAGTCATTTCTAGCATAACCCCTATAGAAGACAATGTTAGTTCTAAAAAGAACATCCTATCATCCAATTTAATGGGAAAATAATCCTAAACATGCAGTATAAAATAGTACACCACAAACACATATGAAGCACATCACATCACAACACAGAGAATCATAAAAAGGAACCACATATTAGCCTAACATAAGTCTAGGGTCTGTGACCTAATGATCTAGTGAAGAAAATAGGCTTATGTAGTAAGACTTTGACAAGCCTTTTTAGTTCAAATTTTAATTTGATGTTTGATTTTATTTGAATTTTACCTTTAGATGGTTTCAATTCAAATGATTTAATGATTTATTTTCATTTTTATTTTAACTTTTATTTTGTTAAAGTGAAGTTTAGATTTTCAAGAATGAAGAGTAGAATAGATTTTACTTTTAGGTGGAACTCATTCCATTCAACATCCTAACCCCTAGTACAATGAAACTTTCATCCTAAGATGAAGATCCATTCGAAAGGTCTAACTAAGATCCTTACATATCTTAATTAATCCTTTTAGTTTCATTCAGATGATTTGGGTTTTAATATAGTTGGATTTCGAATTAATGTTTTAATTCTTGTCTTTGGAATTTAATTCTTCATTTAATTCTTTTGATTTGATTTAATTTTTATTCTTGATTTAATTTTCATTCTTGATTTAATTAAAGTTTTGGTTTAGGTTTGTTTTCCTTATGTTTATTTCATTAGGTTTGATTTATATTAACCTAAGACATTTAGGTTGGTGTTTTAATCCATTCTTACGCTAGATTGAGTATGGCTTTAAGGTTTCATTAAGTTGTTTGATTAAGTTCAACAGCTTAAGGTTTAACTACTTTTAATATGCCTTATTAATTTCTTTAATACTTAAGTATGAAAATCATTAAGTTTCTTTGATTTAATATGTTGGACATTTTATCCTAAATACTTCTGATGTTGGTGAAGATTAGTTCAAATTACTTCATGATTTTATGAATTTATGAATTTTTTTTATTTATTATTTGATTTATATTGACCTAAAGATTTAAAAATTCAATAATTCTCAATCCAATGGTCAATGGCAAGTGGGTTTTCATGCTAATTTCATATTTCCAAAGTTTCATCTTGATTAGATTCATAATTAGGGTGTAATTAAGGTTTTAACTATTTACTTAAAACCCAAATTAGGTCCAATCTGATGAAAATCATTTAGAGGTTTTATTTTTCCTTGATTCCTCCTTGAAAGATGGTTCCAAAGAGGGTTCATTCATAATTTTTGAAAATATGGTTGATTTATTATGATTTAATTAAGTTTTGGTTATTTATTTGAATCATTTAATTCAATTAATTACCTAATCAAGTCATTCTGTGATTTATTAAGTTTTAATGAGTCTCATTGATGTTTTTAAGTTCATTGGGGTTTGTTAAGTTGATTTGAAGTGATTGAATTCATTTCCATGATTTATTTAATTTTATTTTAATTTATTTAATTAAAAGTAAAGTTTAATATTTAAAAATTCATATTTCTTAAATTACATGGAGATAATTCATGAAAAGTCTTCCTAAGGTGTGTTTTAACCTCAATTTCCATTCTCCAAAGTTTCATTTGAATTGGATTAATAGTGATTAATTAAAGTTTGATTGATTTCATCCAAAGCAGCATTAAGGCCAAAATACCCCAAATTAATTGGAGATTTTAATTTTAATAGATTCCTCTCATCAAGAGGATTCCACAGGGCCCATGCTTGCATTTTTTTGGATTTATATTTTAATTTCTATAATTTTTATAAATTATTTGTATTTTTAATATTTTTTAATTAATTTAAAAGGAGGATTTACCGTTTAAAATGCCAAGTTGACATGGGGGGGCTTTGCCACGTGGAGTGGTGACATTAGGCCATGTGGATCCCGCATGGTAGCAATGTCAAAAGCGTCACCATAAAAGATAAAATTAGATCATCTCGCTAAACCTCAGTCGTCCATTCTAAATAAAGGGATAAAACTGTGGAGATCATCTCTCATACATCTATGATGAGAGATGGATGTTGTCCATCATTTTTGATGAATTTCTCACGATCGCCTATGTATTTTGACATGATTTTGATTGAAAAATGATTAGTGATTGATTTGCAACCAATCCATATAGTTTTATTACCATGGGATCAAATTTCTTTCATAAAGGACCAAAATTGAATGCTAGGGAGGTTGGTGGTGGAGCATACATCGATTCCTATGATCACCAATGGTGGGATCGAGTCCAATAACTTCACCTTGATGTGATAATGTTGTGGACGTGATTTGGTGGCTTGCCTCCCCGCCAAATTCTTGCAAACCAACTTATGGTCATTTTATGTCGGGTTCGATCATTTTCTAGTTCACCGATGGCGAGGGGTCTTCATTTAAGGTCGTCTCAACCTCTAGAACATATTAAAATGTTCAATAGAGGTGGGAGACTCTCCCTTACATTTCACCATTAGAAAAGGCTCGGTGGCCTCTAGATTCATTCATTTTTTGGCATGCTAGTGGTGAGGGGCCATAGAATCAATCTATTTTTTTATATCCTCCCTTGGTGAACATTTTGAATGAAAGAAGGGAGAAAGAGGCTATCTTTATCCTCTTTCCATACATGGCCGAGAGCCATGTTCATGGCCTTCTATGTGGCCAGATTCTGGCCACCAGCGGTGATAGGATTGGCCAAGGGGTGGATTCAATCCCCCTTGACATTATAAGAAAGTTTGGATCAAAGATTGGAAGGGAGGAGGGCATCTCTTCCCTTTTCCTTGCTTGGTTGAGCCTTGAATCTCTTCCTTGGTCGAGCCTTGGATCTCTTCCTTAGTTCCCTCTTCTTATTCTCTTTCTTCTCTCTTGAAGGAAGCCAAATTCTTCTTTCCTTCTTTCTTTTGGTGGCATTAAATTGATTGAAATGAATCTAATCCTCTTGAAGCCAAGAGGTGGAATGAGGTATACGAAAGTGGGGAAATGAGACTTGCATTTCTTTTATGAATTTTCAAGTCTTCTCTTCTCATAATTCCATCTTTTTAATTATTCTTTTTTTTTATGACTTATGACACCACCACCAAAGCCCTTAGACTAATGTGTGGCTGCCCAAATCAAACTCAATATGAATTTGAGGTTAAGTCCAAATCCATTAGAATTGGATTGGAAATTTGAATCCAATCCAAGCATTTAGATTCAAAATATTTTATTTTTATTTAATTACTTTCATTTTAGATTCAATTATGTTTAATTGATGATTGATTATGTTTTGATTTAATTAATTCATTTAGATTTGAATTAATTTTGGATTTTATTTCATTTCAACCCATTTAAACCTAAATGGGTTAAGCTTGTTTCCAATTGGGTTCAAATGATTAATTTGACTCAATTTGATTGGGTTTGAACTCCAATCATGCTTGATCACATGTGTGAGATTCTTTGGAGTGGTTAATTTCATTTGATTTCAAGTAGATTCTAATTGGAACCCATTTGACCCAAAGTGGGCTTAATGGGATAAGGTTGGGTTTCATTTAGGTTAAATGACCATGTTGACCTCATTTTTGGATGAGGTTAACTCTTCTTCCAAAGGCTTTCATTAAGATACCTCAGTCATTACATTTAGTCATATAGTGCACTTTCCTTGGATTAATCTAAATTAATGGTTTTAGTTAATTCCAATCCAAATAAACCTTAACATACATAATTAATTAAGCCTAGGTTAGGGTCTAATTAGGGAATTAAACCTAATTACCTCAATTAAGCTTATTACCACATAAAGAAATTGAAATTAAATCTAAAACAAATCCAAATTAAATGAAATTAAATACATAAAATCAAGACTTAAAATTACATGAATCCAAATCCAATTCAAAAGTCAAAGGTTGGTCAACCTTTGTACATGGGTTTGACTTATGTGGGTCCCACCAAGTCAAAGGTCAACCCATAAAATTTGACCAAATAAAATCATTCCAAATGGTTGGAATGATAATATGAACACACTTAAAAATAGATCAATCCATCATTGGATTCAATTTGGCCAATTTGGTCATGTAAACCAAATGATCCTAAACTTAACCCATTAAAGCCAACATGGGACAAATGGGTTTAAAATGAAATAAAATTGGAATTATTTAATCCAATGCATTCAAAATTGATTGGATCAACTCAATGAAAAATCAAACACATCATAATTAATCCAAATAAACTATTTGACTTAGTTAAAACCAATCCAAATTTGATGACATTAGATGAACTAAACCTAGGTCAAATACATCATAAACCTTAAAGTCATTGAAACACTTTTATATTGAGGTTCATTAATGATGAAATGTACACATGCTAAACATTGAACCAAGGTTAATTCATTAATTGGGATGACCTAAACTAAGCTAATGAAAAGGATACTTAAGCACCTTAATCTAAAAAAAAATTAATCCTCTCTTCTATCAATCCATCCAAGTTGTTAATGAAACATTCTCAGACCTTTCTAATGAGGATTTTCAACCTTACTCAAGTCATTTAATCACTCCCTACATAAATCCAAATTAAAAGTGTCCAAGACTAGCCAAATTCCTTTGGCATTGCTTAATTCCTCTTCCACCTCCTCATCTTACACAGGTGTAGGATGGCTAAAGGACATGGTGGCTAACCTCCAAAGACTGTGGTTAGCTCAACCGACCAAGAAGAGGGAATATATAAGGAGATACCTCATGGCCAAATGCCATTACACATATAGACCATCCCTTAAGCCAAAATAACCTTCCCATCACCTTCACCACCTTAAATGAAGCAAAAATGAACTTTCCCCAACTTCCCTTGCCATCGAGAGGCCGGAGAATGACTAACACCACTGGAATTCAAATTGAGCTTGGTCTAGGGAGCATTCTAGAGGGAGGCAATCCAATTCCTTTGACACACAAGCTCCTCGTGTCATTTCGCAGCTACTGGAGTTGACCCCACTACTAGAGATTATTGGGATCGAGGAATGCCATTAACAACCTCCTCTAAGTTTTTGACTTTGAAGCTTTTTGAAAAAAGATTGATCTCAAGTGAGATCAAACCGCTTAGATCCCTTTAACTGCATTCATTGATTGTTTTTCAATAAAAAGCATACAATTTCAACGATTGGATAACAGGAAATCATGTAAAAATTATGGACAGCTCTCAGCCTCTACCGTTGGTATAAGAGACATAATCTCCTCCTTCCATTCTTTTTAAAAGGAATGAACAATCCATATTTAGTCAAATTTCATATTCAACTCCTTAAGGAACCATAAAATTGATTGGGACTATTTGATTGAAGATCGGACGGTCACAAATCATCCCGCATGGCACCGCTTTTGACGTGGATGCCACACGGGATCCACATCGCCCACTCGCACTGCGCCATGTGGTGACAGCGCCACGGAGGGGCCATATAGGCCCGCCCTCTTAAAACGGGTAGATCCCTTATTTAATTAATTAAAAAATCAATGAAAAATAACATAAACTTAAAAAACTCATACAAAAATAAATATAAATCCAAAAATTATAAACTTGGGCTCTGGGATTCATCTTGATGAGAGGAATCCAAGAAAATTAAAATCCCCAAATTATTTTGGGTATTTTTACTTTCATTAAGGTTTCAATGTAAAACTTCAAACATTAATTATTCTAAATTAATAATCCAATCCAAATAAACTTTAGGGAATTAAAATTGATATTAAGACAAACTTCATGGAAATTAAGAATTAATAAATGAAATAAATGATGGAATTTAATCAAAATGATTTAAAACATCTTAATATACTCTAATGATCGTAAATAAACTATTAAAATTCTTGAGAACATAATAATTCATAAATTAGTTTAATTAGGATATTAATTAAATTAATTAATTCCATTAATCATCTTGAATTTTAAAAATATGTAATAAAATAACCAAAGCATAAAAAATTATAAATGAACCCTCTTTGGATGAATATTTTAGAGGGGTTTCAAGAAAAAATAAAACCCTTAAATAATTCACATTAAATTAAGCATAATTTATGTTTTAATAAAATAATTAAAACCTTAATTATACCTTAATTACATATCTGATCAAGGTGAAACTTTAGAAATTAGATACCCAAGGAACCCCACTTGTCATAAAAATTTTAGATTCATTTGACCCCTGGATTGGGAGTATTTGAATTTCCAAGCCTCTAGGTCAATTTAGAAGAAAATATTAAATTAGAAAAGTTACATAAATTATAAAATTTATAATAAAAATAAAAAACACTATAGTTAATGTCAAAACATTTAAATAAAATATATAAGTCAACTCAATATAATAGAATTCAAATAACTCTAAGTTAAAAATCATAATTAAGAAAATATGAAACTTAAATCATACTTCATTATGATTAATCTTTCAATCATAATGATTTCAAAAACACAAATATAGAAAGACCATTAATTTCTAAAATATGTAAAATATCAATCCATAAATATATTAGTATCATTTTCAAAAAGAAATAGAATGGTATAAATGTGAACATAAAAAGATGAGTATGTAAACATAAGGAAAAGAAATGTGAATATAAAAAGGTTAAGTATAATTAGAACCATAAATTAGAATGAATTAAAATTTCCAAATGACAAAATAACAAAGCATATTTTATTCAATCAAGTCATAGAATAAATCTACATTAAGATAAATGTTATTTTCAAAAGGACATAAAGATCATTTTTTTTGTTTTAAATTAATTAAGATGAATGGAATCCCTTCATAATGTTTACAACTTAAAACTATTAATGAAACATAATTTTGGAAGTATTAAATATAGCAACTTAGAACTATTCCATAATAAAAAAAATCATTAATATGAATAATTTATAAAAGTGGAATGCTAAAAATTGAATAATATTAAATATAATAAATCAAAATAACTTTATTTAGGTTAATGAATAATAATAAAATAAATAAATAAGTTAACTTTAAAAGTTTCACATTAACTTAACTTGAATAAAAGAAATACTTATATTTGAATTTTACCCTAAACCAAATATAGTAAAGTTAATGAATAAACATAAATATTAAATCAAACATAAACTCAATACAAATAAAAGTCACTATAATCGACTAAGTAAATATGCCAAACTAAAGGAATAAGTGATTAATATCAATATCACAACCTTAAACCAAAGAAATTAAAAGAAACTCAAATTATAGTGATAAATGAATTAACTTAAAGGAAATTTTAAATTAAATCATAATAAGAAAGAGAATAACTTAATCCAAACCAAAATCATAAAATACCTAAATAGAGAAATAAAAAAATAAAATGAAATAAACTAAATTAAATAAACCCCTCTAAATTCAAGTTCAAATCAAAATACATAGGATTTTAGTTAGATCCTCAAGATGAATCTTTACCATAGAATAAAGATATCATCCAATTAGGATTTAGGGTATTGAATGGAATGGGCTTTATTAAAAATGAAACTTATTTTATTCTTCACTCTTGAAAACCTAAGTTAAACCTTAAACATAATAAAATGTACCTAAAATGAATATAAATTATTAAATAATTTGAATTGAAATCATCTAAAGGTAAATAAACCAACATTTGAAACTAAGGAAATAAAAAATTAAATCATAAAGCTTAGTAAAGACTTGCCACACAAACCCTTTTCTTCACACACTAGAACTATAGGTCATAGACCCTAGAATTAGGTTAGGATGTTCTGTGATTTTCTGTGATTTCATGTGATTATGTGATGAGAATTGCCTTTATTATTTTGCGGTGTATTATTTTAGACTAGATTTCTAGGATTGATTTCCAATAATCTGAATGGTAGGACATTATTTCTAGAACTAACATTATCTTCTGAGGGGCTGTGTGTTAAAGGACTCATCATAATTAAAATTATAAAATTATTATTTACTTTGCTAAAAAATTCCTTAACATAGTCCATAAGACAGTGGGCTTGGCAAGCAACTAATGCTAAGCCATATTTTAAAATATTGTTGTGTCTTACTTGTATTTTGACATTTTATTATGATTTATTTTTTAAATTTAAAAAAATATAAATTTGAGCTTAGAATTAAGTTAGGATCTATGAGATTTATGATTAGTAGGAGCTAACCTAACAGGAGATGGAGAAGAAGACCCTAGAAGACATAGACTTGTAGTTCTAAGCGAGACGTATAAGGCGAGCTCAGCCCATTTTTCTTTCTTTTAAGGTGTACAATGGTACCCGATCGCATTATCCTGATTCTATGAATTTAAATTGACTTGATTTATTTTGGGTGCGCTATAGAATTAACCTGCTCTTCTAGGTTTCTTTATGTGTTGTGCTTTTCTGTGATGAATGCCTACACGTAGGCACATAGGAAAAAAACTAAAATTTTTACCAAATTAAATTTAATCAATTCAAACATAAAAATAAATGCAATTCAAAATTGAATATAAATAAAGACCTAAGAAATAATTTAAAATCAATTAGAAACTAACTAACTCTTGGAAATTATGCAATCATATTGTTCCAATCCTTGAATTGGGAAACTTTTCCCATTGCACATAAGGGGCATCTGACCTATGAGGGTGACCACCTTCTTGGGAAGTCTGCCTTCTATTAATTGATTTAGCTCATGACTCACTTTCTAATTACATACCATGTAGGCATAACTTGCATACCCATGGTCTAAAATGATTATTGAGTCAAAATATATAAAAGTCTAAAAAATGTGCATTAGTTAGATGCATTTCATACCCAACATTATCTTAGGGATTAAGGAGTGAGTCTAGGTTCATAGATTCCTTTCTTAAAAATATAACAGTCCAACCATCTTGCATTCATAAGACTTGGCATCATGAATTTAAAATGCGCTTAGGTGATGTTAGGTAGCAACCCTCTCTAGGCAGGTTGTAAGTCCAGAAGAGTCAGGGATAGGTTAATTCCCTCATGTGAGAGTAATAGCCGATAATTCCCAAAATGAAACTAGGTCAACCATCTGACATGTGTCAGAATCACCTATAGACTAAGTTCTGAAACATCCTTTTTAGGAATAAGTTTTCAACCCTAGGTATTTCTGCAGGCTTATGCTAGAATCTATGTCATAGACTTCTAAAAAAATATCAACTCAAAATCTAAATTAAAATCTAAAATTTAAAGCCCAATTATAAGATAATTAAAATGTCTACTGGGCATCCTAGTATCAATATAAATTTCCTACTTTATCCCATTTGGCTTCCAAAATAACTCTCTCCAATTTGAACTGCTCTTATTTGAAATTCCAAAAATCAATCCTTTGAAATCCACTTTAGAAATCTTTAGGAATAATAACTTATTTCTTTAAGAGTATTCTTAGGAAGAGACCCTTCTTAAGATGTAATTAACTATAGAGGCTTGCCTCTATAGGGAACCATGAACCCAGTTTAAATTAAACCATGTTTTACCTTCCATGTAGTTCAAGGAAAAAATCTCTAGTACATGAAAGACCCATTAGCCTTAATAGTCTTTTACTTATTGATCAAAACCATTATAGGAAGACATATTTATCTTTTGAGATAATATTATTATTTCTTAATGCTGCATTTGATCATCTAAATAAGAAATTTTGAAACTCTATGTGGTGTCATAAATTTTCTCCGCAGAGATATTTTCTAGTGACTCCACTGGGGAATGGTTCCTCTCTTCTTCTTTAGAAATAAGTTATTATTTCTATAATCGGCAATGTACTTGTGTTTACATGGGTCAAAATTGTCTTTTGTCTCATTTAATATCTCTCAATTTCACTCTTGGTAAGTATATTCAACATGATAAAAGAGAGAATGTACAACTATCCCATTTGTGGAAACCAAGTGGGATAATTTTATAATTCCTATATTTTTAAAATGAAAAATATTTTTTAAATCTTAGACATGACATTGGCCAAAATTCCCTAATGTTTCAAAATTATTTCTTTTGACTACATTCTAGTTATTTTAAATTACTATATAATAATTCTCATTTAAAAGTATTTTTGTAAATAAAATGGTTGGACAATTAATCTTTACTGCTACATCCGAGATAAACTTCTCTGTGGATAGTAGTCAACTGGCTAATGGCTCCATCATTAAATTTGGAGCTAGTTTTGAAAATTTAAATATCACTGTAAATGGAGTGACTTTTGTTCCTGTTGCTGAGGCAGCACTTAATAACAAGTATCCAATCCTAGAATTTTGGCACACCTCTTCCTGCTCCTACTGAAAATAGGAAGGTTACTGATTGTTACTAAGAGGATCCAATAGGATCCTGTTCAGAAGAAAGTAAAGATGTCCACTTCAGAGACATTGCCTACTCCTATCCCATGTAGTACTTTAGAGATAGGTTCCACCTCTGAACCACCTGAGATGATGATGAGTCAAAAGAAAAATAGGAGTAGAAGGCTTACAACAGCAGCCCTCAGGGAATGTAAACAAAAAAAAAATGCTATATATGGAATAAGCTATGGTGAGGGGTGGTTTACCATCCCAGACACTTCCCTTCTCTTAGGTGGAAGCATATATCATCTCTTGTCTGCTGCCCGGGGGGAGGAGGACGTGTCTAGGATTGTGAGTTCTCTGACTCACCCCTTTTTATATGAAGAAAAGAAAATTTTTTAAGTTGTTAAATAAAGAAAATCTCATGGTAGGCTATGTCAGATCCTTCATAGGATCCCTGGACTGTCCTAATACACTAAGGAGGAGTTATTAAGGGCCATGAAGGATCATGCATCAAAAATTCTAGGAAAAGAACTCTTAGGTAGACCTGCCACTTCCTATTATAAAGGGAAGGGGAAGGCAATTGTTCCTGATAGAATGGGGTTTTCTTATCTTATAGCACTAGACTGATGCCATCACCCTAGACACTCATTGACATGGCATAGAGATCAACCTATTAGTCTAGGCTAAAAAATAAAATAGGAGAGTTTATGTCAGGAAGGTTTCACTAGCTCTTGAACCTAGTGTGCCTTCACAATCTTTGCCATCCACATCTCTAGAGAGACATGTCTCTAAGCCTACTCTAGATAAGCCTCTGCCATCTTCATCAAGGCCTCAAATTGAAGGGCCCTCATAATTTTATGTTTTCAATATGGAAATAGATTCTCCTCATCCATCTCTTTATGTTGGGGAGACTACTGATGAGTGTCACCTTGGCTTAGGAGCCACCCTTGAGGAAGTTCCTTCTCCTCAAGAGGGTGTAAAAGGTGAAGGATCTAAAATGAGACCCATGGAAATGGGTGATGAATTAGATATCATTCTTGACAGCAATGGTACTCCATTTCATCTATCCAAAGAAGAAATGGAGACTATTATCAAAGAGGATGAAGAAAATGAAAAAAGAAAAAGAATGCATGAGCATTATGATTTCGAGCATGATGACTTGTTGGATGATGATCCGGAGCTACCTGTAGCTCACATCTACATGGTTAATACTAGGTCATCGAAGAGAGAGCAAGATAAAACACTAGAAAACCCTACTTTAGATCCTACTCAATAACTCATCCTTCAAATTTAAAAGAAGGATGATCAAATTGCATCAATGAAAAAGAGGATGGAGGAGATGAATGTCACTATGCAATCACTTCGAGGCATGATCCCCTCCTCTTCATAGCCTCACCAGATTAAGCAGTCTGACCCACATCCCAAAAATGACTTTAGGTCTTGTTTAGAGGAGTACTGTCGGGAGTCAAAACCTGTCGATGATGTACCCTACACAACTAAACTAAAATCATTAGTGAAATAGCAAATAAAAGAAGCCCTCACATAGTCTCGAGACACAACCTTAGTTCTAAAGGGTAGACTCTACTTTGAGGAATATGATTATGTTCTCTACCCCAAAGGATTTTTACCCTTTTCTTTTAAAGTATTTGATGAGACTGGGAACCCCAATAAGCATTTGGCTCATTTTGATGCAAGGTATTGTAATGTCGAAGGGAGCGATGCATTATTATTTAGGTAGTTCATTAGCAGCTTCAGTGGAGTTGCTTTCGATTGGTATGTTGATTTACCAAATGGTTGGTGTGCATTCACCAAACTAAAGGGTATGTTCATAAAGAGATTCACAGGCACTCAGCACCACATCACTATATGTGATCTAGTGGTGGATAAACAAAAGCTTAGTGAATCACTAGTGGATTATATCTTGAGATGGAAAATCCTCAGTCTCAAGTACGAGCCCTAATTACAGGAGTAGCATGCTATTGAGATTCTCCTTAGGAATATCCATGGTCCTATTTCTTTCTTATTAAAAGGCTTTACTATCAAGACTTTTAAAATACTTCTAAACAAAGCCTCGAGCCTACAAGAAGAAGCCCCTAGGATGACCTTCTTAAAAGATCATTCTTTTGTAAAACAATCTAAACCTATGAAGCTTCTAGGAAAGAGAGCAGGCAATGTCTCTGCAATGGATAAAGGAAAAGCTCCTATGTAGATACAGTCAAAGTGGCATTTATCTTTCAAACCACCACAGCAACAAATGTCACCATCCCCTAAGAAAATTCCCACCAGCCATTTTTTCAGAAAGAACAAACTAGACTTATTCTTTCAAAAAAGAGGCAGTGAGGAAAAATTTTAAAAATTTAAAAAAGAAGCAAGATTTTAAACTCCCAGACATAAAAAGGCCTGAAGAAGTTGGAAAGGTAAATGATCCTAACTACTACCCATATCATCAGATGTTAGAACATACCATTGGAGACTATTTTACATTTAAACACTGGCTTGAAAGAAACTTCAAGAAAGGGTTGGTGATTATTCTAAAAGAATACCTTGTGGACTCTAGACAAGGGTCCATTAAGGTTATTACAGGTAACACTTCTTCCAGTTTTCCTTCAACAGATAAATAGGATGAAGCTTTATCCCATTCTTTAAAAAAATAAATGATGAAAAATTTGAAAACTGCTATGCAGGATCAAATGAAGACCCGGAGGAAGATCATCTAGGTTGATCCACTGGAGTTTGAAGTACAAGTTCCACCTCTACCCAACTAAGTATCTTCAACTACACAGAAGATTGAAGAGTGTGGTGAGGGAGGGATATCTATTATATCTCATAGAATCTTGTATGATAAAGATGGAAAGGTGAAGCTTTATATTCCTTTAGCTTTTTGTACTCACTTTGAAAAGATAAATAAAAAGTCTGCCTCTAAAGCCGTTTCATACATTCATGTTATTTTTGTTGAACATATTAATGATAATGTTGAAAAATAATGTCATAAATAAGAAGAATCTCATGATGTGTTGTATTAATCAGGATTAAATATTGATATTCATATGGAGGACTTACAAACCAATCCTCTCATCATAGACTTTGAAGTATTAGATTCTGATCAATTCCTAGAAAAGGATGTTCAAAATGAGGATCATGTTAACCCAACCCTTGGAGATATTACTAAAGTAAATCTTCATAGTGGAAGAGTTCTACCACCTTGCTTGCCTTCTCCCCCTAAGGATAAAGGAAAGTAGATTATGGATCTGAGCTCAAATCCAAAACCTTTACCTAAAGAAATAGCTGTCGAGCCAAAATTTCTAGGGTTGACTACAACATTTTAGCTCATCTCAGGAAACTTCTTGCTAGGTTGAGTATTTATGATGCTCATGTTCTTTCAAAAGAAATGAGAGAGTCACTACTACAATCATTACTTAATCCTGAAATATACCTAACCCAACTAAACAACTTCCTTGGATGAGGCTTGCTACTTTAAAGAGATCTCAGGAGTTACTTTCCCTGATGAGGATCTACTTTTGGGCACCACTGATCATTACCGTCCCCTTTACATCTCTGTAAAAAAAGAAAATATCAAATTTTCAAGAGTTCTAGTAGGTCTCAATGCATCAGTCAACATTATGAACTCTAGAACATTATCATTCTTAAAGATTGATACTAGAAGGCTCAGTTCAGATAAAATGTTACTAAGGGGCTTTAATGAAACTTGTGAAAAGGCTTTAGGTTTATGGTTTTTTTTTTAAGATGTGGGACACCATGCAGATCTTAGGGGGTGCTTATTGAAGTGATCGGGTACAATATTAAAGAATGATGTACTATCTCGAAAGATAGAAATCATCACCTTATAATGGAACTAATCACTTAATAAAGTTTCCTAAGGCATGATGGGTCTTCAAATATACTAGAGATCTTTCTCCTACTTTACATGGAAAAGAAAAAGTAGGGTTTATTTTAAATCAAGTTTGTTAAGTTCCCTATGGATGCAAGCCCCCATAGTTAATTACATCCTAAGGAATGGGAATTTCTTAAGAATACTCTTGATTAAAGTAGACAATTTGGGTCTCCAAAGATTTCAAGGTTAAGACTATCAAAGGACTAGTTATTTTAGAAAATCTAATGGGATAGATCAAGGAGAAGACTTATTTTTAGAATCCAAAGGGAGAAAGTAGGAAATGCTCATGATACTAGGAAGCCTAGTGAGCATTCCAATCTATCCTATGGTTAGGCTTTATATTTTTGAAATTGAAGAGAGTTAATTATTTGAGTTGACGGTTTATTAGATTGCTAAGGCTTATAATTCCATAACATAAGATTGTGGAAATGCCTAAGAGGTGAGGATTTATGCTTTTAGCCTGAAGGAAATAGCTACCTCGGATCCTAAGCTAGGGAACTTTGGTGAGGTCCAAAGCACGACCTAAATCTAAGGCGAAGATGGGAATATGATTTACATCCACAAGAGAGAATAAAACACCTGACTAATGGACTTATTACCACCTAGAATGGCAGTCAGCTAACTCCTCCTATGCTTTAAATCCATGTATACAAGTCTTATGCTTTGCAAGATGGCTAGGTTGTTGTTTATTTAGAAAGGAGACTAAATCCTTAAACTCACTCCCTAAGAGACTAGAGCATGAGTGGTATGAATTCATGACTTAATCTAATGCAAATTTTATTAAATTTATTTGATTCTTTTAAACTCTTTATTTTGACACATGCTATGGGATTTTGTATTGCTAAATGCATGAGAACTTGATTATGGGCTAAATCAAGAGAGAAAGGGATGATCTTCCATCAAAGGCTCTCACAAGTTAAGCCTTCATTCTCTGGCAAAGATGGAAGCCCCCTCTTAACAAGAGTGAAAGAATATGACATGCATGATATTATACATTCATTCATCTAGTTAAGAGGTTGCTAAAATTTTTATTATCTTGATTTAATTCCTAGGCTTTATGGTGAGGTTATGAGTTATTATTTGGGGTAGAAAAATTAATTTTATCCTAAGAGCCTACCACATCCAGGCCACACATTCAAAATCAATCATAAAGAAACTATAAAAAGCATGATGTTCTAATATGCAATCTAAACACAATATCAAACAATTTATAGACTACAATAAAAGAATAAAAGGCCAGTGTGATCAGGTTTTACCGTACACCCCGAAAAGAAAAAAAAGATGGGTAGCTGAGCTCAACCCTTATACAACCTGGATTACAAAAATAATATATGATATGGGGGTCTTCTTTTCTTCATCTCTTCATTCTCTTCCTTTTGATTTTGATTTGCTCCAAAGGCATCAGGCAGTTAAGCCGGCCCGCTCATCCTAATCCCCCATCACACTAATCCTAATTCCTAATGCAAAATTATATTAAAAATAGGAAAAGTAAATCTAGGTACACCTGTAAAGTAAATGTTAGCTAAATGCACCATACAACTCAAGCAGTTATATGAATAATTTGGACTACACACCCCACACACGGGTAACCAAGCCCACCTGTCTTAACATGGGTTAGGCGCTAACCAACCTGTACAATAAATGCATTTATATTTTTATTACATTGGACCCTTAATCACAACCCCATATAGAAAATATGATTAGGCTAATAATGGCCTAACATCCAGTCTACGAAACATACACCCTAACATCCAGTCTAAAATATTACATCACAAAACAAAACACAACATCATACATACAACATCCTAACTTAGCACTAAAAGTGGTGACTTAGTATTAATGTGTGTGCTTAAGGCTTGTGTGGTAAAACTTTACTAGGCTTCTTTAGTTTAAGTTTCAGTTTGGAATTTGAATTTGTTTAAATTTTACCTTTGGGTGATTTCAATTTAAATGATTTAATGATTTATTTTTCATTTTTTTTATTTACTTAAAATGATGTTTAGGTTTTCAACAATGAAGAGTAGAATGAATTCCATTTATAGATGGAACTCGCCCTACTCGACATCTTAATTCCTAAAGAATCTAACTAAGGTCCTTAAGTATCTTAATTAGCCCATTTGAATTTGTGTAATTTATTTGATTTGATTTATTTGATTTGATATAGAGTTTAGAATTTGAGTTTGTTTAAGTATTTGATTGATTGATTTTGATTTAGATGTTCTGGTTTAATTACATCTTGATAATTCAATATCCTTAACATCTAATGAAGTTTAAGTTTGTTTAAATTCATGTGTTTTTGATTGATTAATTTTAAATTAGATATTTTTTGTTTAATTAAATCTTAATAATTCAAAATCCTTTTAAATTAATATTTATTTATTTTCTTTGATTATGGTTATGTGACTTAATTTTATGTTTATTTGATTTGATTGTGGTTCATTTACTTATAGTTTGATCAGATTTGATTAATTGAGATTTTAATTGAGTTTGATTCCTCGTAATTAGGATTTTATCTTTTAATCTCTTATATTTATCATGTTTATCAAAGTTTGGTTTGCATTTTGATTTCATACATTGGATAGTTAATTAGTTTATCTTATTTAAGTAGGTTGAATGAGATTTGATTGATTGCATATTAAATTGATGAGAGACTTTCATAATTTAATTTAATTTGATTTGATTAGCTTTATTAGTCTATGGGTTTGCTTAGGTTCAATATGATTATGTAATTAAGAAGTGTATTTATGTTAATTATAAAGATCTATTTAATTTCAATTTGATTTCATATTTATTTAGGTTAATGATGTAATTAATGACTTAACTATTTAGGTTTATTTTGGTTTTATTTAGTATTTAATTGCATTTTGATTATGTTCAAATTTATGTTAAATTAAGCTTAAGTTTAATATGATTAATTTGATTAGCTCAATTAGCATGTTTAAAAGGTGTGATCAATTATTAAATTAAGTAAAGATTTGTTTACCTTTTTTTAAAATTGGATTTCATATTTGTTTAAGTTAATGATGTAATTAACTTAATGATTTAAGTTTAAATTAAGAATTGATTGGCATTTAATTGCATTTATGTTTGGTTGAGTTTAAGTTTAATATGATTAATTTGATTAACTTAATTAGTTTATTTGAAGGGTGTGATTAATTATTAAATTTAATTAGGGGTTTGATTTAAGCTTAATTTTAGATTTAGCTTTAATGTAATTTATTTAAATTAATTTGATTAATTGAGATGATGGATTAATTCATTAAATTTGCATTAGTTAGATGTTTGATTAATTAAGTTTTATTAAAGTTAATTAAAATTTTAGAAGTTAGATTAACTAAGGGTTTATTTAATTAGAGATTAATGACTTAATTTTCCATATGTGAGTGATTTGATTTAGTTAAGTGTTTTACTTAAGTTTGATTTGATTAAAGGATTATTGTTATTACCATCATTATTATTAAGTGAATTAATTGTTTATTTTATTTTAATTAAGTTTGATTATTTATGATTAGAGTTTTATTTGATTTGATTCATTTATTATGTTTGTTGGATTTCATTAACATGTTTGATTAGTTATTAGGTTGAAATATTTAATGGTTAATTAATTATCTTATTCTAAATGGATGTGATTTAATAATATGTTAATTAAGTTTACTTTAACTTTATTTGGTTTAATTTTATTAGTATTAAATGATTATGTTGAATTTGTTTATTAATCAATTTGATTTTTTTTAGTTTATTTAATGATTAATTAGTTTCAGTTAATTTATACTCATTAAGGAGTTTCATATGATTAAGATTCCATGCTTAGTATAGGTTTAGTTATACTAATTTGACCCATGTTAAAGTTTCCTAGATTTATTTAATTTTAAGTTTGATTTAAGATTTAATCATTTAATTGAGTTTTATTAATTTAAATAGGTTTTTAATCATATTTAATTTAATATTCTCTAAGGATGATATTTTTCTGATTTGAGGTTTGATTAATGATTGCTTAAGTGCTATTTCATTTCTAATTTTGATTTGATATTTAAATTATTTTTATATTATATTTTAATTAACTCCTTAATTAATTAAACTTTACTCTTAAGTGTTTGTTTGGGGTTCATTAGGATTCAAAAAATCACATTATTTTCTTAAGAGTCCTAGATGTCAATTGAATTGATTTAAGCCATTTTTGAAGATTTTGCAAATTTGAATTTTTATTTGATTTATTTTATTAAAATGGATAAACTGAATTTCAAAATTTAATTTCTCCCAATCCAAAAGTCCTTTTCACTGAAATTTTTATGGTAGGTGTGTTCTTATTTTAGTTTCAATTCCTTAAAATTTCAACTTAATCTTACATAAATTTTTGGTTTAATTAATGAAATTTGATTATCACTAAAACTCAAATTGAGCTCAAAAAGCTTAGTAAAATTTTTGAATTTTTGGTTTTTGGGATTCCTCCGAAAGATGAATCCAACAAGCCCTTGTTTGCAATTTTTAATTAACTATTTTATTTTCTATGAATTTTTGAAGTTTCAGGTGATTTAAATTAATTTTTTTAATCATAAAATCGCTGACACGTCGACCATTCGGCGGAAGGCGGTCAACGATCTGAGAGCTACCCGCGGTTCACTATGGACCATCAATCACAGTCAGTGCGATCTAGAGGCGAGATCGATTGGCGTCGATCACGAGTCGTCGATCATGGGGCCGTGTGATTGGATGGTCAGTCTCGCGATCCAAAGTCCGTCGCGATCCACATGCGATCTGAGCCATCCAATCCCGTGAACCATGGGATCAAACGATGGCTGTAACCCCACCGGTGATGAATAGTAAAAATAGTTTTATTTTAAAAAAAATTAGGATTTCTAAATGAAAACTTATCCAAATAAACCAGTTTTTGCTTCGATTCACACCAAAAAATGTAGGATTATCTAGGGAAAATTCCTAAAATTGCATGAAAATTAACACAAAATATGAAAAATCCTAAGGTCGGCTACTAGTTTGGCAAAATTTACCTCATCGAGGATGATTTTTGGTGGCAGTGAAGATCTAAGTGAACTCCTAGGTATGTGAGAGAGCTTTGGAATGATTTTTAACCTTCCTTCCTTTAAATGTTGTCTTCTTCAATGTTTACCGTCGCCTCACCCGAAAAGAAACTATTTATATTTTTGAGCTCAAGAATGGCTCAAAGAGGTGGGAGATGGGTTCTTTTTTACTTTGGGGAGCTTTTGGGGCTGAATGGTGGTGGGAGGAAGAGGGGTGAAGCCTCATTTCCCCCACCTTTTATAAAGGCAAAAAATCCACTCTTTTTAAATTTTTTGACTCCAAATTAATTGTCATCTTGCTTGGGGTGGTTGGGATGGATGATTAATTGATTGAGACTTTAGATTTTTGCTCCAAAATCCTCTCTTGCTATCATATGATCAGGTCAATTGAATGCAAATGTTGGGGAGGAGTTAAGTGCATGTGATAGGGGAGAATTAAATGAGGTTGGGTGATTCCTATGTAGGGGAGGATCCATGAGGGATTTAATTGGGTTGGGTTAATTTTGGGCTGATCCCAAATGGGTTTTGGTTGGGTTTGATCAAGCCCTAATGGGTCATGGCTTGGTTTCAAGGGATTTGGCCCAATTTGGGCCATATGGGTCATATTGGGTCAAATTGACCAATTTGACCAATTTTACCAAAATTGGCCAAATTAGCTTAGGTCATGGGTTGATTCATGTTCGATTGGCTAATTGAAAATGAATGTGGTCTTTGTTTGAATTAATTTGGATTTAATTTAGATTTATGCCAAATTTACCCTTTAGGTCAATTTGGGCTAGGTTGGGTCAAGTTGACCAATTGGGCTCAATTGATTAAATTGAGTTTAATTATGGCTTTGGTCAAGTTCAATAATTAATTTGGAATGAACTTGAGCCATTGGTTGCAATCAATTTGGGTTAGATCATGATTTGACCAGATTTGGTCCTTTAGGCCAACTTGAGTCAACTTGGATCAAGTGGCCAATTGAGCTTAGTTTGGCTCAATTGGTTGTCAAGTCATATTTAAATATTAATTTGGGTTGATTCAAATCATTGTTTTCAATCAATTTTGTGTAGGATGAGTTTTGGCTAGTTTTTGTTCATTTGGGCTAAGGTTGGCTTGCTCAAGTGACTAAGTTGACTTGGTTTGACTCAATTGATTGTAACTGATCATCCTAGGCTGATCAACAATCATGGTGGAAGGTTTTGGTGAGCTTGGTTCAATCCAATTTATGTTGGATTGGAAGTTGGCTCAAATGGGTCTTTTAGGTCACTTTGGGTCAAGTGGACCTAAGTGGGTCAATTGGTTTGGTTTTGGTTTGATTCAAGTTTAGTTGAACTTATATATGAGCCCTGGATTGAAATGTAAATTCAACGATAATCAATTTGAAGTCTAATAGGTTTTGGCTCGATTGAAACTTTTAAGTCAAAAGGGCTAAGTTAGGCTTGACTTAGGTTGACTTAAATTTGGTTTGATGATTGTAAGTTTTATTTATATTTGGATAAATGATTGAATGAATGATTGATTCAAGAGAAAATTCATTAGTTTTTACTTAATTTGGATATAATTTGGCTAAGTCCAAAGAATTGGCTCAGAGGGCTTAGATTAGGTTTGGATTTAATTTTGGATATAGTTTTGGTCATTTGGATTTGGATTTCATTTATATTTATGAAT
The DNA here is from genome assembly GCA_021442155.1 of Cymbidium sinense. Lineage (NCBI taxonomy): Eukaryota > Viridiplantae > Streptophyta > Magnoliopsida > Asparagales > Orchidaceae > Cymbidium > Cymbidium sinense. The sequence continues at coordinate 30,813,146 of CM038229.1, forward strand.
ATAAATAAAGAAATAATTCATTTATAAAGAGATCAAATGAGTTTGATTTGATCTAAAGGATTTTGGCTAAGCCTATGAATGTGGTTCATATGGCTTAGGAAGGGTCTTAGGATTTAAATTTGATTTTGGGTTTCAATCATTTGGAGTCATATTTGAAATTAGATTTGGAATTTGAATTTGAATTTGAGATTTGGTTTAAAAATTAAATCTGGGTTTGATTTGAGAAAGTGTATTTATATTGGATTTAAGCTATGGGATGGGTAATTTCCTTAAGCCCTAAGGCATAGCCTAATCTTATGATTAACACTTCTAAGTCTCTAGGCTTAGGTTAAGTGTTCACTAGAAGTGTCTTATGGAGGAGTTCTTAGTGTCTGAAGAGTCCTAAGTTTAAGGAGAGGAGGTTAGAGCTCACTCCAAAAGTGAGGTCAACAAAAGGAGCCCCAATAAGTGTGGTGTAACTGACAAGGCACACCACACATATTTGCATTGACCAAAACAATCAACAACATCCAGTAGATTGCAATAAATATCAGAAGTGATCTATACCTAGACCCAAAAGGTAGATAGAATCACGATCTTAGTGCAATGCAGCACTCTTTATGCCAAGGGAATAAGAGAGCAAGAAAGAATCCGTTGGGGACATACATGAACCTTCCTCTAGGGAAATAGGTTCAAGCTATCTGTTGGGAATATGGATATGAGTTTGATTATGAGTATGATTAGTTTGGGTGTGTATCCACTGGGGACAAGAATCTATAATCTGATGGGGATCAAAATTGAATTGATTTTAATTTATTTATGTTTAATTGATGTGGAGGCATATTCTTTAGGGATATGTGCTCGAGTCCGCTAGGGATTGGGTATGTAAACCTTCCACTAGGGAAGCAAGTTTGGGCTATCTACTGGGGATAAGAATTTGATTAGATTTCTTTGATTTGTTTGATTAGAATCCACTAGGGAGGTTGCTTTAATTTGTTATGCTCCACTAGGGGGAAGGGTTTTAGATTGAGGGCATATCCGCCAAGGATGTACACTAGGTTAAATTTATTTGATTTAGATCTAAGCTCCACTATGGAGGCTAATTTGATTTGCACCTCATTAGGGAGAAATTTGGTTTATTTGATATGTTTAATTTGACTCCACTGGGGAGGTTGGTTTTGAATTTATTTTGTTATGGACCCTGTCGATGTGCGATGGACTGCACTAAGAAGGAGCCACGGAGGCCTTAACCTGTCTTAGATTTATAAGGCCAAAATGGTAGTCTACCTGACATAAGGTAGGACTATCTGACCTAAAGGGTTATCTTTCAGTGTGCAACAACTGTACTAGGAAGAAGACATAACAAACTTGCATTTTCCAAAAGAGGGAAAAGCCATTAGGGTGATCTGTTGGATGGACAACACATCGAACCCTACCTAAGGCGACTACTGAGTGAGCGCCACTAGGGATCTTACCTCAACTCAAGGGTAGTGTTGATGATTATTTGATTTATTTTTATTTGATTTGAATTGATTTAATTTAATTTAGTGTGTTATATTGTGAACCCTATCGGTGTGTGATGGACCTACTGAGAAGGGGCTATGTCGGCCTTGACCTATCTCAGATTTACAAATCCAAAGGGGTAGTCTACACCCGAGGTAGGACTATCCTAAGAGTTGCCTGATTCTGATGAAGGAAGAAAGTATAGCAAACTTATATCTTCCAAAGTAGGGATCACCATTGGGTGATGATTGATGGCGTAACAAATCAATCCTAACCTAGGGCGACTATTTGAGTGAATGTCATTGGAGACTCATATCGACTCAAGAATAGTCAGAATTAATTTAACTTTAGATGGACCCTGTTGGTGTGTGATGGATCTACTAAGACGGAGCTAATATCAGCCTAGACCTATCTTAAGTTTACAAATTCAATGGGATAGTCTACCAGCCATTAGGTAGAACTAACCAACCTTAGGAGTTCCTTTAGTTTGTAATGATCGAGTTAGGAAGAAAGCGCAGGGACTCACATCTTCCTAAATAAGGAACCACTAGGGTGATCCATCGCTTGCATAACAAATCAGGCCTGACCTAAGGCTTCCCGTCAGTTTGCAATGATCCTGCAAGAAAGAATATGTAATAGACTTATATCTTTCAAAGCAAAGATGAGCGTCGGGTTAACTCATTGGTGGCACAACAAGTTGAACTCGACCTAAGGCAACTACTGAGAGAGTGCCGACCTAGGGACTTATCTCAACTCAAAGTAGTCAGGCAATTCCTATAGTGAGTTTTGCTAACCGCCTAAAGATAGGATGTCTCTTGGGAAAGAAGGGGCTTGAATTCCTAATCCACAAGTGAAGATATATTTTGTTTATTTTATATTTACATGGACCCATTTGGTTTGCAAGGGACCATACTAAGAAGGAGCTCATATCAACCTAGTCCTATCAGACTTACTGGACCAAGGGAGAATCTATGCATCCACTGAATAAATTCTCCAACCACAGGGGTGGTTACTAGGAAAGGGGGACTATCCAATCCAAAAATAACTGGGGTAGTGTCTAATTGGGGTCGCTAAGGACGTGATCCAAGTAGAGTACCCATAGGGGAGGTACTGCTAGGGGCTTTATTCAAAATCCTATAAGAGAGAGCCTGTAGGTATTCGGTGGCCAACCCAAGGAAAAGAGCAGTGACTCACATATGCCAAGAGTGGTGTATCCACCAAGTGGGTTGCCATCACCATGGCAATAACTAACCAACCTAAGGTGCCCATCGGTTTGCGATAATCAGTCTAGAAAGAAGGCATATAGGCTTACATCTCTCTAAAGTGCAATTGATCACCGGGATAGTCTATCTTCGGCTCGATAAGGGCCATCTGACGTAGGGTGACTACTAAATGAGGAGTCCTGTGTAAGGACTAGACCCAAGTTTAAAGTACTCAGGAGGGAAGGAGCTGTTGGGGGACTTATCCAAAATCTCAAATATACTCGACCTAGTCAATGCATATTGGCTAGTCCAAGAAGAAAGCATGTAGGCTTACATCCTCTTAAACAAAGTCAACATAGGGTAGCTTACTGACTGCACAGTAAGGCCTACCAAACTAACAAAGTGCTCATGGGTTTGCAATGGTCAAGTTAGGCAGAAAGTGTGAGGACTCACATCTGTAAGATAAGTGAACACTGGGGTGACACACTAGCAAGGTAGCATGTTAGTCCAACCTAGAGCAGCTAATAAGTGACTGCCACATGGGGCTTACTCTCACATCAAAATAGCCCAAGATAAAAGATATATTTTTATTTTTGTTATGAAAGAGGGAATAGGATGCCGCTTGGGTTCTCTTACACCTATCCTAAACACGTGGAAGAATGGATGAAATGATGTCGTAGGGAAATTATGCTTCACAAAGGAAGGATGCCGCTTGGGTTCTCTTACACCTAACTTAGTTGTACTAGTCAAAATAGAATACCTCTTGGGTTCTCTTACACCTATCCTAATAGCACTGGAGGATCATTTTGTAGTTTATATTTATGTTGTGGAGGGATAGGATGCCTCTTGGGTTCTCTTATACCTTCCCTAAATATATCATGGTGGATTCACAAGCAAAAGATATTTCCATTACAAAAGATATGGAATTTTAATATGAAAAGAAGTTTTATTGATAATCATTTCCAAACAAGATTTATGGATAGTATTTCTTTAAGTAGAACCCATTGATTGGAAGCATTAGACACTCTCCCTTATAATTTATGAGTTGATAAGATCCTCCTTGGTATGCCTTCTCTATGGCATAAGGGCCTTCCTAAGTGGGTTCAAACTTGTCTCCTATCTTTTGATGGGCAATAATTGGTCTCTTTAGAACTAAAACAAGCTCTCCTACTTGAAAAGCTCAAGGATGGACCAACTTGTTATGAGTTTGAATCATATTGGCTTTGTATAACTCGAGGATTTGGCATGCTCATAGGCGTCTCTCCTCCAAACCTTCAAGCTCTTCCAACTGCAACTTGGCATTCTATTCCATTATGATTTTACTACCCACAGCTATCCTTAGTGATGGGAGTTGGACTTCTAATGGTAGAACGGCTTCGGACCCATACACTAAGAAGTTCTATATGTGGTACGGTAAGCCCATAAGCCATCAATCAACTATTCATGCCATCATCGTTTATTATCATCTAGTGCCTTCTTCAATATTTAAATGAGAGTTTTATTGAAGACTTCCGCTAACCCATTTGTACTTGGGTAGTAGATGGTAGAATATCTCCAATATATGTTATATCTTTGAGCAAAGATATTGATTTTAGTGCTCTTGAATGCAGTACCATCATTGGATATAATTCGTTGAGGCACCCTGATCCTATATACTATATGGTTCTTGAAAAATTGGAGCACATGTTAAGCTGTGACCTCTCTAAGTGGAATTATCTCCGCCCACTTAGAAAGTAGTAAGTAGCAGCTAGAATGAATCGATAACCTTTGGAAGAAGGAGGATCGATCGGACCCATAATGTCAATTCCCCAACACTCCTATGGCCATGAGGCCAATGTAGGATGTAGAATTTAGGTGGTTGATGTAGGACCACACCGTGTACCTAACATTAGTATCATTTCCTAGCTACATCCATGTAGTTTGTGATTATCGAAGGTCAGTAGTATCGTAGCCTCTTAATCTTGGCTTTCATCTTCGGACCGGATTGGTGTGCTCTGCATAAACTTGAGTGCACCTCAATCACGATTTAGGGGCTTTGTGTTTGTCCAAACAATGTAACCACATATGATCGAAGGATTGCCCAAGAATTTTTCCTGAAGCTACTCCGAATGCACACTTCAGGGGATTCATTTTGAGGATGTATTATCTTTACCATTCAAAAACTACTCTCAAGTCAAAGAGATGGTCTTCCTTTTCTTTGCTTTTGATAACAAGATCATCGACATAGAATTCAACTTGATGATGAATGAGTTCGCCAAAGATTCGAGTTATGGCCCCCTGGTATGTAGCACCGATATTTTTGAGAGCAAAAGGCATGACCTTATAACAATAAATTCTTATCGGGGTTCAAAAAGTTATGTTTCTTTCATCCTTGAGGGTCATCTTGATTTGGTTGTAGCTAGATGACCCATCCATAAAGTAGAATACTGCATGAGATGAGGTAATATCCACCATTAATTTTGGTATAGGAAGTGGAAATTGATCAATAGGACATGCCTTATTTAGATCCCTAAAATCAATGCATATGCAAATTTGGCCATTCTTTTCTTAACTAGAATGACACTGGCCAACCAGGTATTATATTTTTCTTACCTAATAAAGCCAGCATCGATCAGTTTCTTTATTTCAGAAGTGACCTACTGTTCAATTTCTAATTGTATGAATCTAGGAGCCTGCTTGATATGGTTAGCATTATGTTCTATTGCTAGTTTATGGATTTCTATGTCAGGAGATAGACCAGGCATCTCTTAATAACTCCATGCAAAGCAATCATTAAACTTAGTCAATAGCTTCACTAAATCATTAGTTTTTTTTTCATTCAATAGAAAATTGATGTATGTTGGGCGTAGATCTTCTTCAGTTCCTAGGTTGATTTTTTTGAGCTCATCGGTACTTGATATGATCTCTTCTTCAAACTCTAGCGATGTATCCTTGACTTCAAAGTCATTTGGATCATCTGAAGTTTCTAAGCACACCTCCTCATATAAGTTAGCATGATTTGAAAAAAACCTATCAGATTCAAAATGGTTGGTGATGATTAGCGGTCATCATCATCCAACCAAATCAATCATAATCCCGATCTTGATTGTGAATGTCTGCATTTGTTGTCCCATAACCTTTCAAAGTATTTCGACCTGTGTTTAGATCAAGCATGTGGAATTAATCCTTTCTTTGCTAAATTAAGAACACAAGGTGAGTACCAATCAAAAGGTAATTCTATTAAATCTTTATATGAATCATCTTAAAGTTCTACATCAGCTTCTTGACTTTAGGATGATGCTCCAAGAGAGAACTTCTACACCTTTACATTTGTAGAAGACTTAGGGGCTTCCTTAACTACCAAACCCTCAATTTTTTGTGATGAAAGTGGGGTTAGAGCTAAAGTTCCCAACTGATGCCTCACTATTTCACGTATAGACTTGGATACACTTATGCTTTGCTTAGGAGCCCGGTCTTCATCGCTGTCTGGCTTAACTGTCACTTGCATGGGGATCTATTGTCTAGAAGTCCTAGCTAGCATACTAATCATATATGACTCATCCTCTAAATTAGATTCTAAGTCTATATAGATAGTAGGTGTAGTCCTGGTAGTAGGGACATAACTCTTATTGGGTGCCAATAAAGAGGTCTTCCATCCCTAAGCATGTCTCTCGATCTACCTCTTCCTCTGTCTGGTGGAGGTCAATTCATCCTACCCATATGTTCGAATGGAGTAACGAACTGTGGGTGGAATCTAATGTCAGGCTCTACTTTCTCCTCCAAGTCTATTTCTCACTCCGTTTTATTTTCTTTCTCATTTTCTGTTTTCTTTTCTTATTCTTTTTTTTTTCTTTTTCTTTTTCTTTTTTTTTTCCTTTTTTTCTTTTATTTTTGAACTTTCGTCAAGTTCATGAGAATAGACTTATTGGTTTTGAGGGAGATAGTAGGCTTCCGCATCCTCATATATTCTGACATTATGAACTGTGAATGGCTTAAGATCTCCTTTGACGTAGTATTCAATCCCACCCCTCATGAACTTCATACACTAATGTAAAGAGGATGGAACCAAGTTGTTCTCATGTATTAATGGTCTCCCAAGCAAAGCATTGAAAGATGTATCTAAGTCTATAATATGAAACTTGGCAGTAGTCTTCCAATCATCTACTTCTAATGGCAACACTATAGAGCCTAAGGCCCTCTCGCCTTGTTCATTGAATCCTCTTAACATCATCCTCTCTTTTGAAAGTTTAGAGATGTCAATCCTCAAGTAGGCAAGGGTTTTAGACTCATAATGTTCACTGATGCACCCTGGTCAACAAGAACTCTGGATATCTTGTATCTTCCAATACTCACTATAATGTAAAGAGGGCGGTTGTGCTTGGTCATTCCTAGAAGTAAGTCTTCATCATTGAATTTAACTCATAGAGTGTCCTCTGAATAATGAGCCTCTTCCTCATTAGCGGTCAACTGGGTTATGCATATCTCCGGATCAAGAAGAGCATTGATTAGAGATTCCCTCATCTCTTTAGATAAGATAAGGGCATCATTTATGCTTAACTTAGCTGGCAGCTTTCTAAGATGTGCTATCTGCTCTTTAGAATTAATGATTTGTTTACCCTTATCCTAAGGTGCCACCCTAGGAGGTAGAACTTTGCCACTACAAAGGTTAACTTCAGTGACCTCTTGGAATGATGAATTTGTAGGAAGCTCTACCTTCTTATCAGGTGTACCTACCACTCTCCTATAGATCATCGAAGTCAAATGACTCCAAATCAATCTCAAGAGGTGAACCCGTGTGAGGAGTTATCATTATTATTTTGTAGACTTTAAGAGTTTTTGAGAGGAATAAAATCTAGAGTATCAGAAGTGGACAAAATGTAAGTGAAATCTTTCTTCATTGATTTCTTCTTAGATGGAGGTACATGATAGAAATCTAATAAAATAAGCGGGATAAAGGGTATAGTGCCCTTGTCTGCTAATACAATGTTCCTATAGGTAGAAGAGGAGCTAGTGGAGGAAGTAGTAGCCACAACGGTGGATGGAGTGCTAGACTCGAATGATGGTTATATTATTATGATATCCCGGGAAAGTAAGGTGGCTACTACTGCTAAGCTGACACCTTCTTCAAGTTATCTTTGACAACTTGCAAACCTTCCTTGTTATTGGAGGTTTGGGTTACTTCAGGCACCTCTAAAGAAAGCTTCTTGATCTTAGAGACCACTTTTTAGAGGTTCGGGATAAGGCAATATCCCAACCTTCTTTTATCTTAATAGGATCGTAAGTATCCCCAAGAATTACTTTAATAGAACTAGAGGATTATTCTAACAAGTATTTTTTTGGGGATAATAATAGCTCCTGACTTGTAACTACGCTCAAGCCAGTCCTTAAAGGTGACATAATCTTCCAAGACATGACTAACCATGCGGTGTTAGGGGCAATAGTTAGGATCATTACTCTTGCCCACATCTTTCGACCTCATCTCAGGTAATTGAAAGTCAAGTTTCTTTAAGAGATTCTTAAAAATCTTCCTAATTACCTCCCTCTTGAATGAATATGGCTTATTCAAGCTATCGGCAAGAGTAGGTGGGTAATACACAGTGGTGGATATGACTACGTTAAGTATCTTATGGAGGCGGTGGCGACCCTGGCAACTATGGTGGTGATATCTTTGGTCAATGTGGTGGTAGAGGAGGTGGCAATGGAGGCTGCTATGCACGAGGTCTCTCATACTTAGCTCTGGCTGGCTGCTTCCCTTTGTCTATTAACACTACTACCCCTAACTTATTTTTGAATGCTTTATCTGGCATGGGCTTGAATGATTGGTTTTGAAAAGGTAACTATTTTGGCTTTCCCTTGTAGGCTAGATACCTTATTGATTAATTCCTTAAAGGTTTTGATTATAAATTCCTTAAGCATGAAAGCAATCAGGCTATGAATATTCTTGAGAATAATTTCTATAGCATGATGTTCTGACAACTGTGGTTCACATTTCATGCTCAAGTTTCACCACCTGAGAATATAATCAACAAGGGACTCATTGTGATTTTGTTACATCAATGAGGTCACCCTCAGTTACCCTTTGTTGAGCTCCGCAATCCTCTTGATGAAGAGGTGCTCCAACTCAGCAAAAGTTTTCACTGAATTGTTGGGCAGTTCAGCACACCAATTAAATGCAATCCCTGATAGACTACAAATGAAGAGTCAGAAGAGAAGTGCATCACTACCTCTGGTATTGCAACAGCCAGCTCTAAAGTGTGATATATATTATCGAGGGTTTCCACTGCCATCAAAGATCTTGAAGGATGGTAGCATAAAACCCTTGGGATATTATACTACATCAAATTCCATTGGGTAGGGTCGCATTTGGAACAGATGAGCCACCTCGGGCTTGCGCCTATGCTTCCTTCACTTGTTGCTCCACCATATGCTTTATATCTCTTTCAAGCATGGAGGTACTATTTGTGACCTTCCTATGCAGACTGCCACTATCCTGCTCCATGGGAGATGTACTCTTGGGCTGATCTAGAACATGCAACAACCGAGGGTGGTCGGCTCTAAGGGAGTAGGCTATACTGATGGAGCTTGGCCTTAAAGTGCTAGGACTGCCACTAACAAGTCTTTAACTCTTATTTTCATCTTGCTGATATGCTCATCTCTCTACCTCATTTGCTAATCAAGGTGTTGGGTTGAATAAGCTGTGTCTTCTTCCTCAACTACAACACCCTCCTACTATCTTGATCTCTGGGAGGGAACCCCAGTGTCACCTATGGATTTTTGCTGAGTCCTCCAAGAGATCATCCTCATCTAGATCAAAACTGACCCTAGCATTCTCTTTGTTAGAGTGATCACCCCCGAAGAGTTCCCTCTTCTCAACGAAATACTGAGCGAGGATCTCATCTAAAGAGCGATCTAATCGTGCAGAGACAAACACTCACTATTGACCGGTAGTGAGGCTATGCTCACTGATAAAAATACATTAGACATTGCTTACCATTGTACTACTATCTCTAGGAAGTGCTCACTGCAGTATATGTTGATCACCAGCGCGATTGTGGGAGGATCCACCATGGACACTATCATATCCTACCCTTCGCCACGATCTACTGGTGGAGGCAAGGTCTATTCTATAACTATTATAGGTGGTCACTCGACCATGGCGACCTTGGGTCACCATTCCATCTTCTCTGTAGCTGAGGTGAGAGGTCGAATAGGAGAGCTCAAGCTCACCTCAATGAGTGGAGTTGATGGAGAGGTATCCTTGGGCCATAGCTGGATCACCAATGGTGTTGGTCTTTCCGGATGGGAGCATCTAGATCTTGGTTGGAATGGGAGATGCCGTGAGCTGGATAGGCGATGGTGGGCGGTGAGAGGAGTAGTGCAGAGGTAGCATTGACTGCCCCTCAACTATAGGCCTGCTCCTCCTATGATGAGAAGCACTGGTAAGGACGATGTTATCTGAATGATCGGCCCTAGTAGGGCGACGATCGAGAAAATCCATCAGAGCGGAGGCCATCGACTGCCTGGCAAACCTCTATCGCTCCCTCTTACTTGTCTGAGCTGATGCCTGGGCCTCTAAGGCTCTCTCCCTCTAGATCAGACTTTTGACTCTACTAGGGATAATTGTCCTCAAATCAAAAATTATACCAGACTCTGAGCATTCGTAGGCTCGGCCAACCTGGCATAATACTGTCTTGAGCACGGTGTAGGGAGCTTTAACACAAGTTAAAAGAGTGACCTAAATCTAAGCAGAAAGGGGACATAAGGATCCAATTCCACAAGGGAAAATAGACCGTTCGACTCTTCTGGACTTATAACTACGAAGTGGCCGCCAGTTAACACCTCCTACGATTCAAAACTATGTAGTCCAGTCTTATGAAATTACAAGATAGTTAGGCTTATTATTTAATTAGAAACTAAAGTCCTAAACCTACTCCCTAAGAGACTGGAGCAAGACTGGTATGAGCATATGACTTAATCTAAAATGCAAAATTTATAATTTTTATTTCATTTTGACACATTCATTTGAACAAAGGATGGGATTTTATGCCTAAATGTTTAAAGAAAATTGAATATTGGCCAAATCAAGAGAGAAAGAGGGTGAAGCTCCATCATGAGTGCTTGCTCTCAAAGATTAAGATGTCCTATAGTGCAAGAATGGAGGCCCTCATTTAGCAAGAGTGATTCAAGAGAGTATGCTTGATGTTAGACATACAACATACAGCTAAGGGGTTGCTAAATCTTTTAATTATCTTGATTAGAACCTAAGCTTTATAGTGAGGTTATGAATTATTTTACAATTTAGTTATGAGTTATTAATTTGGTAGAAAAATTAATTTTATCCTTAGAGCCTATCGTATCCAGGCCACACATTAAAGCATTAAACATGAAGAAACTATGAAAAGGAAGCAATCTTATTACAATCTAAGCATAACATCAAACAATTTTATAGACCACCTTGAAAGAATAAATGGCCGATGCGACCGGGCACTACTGTACACCCTAGAAAAAAGAAAAGATGGGTAGTCGAGGTCTACCCTTATACAACCCGGAGTTACAAAATAATATTATAGTTACAAATGAATACATGTTATGGGGGTCTTCTTTTCTTCATTTCTTCATATCCTCCTTCACTTTCTTTTGATTAGATTGTCCTCATAGCATTAATCCTAATTCCTATTACAAAATTACATCTTTATGGAAAGTAAATCTAACTACACCTATAAAATAGAGATTAGTGAAACATACATATAATCTCAAACAGTTAAATTTTATAATTTGGACTTAGCACCCCACACATGAGTAACCAAGTCCACCTATCCTAATTTGGATTATGCTTAGGGGTATAAGCAACTAGCAAAGATAACATTTATATTTATTTTTAGCAACCCCTTAAGCATAATCCCTGCAGAAAATATAATTAGGCTAATAACGGCCTAACATCTAATCTATGAATCATACGCCCTAATATCTAGTCTAAAATATTACATCACAAAACAAAACATACATCACACATACACCATCATAACTTAGGACTAGAAGTGGTGGCTTAATTCTAATGTGTGTGCTAAGGCTTTGTGTGGTATGTCTTATTAAGCATTTGAGTTAAGATTCTCTAACTTTGGAAATTCTTTAAATTACCATGATGGTTGGTTTAATGTAAAGTTGTTAAAATGATTTGTGAATTTTAATTCATGTCTTGTCTTTGCTTCACTTGACTTACACTTAGCATCTAAGTGTTATAAAAAAAAGAAAAAGGATCACCGTCTTTCATCTGTGCCTTGAGTCATTTTCTAAAGCATGTTATATTGATTTATCTTTCTTTAGTGAGTGGCTTATTGGATATTTTTATTAATCCTAAGTTTAGGTTAACCTTAGGTAATCTTATTCAACATGAAAGGCATCTTAAGACTAATATAGTTGGACTACTACCACATGAAACACATTAAGTCATTTCTTTCTATCACATATAGCATGCACGTGATTTAACACTTAATGTACTTATACATACAACATGTTTTGGAACACTTACATGATGAATGGATGTATATATTTGGTGATTATATTTTGCTTGATTAAGTTTTTTATACATCTAAAGTAAAGATCTATCTAAATTCTTATACAAAAATACATATGAATGAAATTAAATGAGCACGTGCCTTTATTAATCAGGGAAGTGAGGTAATTAAACGACCTCTGTGGAGCTACTTAAAGCCTAGTATTACCGGGATGTCTAGATTATATACCCATTATTATTCAAGCACATGTAAGTTCTTATTTAAACATAAGAAAGAGAGCAATACATCTACATGTAATAGATTTTAGTAACTTATATGATTATGGATGCATATACTTTGGTAAAAAATAGGATTATCATTCTTTAATTAAATACACATACATATGTATACAAGACGTAAGCAAGTACACACCTTTGTTAACCAGGGAAGTGAGATAATCAAACGGCCTCCATGGGGGCTAATTCAAGCCTCATATTCCCATAATGTCCAGATTATATATTTGCTATCTTAAATACATACACATGTACATATAATTAGAAGAATGAAAATCATGCAAAAAGTTATAGTTTATTTAATTGAATTATTTATGTATAGGAATTAAAGCTCTATCCAAATTCTAATATAAAAATACATAGGAATGAAATTAAATAAGTATGTTCTTTATTAAGGAGAAGTGACGTAATCAAATGACCTCCGTAGGGCTACTTAAAGCCTCGTATTTCCAAGATGTCCAGACTATATACTTATTAGCATTAAAACCTATGTAAATCTATACATGAATTCAAGAAAGAAAGCTTCACATTTATATAACTAAGCTATAAGCACATGCAATTCCTATATGTATTCATAGCAATCATCATTCCATATATTACTATCAACTTATAAACTTTAAAAAATAGATTTGGATTTACTAGTGATAATAGCCACACATATAATTAAGTTAGGCCAACACATGCAAGCTTACATAAATAAATTGCATTTGATTCATTTAACTTTTGAAAAAGATGAATGTATGAAATCACATGACATACAACATTTGATGTGATTGGAAAGAAATAGCTAAACATAAATATGTGATTCATTCAACCATACTAATTCCTAAGGATAATCACATCAAATAAAAAAACTTAAAGGAAAACCACAGTTTCTTATTAGTTTTATTTTGGATTTATATTGAACTTAAAGAGGAGAGATTACTTGTTGTTTTAATCGCATTCCCATATTGGTCATCTTAATTCGTTTAACAAATGGTACTTAGATAAATTTAATAAATTAATTAAGTTGAATCATTAATTAAATCACTTAATTACCTTTTCTTATTAATCATTTAATCATGAGCCACAAATGATATGAACATATGAGAAAAGTAAAGTGGCAATGCTCCAAAAGGACCTAATGCAATTGACTCATAATTAAAGGTCAATTAAGTTAAAGAATCTAATTAAGTACTTTTAAGATTTTTCCACACCTATGGTTACTCATATTTTCTTTAAGGATCTTTATATGTTATTAAACACATAAATAAGAACCCTTAATTTCATTGTAAATTAAATAATGTGATTTGCATTTCAATTTGATTTGATTAAGCCATTTAATTGATTAAGTAAATACTTAACTAATTCCCATATTAATTAACTTTTTAAAATGAAATGAATTTGTGAAAGAGATTACAAAAGGTCCCAATCACCCTCCCTAATCCATTCATTATTAATCCATGATTAATAGACTTTAATTAATTATTTTTTGTTGTTTGGAATGTTAATTAGTCATTAAATTAATTGAGGGTTTGAAATATCAACTTCCCTAAATACCTAAGAAATAAATTCCAAAAAAAAAATCATTGGAGGCAGAGGTCATCCCATTAAATTAATTCTCTAAGTTTGGAATTAATTATCTAAGTAATTATGGCTTAATTAAGCTTATTAAGTATGCATTCGAACCCTAATTAAGCCTTGATTACTATTCAAAATCAAATGGAAATAATTTTAATAAAATCTCCTCTAATTTACTTATAAAATAAGTATTTATTTGTATTTTTTATTTTTCTACAATTAGTTGTGATTTTTTAAAGTTTCAGCCATTAAAACCCATTTTTAATCCTTAATTAAGCCTAATCTCATCCGCGCCAAGCAAATCGCTTATGTTGACACACTTTCCACATGGCGTTGTAGGATTGACTACTTAAAGTCATTTGAATCAATGCAGACGTGGCGACGGCGGACGTGCTTTCATCCCTGCCATCCGATCTTAGATCAGACAGTAGATGGCAGAGATTAATCCTATGGTTCCCTTAGGATATAATAGGAATTAATCTAATAGGAGATCATGGCAGTCCATTCCAATCATGTGAAACATATGGTGGATGACCTATCGTCCCATGAGCAATGGAAGATGGACACCATCCACCTTCCCCCACTTGATCAAAGCTCGCTGGAGCTCATGATGCCAAAATTGATCTAAAATGTTCATAGGAGAAACCTAAAGGGTTCTAACAGTGCATTTTGCATGAAATTAAAATTTTCTTTGAAAAGACCAAACAAAAAGTTGAAAATCCATGATTTGCCAAAAATTACTTCGACAGAACTCAAGACCTGCGGTGAACTGACATAGGTAGCTTCTCCTTGATGAGGCAAAGCCTTGTTGAGAATATGGCACCTTTCCTCCTCGCCAATGGCTCTGTGAATCAACCATCATCAAAAAAACACATCGAAGTTATGCTTGGGGTGGTCTCCAGTGCTCGAATAACTAGGGAGAAGATTCATTTCACCTCGCCAAGCTTGGTGAACGTGTGGGTGAAGTTGATATGGGATTGGTTGGGATTTGGTGGAGTTGGATGGTGTTGAGCCTTGTCCTATTTTGGGTTGGCTCAGTTTCATTATCTTCAGCGATGGGAAGACTCGAGCTTGGGAAATGCTTGGGGGAGTTCATCTCAGTGTGCTCAAGCTCTGAGAATGTTCAAGTGTTCAAATTGGATCGAAATGAGGGGGTAAACTCCCTCCTCCCTTAGATCGGACAAACAAGATGCGCTCTGCCATTTTCAATGGTCCGGCCATCGTAGAATGTCGAAGGTGGTAGGAATGAGTTAAGGAGGCTCGGGTTGAGTGAATGGAGGTCTGACGATGTTCAATTGAGTGGTCTTTATCTCCTTTGGATGAGCCAATGAGGGGAGGTGACTTAACTCACCTCCCCTTCACCAAGGGCTGTCCTGACCCCTTTAGGTCAGGTTAGCCACTTAGCCAGGGGTCTATTCTTGGCTTTGGGTGGCCGCTAAATGCAAAGGAGGGTTGTTAACCCCCCAAATATGGATTTTATCTCATGTGAAGGGCTTTTTTCAATGGGTAATGGGTTTATTTGGGTTTAAATTGGGTTGGTTGGTTTTGGGCTGACCCAAGGTGAGCCAAGGATGGGTCATGTCAGGTTTCAAATGGTTTGGGCTTGGTTTAAGTGGGTTTCGCTCAATTTAACCCATGTAGGTCAAATTGGGCTAGGTTGGGTCAAATTGGGTCAAACCAAGAGTTGAGTCAAGTTCAAATTAGTATTTGGAATGTTTTGGTTCAACTAGTTTGATTTAATTTGACTTGGATTTGATTTTGGCTCATTTGAATCCATATGGGTCAAATAGGTCAAGTTGACCAATTTGTCCAAATTGGCCAAATTTTCTTGGGTTGGGCATTGGTTCAGGTTCAATTGATCATTTAGAGATGATTGTAGGCTTTGACTTCAATCAATTTGAATTTAGGAATGATTTAGGCCAAATTGACCATTTAGGTCAATTTGGGCTAAATGGGTCAATTGGGTTCAATAGGTTAATCAAGGTTTTGATCATATTCAATAATAAATTTAGAATGAACTTGAGCCATTGGTTGCAATCAATTTGGGTTAGATTTTGATTTGACCCAATTTAGCTCTTTAGGTCAAATTGAGATAACTTGGGTCAAAGGGCCAATTGGGTTTAGTTTGGCTCAATTGATGGTTAAGTCATGTTCAAGGATTGATTTTAGATTAGTATGAATCATTAGTTTTAATCGATTTGGCTTATGGTGTTTGGCCCATTTAGCTCATGTAGGTTAAATGGGTTAACTTGGTCAAATAACCAAATTGACTTGGTTTGACCCAATTGATTACAATTGATCAATCTAGATGATCAACAATTATTGTAGGAAGTTTGAAAATTGGTTTTATTCAATCCAATTTGGGTTGGATTGAGATTTGGTTCAAATAGGTCAAATTGGTCACTATGGGTCAAGTGGACCAATTGGGCTAATTATGTTAGATTTGATTTGATTTGAATTAAGTTTGGTAATTGATTTAGAATTGATCTATATCTTTGGTTGCAATTGATTTGGGTTTAAATGGGTTTTAGCTCAATTGAGTATTTTAGGTCAATTAGGTTAAGTTACCTTGATTGAATTGATTTTTGTTTGATTGGCTTTGATTGTAAATTTGATTTGGTTTGGAATGAGGATTGAAGGATTGAATTGATTCATGAGAAAATCAATTGAGTTTGATTTGGATTGAAGGAAATTTGCTACATCCATAGTATTAAATCATGGGCTTAGGTTTGGGTTATGGTGGATTTGATTTGAATATTTAGATTTTTAATGATTGAAGGATTGATTGATTTATGAGAAAATCAATTGAATTTGGTTTGGATTGAAGAGAATTTTGCTAAGTCCATAGCACCAAATCATGAGCTTAGGTTTGGGTTATGGTGGATTTGATTTGAAGATTTGGATTTTGAATGATTGAAGGATTTCTTGATTAATGAGAAAATCAATTGAATTTGGTTTGGATTGAAGGTATTGGCTAAGTCCATAGGATCAAATCATAAGCTTAGGTTTGGTTTGATTTTGGGTTTGAAAATTTGAATCGAAATTGAGATTTAATAGGAATTGATATGTGGATTTGAGATTGGAGTTTGGTTAAAGAGGTAGGTATGGATTTGGTTAGGTTATAGGCTAGGTAAGTTTTCCTAGGTCCTAATGCATAGCCTAATCCTATGGCTAACCCCTCTAAGCCTCTAGGCTTAGGTTAAGTGTTCACTTATCCACTAGAAGTGTCTAATGACTAAGGAGCTCTTAATGTCTAAAAGACCCTTAGATCTATGATGGGAAGATTGGACCTTCACTCCAAAAGTGAGGTCAACAAAAGATCATCTGGATATAACCAGATTAAGATGTCTCTAGGGGATGAAAAGCATAAGATGTTCAAAACTCCTATAGGCATTTTCTGTTACACGGTCATGACATTTGATCTCAAAAATGTTGGGGCTACATATCAGAGAGCTATGACTAAAATATTTGATGACTTGATTCATAATCAAGTTGAGTGCTCTATTGACGATCTAATCATCAAAAGTAAAATAAAAGAATATCATTTATGTGATTTATGGATCATTTTTGAATGATTACACCACTATAACATGAAAATGAATCCGTTGAAGTGTGCTTTTGGAGTAACTTCAAGAAAATTATTAGGGTTTGTAGTGCAGCATTGTGGAATATAAATCGATCCAAAAAAATAAAAGCCATTATAGAAATGCCGCCACCTAGAAGTCTTACATAGTTAGGATCATTCCAAGGAAGGCTCACAAATTTAAGGAGGTTCATATCAAATTTATTAAGAAGATGTCAACCATTTGCAGCATTATTAAAGAAAGATTCCAAATTCATTTGTGATGAAAAATGCCCAAAAGTGTTTGAAACTTGAAACAATACTTAATGAGTCCTCCTATTTTGGCTGCTCCAATTCCAGGAAAGCCACTAATTTTATAAATTGTGACTTTAGATGAGTTACTTGGAGCTTTATTGGCCCAAGTAAATGAAGAAGGGAAAGAAATTTCTCTTTATTATCTAAGTCATAAGCTTATCCCAGTAGAAAAGAATTATCCTCCTATTGGGAAACATTGCTTAGTCTTCGCCACTTAGAAACTAAGACATTATATGCTTTCTCATAAGGTTAATTTAATTTCAAGAGTGAATCCTTTGTAATACCTTATGACCCACCCGATGTTGTCTGGATACCTAGCACGATGGTGAATGATTCTATTGTAATTTAAAATTACTTACATCTCTCTTCGTGCTGTAAAAGGACAAGTAGTAGTTGATTAGTAGCACATCCCATACTCGATAGGTCTCATTTAAATGATGATCTTCCAGATGAGCGATCATGACATTAAGCAGTAAAGCTAATGCCACTTGGGAATTATATTTTGATGATGCATCATCATCAAGGAAAGATAAAGAATTAGATTCATCTATCCCAAGGAAGGCATGAATTGGGTTAATTTTTATAACCCCAGAGAAAGGAATGATGAGATATTCCTATCATATGGCCAAGCTTTGTACAAATAATGATGTTGAATATGGGGCTCTTATCACTAGTTTAGAGATAACAATCCTTATGGATGTTAAAAACATAAAAATCTTTGGAGACTCTCAACTAGTTATAAACCAAGTAAGTGGAGTTTATAAGATTTTGCATTCGAAGCTCTTCAATTCCTTCCATATGTGACTTTGTATAGAATATCTCATAAAGATAATTCTATAGCAGATGCTTTAGCTAAACTAGCCAAAGAAATCATATGCCCAAAAAAAGAATCTATTTCTATAAAAGTTTAGAATCAACAAGTTTTATCTCCTATAGATTTAGATTACATAAATAAGCAAGAAGAAATACAAAGGATAACCACTCTTACCGAAAGTCAAGTAGAATTTGAAGCAACCATTTATTGACTACCTGAGCAAGGGAGGCTTCCTAAAGATAAGTCACTAAAAAATCAAATAAAGACATGTGCCTTGTCTTATGCATTAATTAATGATGTATTATATTGTAGGCCATCTGATCAAATGTGGCTCCGAAGTTTAGATAAACAGAAAGCCTATAAGATTGTGATTGAAATACACTATGGATTGTGTGGGACTCACCAATCTGGACCCAAAATGAAATTGAAGATTAAAAGACTCAGATATTGTAGGCCATTGATGTTGAATGACTGCATGGAAATTGCACATTGTTGCATCAATTCCAGATACACGGTGTAGTTTTACATCAACCTCCTAATATACTACACCCCATGATTTCCTCTTGGCCCTTTGAGAGTTAGGGTACTGACATCATAGGCTTATTGACCCTCCTTCATCAAAAGGATACCATTTTATATAGTAATAGATTACTTCTTTAAATGGGGTAAAGTGGTACCATTAAAAGAAGTAAAGGCATATCATGTATTAAACTTCTCAAGAAAATGTTGTATATTGGTTTTGTGTTCCTCAATGAATCATATCCGACAATTCTCCATCATTCAAGTCCACAAAATTAAATCATTTTGTGGCTAAGCATAAGATTGACCGGAGATATTCAACCATCTATTACCCTAGGGCAAATTGATTGGCCAAAGCATTTAGCAAAACATTAGTAAGAATTTTTAAAAAAGTACTTGATGAAAATAAATGCCAATGGCATGAAAAGTTGTTTGAAGTCTTATGGGCCTACCGGACCACATACAAGATACCAACTCAGTCTACACCATATGCTTTTGTTTATGGAACTGAGGTAGTTCTCCCATTAGAAGTACAGTTACCATTATGACAGATCAAAGTCATAAAATTCATTTAGAAGAACTTGAAAGTCTTGAAGAAAAACATTTAAAAGCTCAGCAACACCTTAAATTGTACCAGTCATGTATGGTTCAAGCACATGATAAAATGGTCTATTCTAGAACTTTCTAAGTAGGTGACTTAGTCTTGGTTCTTAAATGACTAATTTTAGCTCATCGCAGGATTGGCAGCAAGTTCGAACCAACCTGGGAAGGACCATTCATAGTGGAAAAAGTCTATGAAGGAGGTTCTTACCAACTTATTACTAGTAATGGTGAATGTCCAATGCCACCAATCAATGGATCTTACTTAAAGAAATACTATGTGTAACTTGTAATCTATTCCAAAAAAAAATTGATGATTAATAAAATAAAAAGTTTAATTTCATTTTATTTCTTTTGTATCCTTATGTTATTTTTCTTAAATTATGTGCAATGACTTGAAAACATGTTTACCTTCTATGGAAATATAAAATGCAATCACTTTAGGATTGGATCAAGTCATTAAAGACATCTTTCCTATTAAATTGGCCATTTATTAGGAATAAGTCATGAAGACCCATCCCTTGTCCTACTGGTCAAATATTGAGGATTGGATTAAGTTATAAAAACCCTATTCCTCTCCTTTAGCTATGTAAGTTAGATTAAGCTATTGAAGGTCCCACCTTAATAGCTAATCATATTGGTGTAAGTCCCAAAAAGACATCCTTTCATATACCAAGATAAGGATAAAGTCATCAAAGACCCCTTTCTTGCTAGTTAGATTATTTAGGCTAAGAAATTAGTCATGAAGACCCTCTTTCCTATTAGTCAACATTTAAGGACTAGATTAAGTCATTAAGACCCTTTTCCTCTTCCTTAGCTAACTAAGTTGGATTAAGCCACTGAAGGTCCCATCTTAATAGCTATTTACATAAAAATGAGTTCCATAATAGGCATCTTATTAAATGATAAAGTTAGGATAAAGTCATTAAGACCCCTACTTTATTAGTCAAAATTTTAGGAATAGGATTAAGTCATTATGACCCCTTTCCTTTTCATGCTACCAAGGTTGGAATCAGGCTAGTGAAGACCCCTTCCTATTAGCTAAACTTCATAGGATCCATGTTTTGTGATCCTTTTTCCTAATACAAAACAAATGAAAATAAGAAATGGAAATAAGCTATTGATATCTTCATTTCTTATCAACTACTCATACCAGGAATCAAGTCCATATGACCCCTGTTTAGTAGTTAAAATGTTGAGGTTTAGGATTAAGCTATTCAAGCCCCTTCTCCTCAGCCTAGCTATATAAGTTAAAATCAAGTCTCCAAAGACCCTAATAGCTAACCAAACAAAAATAAATCCCTTAGTGGTACCAAACAAAAAGCAAGTATAGGTGTATTTATACCTATCTTTCAAAATCAAATCAAAATATAAACTCAAACTCATGACCAAAGATAAAACCTCTACAAATTTATGTTGTAGTGTTGATTGAACTGATCAACACCAACATGACAGTGCACTTTGAATAGTCCACTACACATATCGAGGGTCCATTTGTTAACCTCATTTTTGGATGAGATTAACTCTTCTTCCAAAGGCATTCATTAAGACACCTAATCCTAAATTAAAAGCCTTTTTAACTAAATACCAAGGTCATTACAATTAGTGATCTAATGCCCTTTCCATTGATTAATCTAACTTAATGGGTTTAGTTAGATTCAATCCAAATAAACCAAAACATAAATAATTAATTAAGCTTAGGTTAGGGTCTAATTAGGTAATTAAACCTAGTTGCCTCAATTAAGCTTATTATCACATAAAGAAATTAAAATTAAACCCAAAAAATCCAAATAAAATGATATTAGAAAGATAAAATCAAGTCATAAAATTAAATGAATACAAATCCAATTCAAAAGTCAAAGGTTGGTCAACCTTTGTACATGGGTTTGACTTATGTGGGTCCCACTAAGTCAAAGGTCAACCCACCAAATTTGACCAAATAAAATCATTCCAAATGGTTGGAATGATAATATGAGCACACTTAAACTTAAATCAATCCATCATTAGATTTAATTTGGCCAATTTTTTGATGTAACCTAAATGAGCCTAAACTTAACCCATTAAACCTAACTTGGGTCAAATGCATTTAAAATAAAATAAAATTGCACCAAATTGCTTGGATTAACTCAATGAAATATTAAACACATAATAATCAATTTGACTTAGTTCAAACCATTCCAAATTCAATAGCATTAAATGGACTAAACCTAGATCAAATACATCATAAACCTTAAAGTCTTTAAAACACTTTTATCCTAAGGTCCATTAATGATGAAATGTACACATGTTAAACATTGAACCAAGGTTAATTCATTAATTTGGATGACCTAAACTAAGGTAATGCAAAGGATAATTAAGCACCTTAATCTAAAATTATCAATCCTCTCTTATATCAATCCATCCAAGATGTTAATGAAACATTCTAGACCTTTCTAATGAAGATCATCAGCCTTAATCAAGTCATTTAATCACTCCCTACATAAATCCAAATAAAAAGAGGCCAAGAATAGTCAAATGGATGACTAGGAAAATTTCTTTTGCATAGCTTAATTCTTCATCCACCTCCTTATCTTAGATAGGTGTAGGATGGCTGGGACATGGTGGCTAACCTCCAAAGGCTGTGGTTAGCTCAGCCGCCAAAAGAGGAAAGATATAAGGAAATACCTCACGACCAAATGCCATTACACACAAAGAGCATCCCTTAAGCCAAAATAACCTTCCCATCACCTTCACCACCTCAAACGAAGTGTAAACAAACTTTCCCTAACTTCCCTTACCGTCAGGAGGCCGGAGAATGACAAACGCCTCCAAAATTCAAACCAAGCTTCTAGGGAACATTCTAAAGGGAGGCAATCCAATTCCTCTGGCACACATGCTCCTCATGTCATTCTGCAGCTATTGGAGTTGACCCCACTGCCAAAGATTGTCGGGACTGAGGTATGCTTTTTAAAGAAAGTTTGATCTCGAGTGAGATCAAACTACTTAGATCCCTTTAATTGCATTCACTCATGGTTTTACAATCAAAAGAGTGCAATTTCAACAGTTGGATGGCCAGAAATCAAGCAAAAATGATGGATAGCTCTCGGCCTTCGTCGACGTAGGATACGTAATCTCTATTCTTTGTTCCTTTTAAAAGGAATGGACGGTCTAGATCTAGTCCGATTTCATATTCAACTCTTTAAGGAACCATAGAATCGATCAGGACCATCCGATTGGCATCACTTTTGACACGGATGCCATGCTGGATTCACGTGGCCCACTCATGCCACGCCATGTAGGCCCGCCTTCTTAAAGCAGGTAAATCCCCTATTTAATTAATTAAAAACTAATTCAAAATAACAAAAACTTTAAAAATTCATACAAAAAGAAATATAAATCAAAAAATTATAAACTTGGGATCTACGGATTCATCTTGAAGAGAGAAATACAAGAAAATTAAAATCTCCAAATTATTTTGGGTATTTTTACTTTAATTAAGGTTTGAATGTAAATCATCAAACTTTAATTACTCCAAAATTAATAATTCAATCTAAATGAAACCTTGGGGGAATAAAATTTATATTAAGACACACTTCATGTGAATTTTTCATAATTTATTGATTAATGAATCTTAATATTGGAAATTTTAAA
Source organism: Cymbidium sinense (assembly GCA_021442155.1). Classification (NCBI taxonomy): domain Eukaryota; kingdom Viridiplantae; phylum Streptophyta; class Magnoliopsida; order Asparagales; family Orchidaceae; genus Cymbidium; species Cymbidium sinense. The sequence goes on from CM038229.1 coordinate 30,836,596, forward strand.
CCCTAAACTTTAATTTTCATGAAATTAATTATTAATAAATAAAATAAATGATAAAAATTAGTAAAAAAATTTAAAACATCTTAATATACTATAATGATCAGAAATAAACTATTAAAATTTATGAGAACATAATAATTCATAAAATAGTTTTATTAGGCTATTTATTGAATTAATTAATTCAATTAATCATCCTGAATTTAAATAAAATGTAATAAAACAACCAAAGTATAAACAAATTATGAATGAACCCTCTTTGGATGTATATTTCATAGGGATTTCAAGGAAAAATAAAACCCTTAAATAATTCTCATTGATTTAAGCCTAATTTAGGTTTTAATGAAATAATTAAAATTTTAATTATACCTAATCACATATCTGATCAAGGTGAAACTTTAGGAAAATTAAATAGGCAAGGAATCCCACTTGCGATAAAAATTTTAGATTTAGTTGCTTTTTGGACTAGAGTATTTGAATTTCCAAGCCTCTACATCATTTTAGAAGAAAATATTAAATTAGAAATTTACAGAAATTATAAAATTCATAATACAATTTAAAACACTATAGTTAATGTCAAAACATTTAAATAGAATATATAAGTCAATTGAAAATAATAGAATTCAAATAACTCAAAGTTAAAAATCAAAATTAAAGGAAATATGAAACTTAAATCATATTTCATTATGCTTAATCTTTAAATCATAATGATTTCATAAACACAAATATAGATAGACCATTAATTTTTGAAATATGAAAAATATCAATACATAAATACATTAGTATCATTTGCATAAGAAAATAGAATGGTATAAATGTGAACATAAAAAAGATGACTATGTAAACATAAGGAAAAGAAATGTTAATATATAAAGGTTAAGTATAATTAGAACCATAAATTAGAATGAATTAAAATTTTAAAATGACAAAGAATATTTTAATCAATCAAGTCATAGAATAAATCTACATTTAGATAAATGTTCCTTTCAAAAGGACATAAAGATCATTCTTTTTATTTTAAATTAATTAAGATGAATGGAATCCCTTCATAATGTTTACAACTTAAAACTATTATTGAAACATAATTTTGGAAGCATTAAATATAACAACTTAGAACTATTCCATAATAAAAAATAATCATTAATATAAATAAGTTATAAAAGTGGAATACAATAAATTGAATAATCTTAAATACAATAAATCAAACATAACTTTATTTAAGTTAATAAATAATAAAGAAAATAAATAAATGAAGTTAACTTTTAAAGTTTCACATTAACTTAACTTGAATAAAAGAAATACCTACATTTAAATTTTACCCTAAATAAAATATAGTAAAGTTAATGAACAAACATAAACATTAAATAACACATAAACTCAATAAAAAAATAGTCACTATAATTGACTAAGTAAATATGTCAAATTAAAGAAATAAGTGATTAATATCAATATCACAACCTTAAACCAAAGAAATTAAAAGAAACTCAAATTATAGTGATAAATGAGTTAACTTAAAGGAAATTTTAAATTAAATTATAATAAGAAAGTGGATAACTTAATCCAAACCAAAATCATATACCTAAATAGAGAAACATAAAACAAAATGAAATAAACTAAATCAAATCAAACCCTCTAAATTCAAGTTCAAATCAAAATAAATAGGATTTTAGTTAGATCCTTAGGAGGAATCTTTACATACCAATTTGACAAATTTAGACCAAATGATGGGTTCGATTGTGTTTAATTATCATTTTCAAATGATTTTGAGTAATCAAATTGAGTTGATTTCAATTTGATTTGGTTTTGAACCCAATAGGACCCATTTAGGTTCATTTATACTAATTGGTCTAATTAACTAATTAAGGTCTAAATAATCTTAAATTTATTTAATCATTTGGAACATTTGGAATGTTTTCATTTGGTCAAATTTTGGTGGGTTGACCTTCGACTTGGTGGGACCCACCTAAGTCAAACCTATGTCAAATAGATTGACTAGATTTGACTTTGGTTTAGTTTTGGATTCATTCATTGATTTATTTAAATTTGATTTGAATTATTTAGATTTGTTTTGGTCTAATCCAAATTTGAAATTTGGGTTGAGTCCACCTAAGCCCATTAAGTTAGATTAAACCCACAAAAGGTGCACTAAGTTACTAGGTATAGTGCCCTAAGCATTTAATTAGATAGTTCCTAATTAATATTAGGTGTCTTAATTATTGATTTTAGAAGTGATGTTAATCTCATCCAAAATGAGGTCAATAAATGCCAAGGTTCCATGCTCTCAGGTTGATTAAAGTAAGCCATCTAGTAGCACCCCGACGCTATCCCTCAAGCGTCGCGGCGTTGAAGTTATTTCATGATTTTTTTTAAAACACCTTGAATATTGAAGTCTAAAATTATAAGTTCGAGTCTTGTTCATAATCACACTACAGCACCACATTTTAAACGTAGAGGTGCTGGACTCTTGGGTAGAATGACAAAAATAATGATCTTAAGAGCGCCATAGTATTGCATATTAAGCGCCAAACTGCCATCCTCTCGAGTAAAAGGAATGAAATAACTATTGTAACAGTGCCACAACACCAAATGATAAGCGTTAAGGCACTGGTGTCTTGGGTTTTGAGCTTAGGTTATCAAGCTAGGAACGCCTTAGCGTTGCATTCGTAATGCCGAGGTGCTGCCTCTCTTATGTCATTTTTAAGTTGGGAAATTTTATTATTTTACTTTTGGAGCTTTTAGATGATAAATCTAAAATCAAATACACAACAATACATAAATATGTAAAGAAAATCAACAAATTTTTTAAAACTAAAAAAATGATTTCATAAGCTGTATAAGAAAAAGAGAGAGAAGCAGCAAAAAATACATAACAAAAATAAAAGCAGGGTGGGGGATAATAATCATAGTTGTCATCATCATCCTCCTCCTCTTCTTCTTCTGACTCTAGCACAGCACTCACATAAGGCTGATAATGAGTGTTGCAAGAAAACAAGCTTGACCCAGACCAACATAAAAGCCACAGTTTTCAAACATGTGAATAAGTGAGGCATTAAACTCGACCATTTATAAAAATTGTTATTACTGCCAAGCCATATGATGGTTAAATTTTCTCTCCAGTTCCTGCTGGCACCTACTTGTCTCACCAACCATTTTCCTTAAATTTGATATTTACCCTCCAATTTCTTGGAGTTACTCATTTATGGTCTTGGAGGATTTGGACTTGGATTAAGGGGCGCATGAACTTTTCCCTACTTTGGTCTTGGAGCCAAATCTCTTAATGACTCTTAAGTTAAAGGAGCCTTTTGTATAAAGACTACTTCATCGAAATCCCCTAATGTGCCTGTCGCAACACATAAAGCATAAATAAGAGACAGATGACCAAACCCTACTATAGTACTAACCTTAAGCATATTATAAATAGAATTATAAATAATCTTATCTAGATACATAGTAAATCCTTTTAAATTAAATCAAAATAGCTCTATACTTGGTTACCTCACTAATATTTTCAACGGGCATTAGCATGGTAGAAATGAAATAATGTAAACCTTTAGCCTCAGTAGTGAGGACGATGAGAGAAATATTAATAACTTTCTCTCACCGCCTTTTCCACTAGACATTAAAATTTTTAACAATATGGAAATTAATGATCTCATTGAAGTCAAAAAGATTATTATAAAGCACATCAGACATTGATTCGATGATGTGATACTCAGACATAACACTACAGCACTTGTCAAAAAGCTTGTCTAAAGCTCCTATCCATTTGCTAGCATGTTCTAAACTAACGTTCGACTAGGCCCACAACACCAAATGATTAGCATCGAGGCCTTAGTCAATGAGTCAACTTGAATAAATTAGAATAAACAAAGTCTAATCATAAATATTACGGTGTTGCATGTATTACACCAAGGTGCTGATCCTTTGCTCTTAAGACATAAATACCTACCCGATGATAGCTATAGTGTTACCCATGATAGTGCCATAGCGGTACATGTACAATGTCACGACTCTATTCTAAAAATAACATAAATTTGAACTTTTTGCATGGGCCACGACATAATAACAATTTCCTAAGTCTACTACCTAAGGATGCTTCATGGGTTATATTCCCAGTTGGATCTTATGTCTAGGTTTGGGTCAATAAAATATAATTATTCCTTGATGATGGTCATGTTAATTGTAAAATTCATTCAGAGAAGATATGTTTAAATTAGATAAAATTTATCATAACTTAATGTAAACAATCATCCACCCATTCATCATTATTTGTCAAGGATGATAAGCTAAGAAATATTTGCTCACGAAAGACTTAATGTCAAATTAAATTTATCACTATATTCATGCTTAAATAATCTGATGCTACTAATGATATGGCCAGTGTCCTCTATTTGCATGGTTTTGCTGTCAAATGGCACCACATAAAATGTGGATATGACCAGAACCCTCTAAATGGGTGGCTTGGCATCCATATAGCTCCACTATATTTTGGTCACGGTAAAAGCCCATATGTTCCCTAATGGATTTTCTTTTTAAGCCATAAATTATTGAATATATTTAATATGCAAAAATCCTTTTATTAGCTAAGGCCAACTTAAATTTATCACCTTAGAAAAATATTACCCCAGGTCTACAAGACACCTTGGACGACGCAACCCATGGCTGCTGACTAGAATTCTTTGATCATGAGCTAGTTCCCCTCACTAAGTAGACTAGAGACCACGATAGCCCAAAATGATAGAACCATGGGATCTTGATCCAGTGTGTCATCACTCCCCCAAATATACACTTTAAGTTAAAATGATAGTTATTTATTCCATAGCATGCACCACTAGACACCAATTCATATCAGATAAGATATGTTTATTTTTCAATCTTAATCGAGAGTGCTCTTTTACTGTGGTAGGAGGGGTAATTAACTACAAAGGCTTGCATATATAAAAAGCAAGACTAGGATCTAAATAAACCCTAACATAATGTTAAGGGAAATCTAGTTGAATATATATATATATCAATCTACCTCATAAAAAATATACTTCTACCCATCTCACCAAAGATGACAGAGAGCATCATCAAAGATATTTTTTCTAAGCGATCACATTGATAAAATGTCATGGTGATGGGTTAAAGGTTGGAGATAACTAAGATGAAGATGTGTATTTTTTTTTAATTCAAAAATCTTTCATAGATTTCTATTACATCAAATTTTTCATTAAAAAGTATATAAGATGTGGGAGAAAAATGAGAACCTTAGACTTTCATGGGAAAAGTAGCACCTACCTTGATCAAAATTTAATAAAAATTTACTCCTAACTTTGTTAAAATCTTAACTATATAAATCAAATTTAGTGACACCCAATCTCTAGGCTTAATCATATTGAGATCTAATGACTTCACTATTAGATGAGGTTAGTATCAGCCTTAATCTTAGTAATTAGGACATCTAATCCTATATTAGGAGCATCCTAAATATGCACTTAGGACACTATACTAGGCTATCCTAGTAAACCTTTCTTGGATTTGAGTTAGCCTAATAAAGATTAGGTGAATCCCAAACAAACTTAAAATTAATTTCAAAAGTGGTTAAATTAAACACATTCTAATTGAAATTTAAATTCAATTGAGTTTAGATCAAAATAATTGAGGTGGTCTACCCAATTAACCTACCTAAGCTTAAAACCACCTAAATTCAAAGAAATTAAAATAAAAATCAAAACAAATTGAAATTAAATCATATTAAATAAAAATATAGAGTCACTAAATGAATCTAAATGGATTTAAAACTAAATTAAAATGAAGTTCAAAGATGGTCAACCATTTGATAGAGAATTGACTTATGTGGGCCCTACCAGATTAAAGGTTAAATCACTAAACTTTAACCAAATTAAAAATCGAAGGCTCAAAATTATCAAATGCACATGTTTAAACATGAATATAAATAAATTTAAATTCAATAAGGGCTTAATTAAGGTAATTTGATCACTTGATCTAAATGGGCCTAAATGGATCTTACTAAACCTAAACCCAAATTAAACTAAAATCAATTTAAATTGAACGTCCAAAATTATTTTGAAATCATAATTAAACATAATTCAACTAATCATTGGGTTTAATTTGATCAATTTGCTATTTTCACCCAAGTGAAACTATTTTTACCTATTAAGTCTAATTTGGGTTAATTCGATCAAAATCAAAATCAAATGAAATTGATTTATCATAATAATTTAAAATGTTCAACTAAACATAACTAAGCCTAAATCTAAATCCTAAAATGGCCATTCAAACTAAAAAAATTTACTCAATCCATTTAGGTCAAAAAAGCCAAGCTAGTTCAAACCATATCAAACCCTCACCAAATATGGATAAATTGGCTTTTAAATTATCTATTAAGCAATCAACATTGATTGAAATTTAGATCAAAGATCAATTAATCAAAGGAAAGTACAATCACCAAACCTAAACCAACATTGAGTTAAGCTAACTCAAAGACGGCCTTCAACTTGATTAGGACTAATCATACTAGTCCAAATGAGATTAGAACATCCTAAAGTTATGTGGAATAAAGCTAGGGATGAGATGAATCCATGAAAGGAAAAGATATTGAAATCCAATTGCACTTCCTCCATCCCTCCTTCTTTCTCCATTTAATTGTTTAGGACTCACTCCAATCAGTTAACCACCTCTTCTAGCTACAATCCAAAGGTCCTAATTACCATGGCCAATTTCCATTTTTCTTCTCCATGGGAGAAGCTCTCAGCCATATATAGAAAGAGAGGAAGGAGGCTTCTTCAAAGCAATCTAATCATCTACACATGTTCCTAATGTGAAGAGAAGAAGAACCAACCCCTTCCCCAGATCTTCTGCCACCAACAAGCCAAATTTTGACCAAACTTACTGGTGAAGACGTGGAGCTCAGCCTCCATAGTGATTGCTGACTTGATTCTTCTTTCCCAGAGGTCCAATACATCCCAATGAAGGTGTTCAAAGCATTTCCATCACTAAGGATCGACGCCGGTGAGATACGTATTAAAACTGACCACCTTTTGATTTTGGCTTTGTCCTTTGTGAAGAGAATTTAATCTCAAGTGAGATCAAACCATATATATGTGCTTTAATTGGAGTCTTGATCATTTTGCAATAAAAAATGCATGAAAATTTCCCTTGGATCACTAGATTTTACCCCTTAAAGGAGGACAATCCGTGATTCTTGCCGGCGATAACAGGGATAAAATCTGAGTCATCTGTTCCTTCAGTTTGGAATGGATGGCTCTAATCTAGCCACACCAATTGATTAAAACCCCTATAAGAATCACAGGTAAAATTATGAATGCCCAATCTTTGATCAGACAACTGTAATGAATCTTGCATTCACCACCTTTTGAGTTGGATCCATGTGGAACAAGCTGACCCAGTGGTGTTGTGCCATGTGTCAAATGGCGCCCAATCAGTGCAGCGTAGGCACTAAATAGATTTAGAGGAAAATAAGATTTATGGATTAAATAAATTCCAAAAAATACTAGAAACTTCAAAAAAAATATTAAAAATAAAATATCTAACAAAAAATTACAAATAAGGGCTTAGAGAGAGGAATCTATAAAATGCATAATACCCAAAATTTATTAGGTATTTTTAGACTAATTTGAGTTTAATTAAAAATAATAAAACTTCAATTAAACCTAAAATATTAATACAATTAATATAAAACTTTGGGTAAGTGAAACTGAACCTCAAACACACCTTAGATAAAGTTTTTAGGATTTATTGGTAATTAAATCCAAAGGTATGAAATTTTCAACCTTACTTTAATTTAATAAAATAAATTAATAATAAATAAAGAAAATTAGGAAAATTTATTAAATCAATTTAAAACATCATAATTCACATTAGTATACCTTCAAAAAATATAAAACCTCATAATCCCCAAAATGGCCTTAATTAAGGATTAATTGAATTAAATAAATCAATTAATTAATTTGAACTTTAAATTCACAATAAATCAACCAAAACTCTAAAAATTATAAATAAACCCTTTATGACTTCATCTTCTATAGAGAAATTTAAGAAAAATTAAAACCTCTAATTAATGTCTATAAATTTTGGCTTAATTTAGAATATATTTAAATAATTAAAACTTATATTAATCCTAAAATACACATCTGATTAAAATAAAACTTCGAGAAAATAAAATTGTCAAAGGACCCCATTTGCCATAAAAATTTCAAAGCCAAATGATCTCTGGACCATAAGTTATAAAATTTCTAATCTCTAGGTAAATTTAATTCAAATGATAAATCAAAAAATGATTGAATTTCAAAAAAAAATTATGGAATTAACTTAAAACATTTTCATTGACATCATAATACTTAAGAAAATTTTGTTAGCTCTCTGAAGCTAAGAAATATAATTAGTTATGCATTTAAGATTTATGAAATGATTAAGAATGCAAAGTTAAACAAATTTTAAATCATTAAATTGATAAACTTATAGCAAATCAATCAATCAATTAAAAATCAAAATTAATCAACCTTTGAACTTCATACCCAAATAAAAAATTAATTAATATTGAAATCACTTTAAATCCATTTGGCATTAATGAATAATGTAATTTCAAATGAGAATAAAAATGATTAATCAAATCAACTAAATCTAAATAACCTAAGAGTTTAGAATGGCCCACTCTTTTTTCTTTTTCTTCATCCTCTCTTATAATGGTTTTCATTTCTTCTTTTGTTAGATGAAGTAGAATATTATTGCTATCAAAGATGACTTCGGACTCTTCTTTTACATCCATGGGTTTTATTTCAGACATCTCTCTATTATGTTTTTCTTGAATGGCGGGAACCTCCTCTATAACTAGAGTGGGTCCCAAACTGAGGTGTCCCTCATCTGAAATCTCTTTCTTTTGATTTTCAATTTCATTTTGGGTCTAGATTGGTGAGCACCACACAATTTAGAGTGTACCTCAGTCATGATCTTATGGGCTTCTTACTTGTCTAAATAGCGTAGCCAAATTTGATCTAATGAACTATGGTATAATACATAATTAATTAATGCATAAGACATGGCACATTTCTTTATTTGATTTGCCAGTGACTTGTCTTCAGGAAGCCTCCCCTTACTCACAATTTTTTATATTTTTGATATCCATAAGGATTATTAACTCTAATGAGATAAGAGCCTCATATTCAGCTTTGTTGTTTGCACAAGGCTCAGCCAAATGATAGGAATATCACATTATTCCTTTATCTGAGGTTATAAAAATTAATCCAATCTCTGCCTTCCTTAAGATAAATAAATTTAATTCTTTATTTTTCTTTGATGATGTTGCACCATCAAAATATAACTCCCAAGTGGCATTAGGTTCACCTTCTAATATCATGATCTCCTTATGTAGAAGATCATCATTTAAAGGGGAACTCTCAGGTATGTGATATGCTGCTAAAAAGTCACTACAACTTGACCTTTTACAACATAAAGAGGAATGTAAGTGATCTCAATTTACAATAGAGTCATCGACCAACATGCTAGACGTCCAGACAACATTGGGCGGGTCATAAGATATTATAATGGATTCTTGAGATAAAATTGGCTCCATGAGCAAGCATGTAATGTCTTAGTTTCTGAGCGGTGAAGACTAAGGCCAAATAATTCTTCTCAATAGGTTGATAATTCATGCTAGGATGAGTCCATGACTTAGATAATAAAGAGCATTTTCTTTTCCTTCTTCATTTGCTTGGGCTAATAAAGCCCCAAGTGATTCATCCAAGGCCACAGTGTATAAATCAATGGCTTTCCTAGAAATGGACTAGCTAAAATAAGAGGGTTCATCAAGTATTGTTTCAATCCTTTAAACACATTTCTATATTTTTCATCCCAAACGAATTTGGAATCTTTCTTTTTTAATTTTGCAAATGGTTGACATCTTCCTAATAAGTTTGATATGAACCTCCTTAAATATGCAAGCCTTCCTTGGAATGATCTTAACTATGTAAGACTTCTAGGTGGCGACATTTCTATATTAGCTTATATTGTTTCTGGATTGATTTTTATTTCATGGTGTCACACTATAAATCCTATGAATTTTCTCTAAGTCACTCTAAAAGCACACTTTAATGAGTTCATTTTCAGGTTATAGCAGTGCGACCATTCAAAATGATCCATAAATTATATAAATGATTTTCTTTTAATTTGTTTTTGATGACTAGATCATCATTATAACATTTGAATTGATAATAAATCAAGTCATCAAAGATTCCATCCATAGCTCTCTGATATGTAGCCCTGTCATTTTTGAGATCAAATGGCATGACCATGTAACAAAATATATCTATAGGAGTTCTGAATGCCATATGCTTTTCATCCTTTAGAGACATGTTAATCTAGTTATATCTAGATTATCCATCCATGAATGAAAAGATCTCATGCAAAGAGGCTATGTCACCATAAGTTCCCATTTTGGCAACGGGAACTCATCATTGGGAAAAGCCTTATTCAAGTCTCTAAAGCAAACAAAAATGCATATTTAACCATTCTTTTTCTTCATGGGGACTATGCCAGCTAGCCAATCAGGGTATTATTCTTCTCATACAAAGCGAGCTTCAATCGGTTTCTTAATTTCAGTAATTACTTATTGTTAAATTTATAGGCACCTTCATCTAGGAGCTTGTGTTATTAAGATTATATCAGGTTTAATCTCTAGTTTATGCACTGCAACTTCTAAAGATAAACCTGGCATTTCATCATAGCTCTAAGTAAACTAATCTTTGTATTTGAGGAGTAAAGTGATTAACTCTTTAGAATCTTTTGGACCCAACAAAGTGATAATAAAAGTTAGCTTTAGGTATTCAACAGTTTCTAAGTTAACCTCCATTAACTCATCTGTAGTAAACTTGATTTCTTCTTCAAACTCAAGAGGAGCATTTTGAAGTAAACAATCATCAAATTCATTTATTATTTCAATGCTTTGAATACTTTGAAAGAGTGAGGCATGAATCTTTTATGATAGGGAACATAATCATGTTCCTCAAGGTAGGCTCTACCTTTTGGAACTAAGGTCGTGCCTCATGATTGTGTTAAGGCTTCTTTAACCTAGTGTTCCACCAATGATTTTAGTTTAGTTGCAGAGGGTATATCATCAATAGGCTTTTGTTCCTGACGATACTCCTCTAAACAAAATCTAGAATCATCAATGGGGCATGCTAATTCAAGTTGTTCAATGTGATGAGGACGTGAACATAAGGGGATCATGCTCAAGTAATTGCATAGTAGCAATCATTTCCTCCATCCTCTTTTCTATCAAAGCAATCTGATCATCATCTTTTGTATTTGAAGGATCAGTTGCTGAGCGGGATCTTTTGCAAGATTTTCTTGTGAGTCATCCTGTTCATTCATTGATGATCTAGTGTCCATCATGTAGATATGAGCTACTGGCAATCCTAAATCATCATCTAATAGATCATCTTACTCTAGATCATAATGTTCTTGAATTGTCATTTTTTCTTTTTTATTAGATTTAAGTTGGGTAGAAAGTTTAGTACATGTTCAATATCTTTTCATTTCATCCTTGGTAGAGCAACATGCATCAAAGGTTGATCCTAAATTTTCCACTTATAAAAAATTAAAAAGGTATGTGGACACTTTGACATTTACTCTTTTATCTCAAAATAAAATTTTACCATTAGAAGTCAAAGTTGCCCCTAACCTTTCAGGAGAGGCTGGGAAGTTATCAAAATTTTATTTTATACCTGGATCTTCAAGCTCAGAAGTAGATGTAAATCCTAAAGAACCATCTTCCAATGAAATAATAGAACTCCTGTTTGACCGGTATCCTGACTATGTTAAAAATGCTATAAAACATGGTATTATTCCTTATGTCTAGCCCAAAGATACAGTTTAACATATGGAAAGCTTATGGAATGCTAAAAATAAAAACTTGAAATCTAAAGCTATCATTGAGTTCAGTACCATTGGACCTGTGGATAATGATGAACATTGTTTAATGATAAGCAATCATATGAAATCTAATCAACTTTTTGGAATTCTATCTAACCCTTTAGAAGAGTTCTGCTTGAAACATCATATAATTTAGATAATTTATTATTTCAAAATGCACCCCTGGAATTTGAAGAAGAAATAAATTCCACTATTAACAAATTACAGGAGATCAACTTAAGAACTCAAAAAGATGAAAGGCCAACTTTTGTTAGATCATTATTGAGTCCAAGAGATTCTAAAGAGTTGATTAGTTTACTTAAATATAAAGATTACTTTGGAGGGAATTATGATGAAATTCTAGGTTTTTCTCTAGATGTTGCAGTTCACAAACTAAAGATTAAACTTAATTCAATTCTAGTAAAGCAAGCTCCTAGATGCATGTATTTAGAAATTGAGCAACAAGTGATTACAAAAGTTAAAAAATTAAGATAGGTTTTATATGAGAAGGATAGTACCCTTCTTGGTTAGCAAGCATTATCTCAATAAAAAAATGGTCAAATATGACTTTACGTAGATTTTAGAAACTTGAATATGGCTTATCCTTTCTTAGTTAACATGCATTATCCCAATGATGAGCTCCCATTATGTGGATATAGCCTCACCACTTGAAATCTTTTCATTCAAGGATGGATCATCTGTGTATAACCAAATAAGAATGGCCTTATAGGATCAAAAACATAGAGCATTCAGAACTTCTATTGGGATATTCTATAACACAGTTATGCCATTCGATCTAAAAAATGTTAAGGCAACCTATCAATGACTAGAATATTTGACGATTTAATTCATAATCAGTTCGAGTGTTGCATTGATGATCTAGTCATCAAAAGTAAAGCAAGAGAAAATTATTTGTACGATCTATGAATTTTTTTTGAATGGTTGCACCATTACAATCTTAAAATGAACCCCATGAAATGTGCTTTTGGAGTAACTTTAGGGAAGGTTTTAGGATTTGTACAGAGGCACCGTGAGATCAAAATTGATTCTAAAAAGATAAAAGCAATCATGAAAATGTCACCACCTAGAAGTCTTATGCACTTAAGATCATTCCAGAGAAAGCTAGAATATTTAAAATATTTATATTAAACCGAATAGAAGATGCCAACCATTTGTGGCATTGATCAAGGATTCTAAATGTATTAGGAATGAAAAAGGTCAAAGTGCATTTGAATGTTTAAAATAATATTTAATGAATTTTCTTATTTTGGCTATCTCGATCCTAGGGAAGGCATTAATTATGTACACTACAACTTTAGATAAATCCCTTGAAGCTTTATTAGCTTAAGTTGATGAATAAGACAAAGAAAATTCCTTTAATTATCTATGCCATAGACTCATCCTAACAAAGATGAATTATTTGTCAATTAAAAACCATTATTTGGCTTTGGATTTTTATTGCTCAGAAATTATGGCATTACATGCTTTCAGATAAACTAAATTTTATTTCAAGAGAAAATCCTTTGTAATATTTTATGACCTGCCCGACATTGTCTAAACATCTAGCATGTTGGTCAATGATTTTATTATAATTTGAGATTACATTTATTCCTCTTTGTACTATAAAAGTTCAAGTTGTAGCTAAATTTTTAGCAACACATCCTCTACCCAAAGGTTTTCCTTTAAATGATGATCTTCTAGATGAATAAATTATTAATTTGAAGGATGGAACTAATGACACTTGGAAGTTATACTTTGATGGTGTAGCATCACCAAATAAACATAAAGAGTTGAATTCTTCTATCTGAAGGAAGGTAGGGATTGGATTGATTTTATAAGTCTAAACAAAAGAATGATGTGATATTTCTATCATTTGTTTGAACCCCAGATAAATTACAAAGTTGAATATGAAGTTCTTATAACTGAGCTAGAGTTAGCAATCCTTATGGATATTAAAAATATTAAAATCTTTGGAGATTCCCAACTAGTTATTAACCAAGTGGGCAAAATATATAAGGTTTTACACCTAAAGCTTTTTAGTTATTATCAGTATATAATGAAGCTACTTGAAAACATTCCTTTTGTGCCTTTATATAAAATATCATGCAAAATAATTCTAAAGTAGATGCTTTAGCTAAGCTCACTAATGAAATTGTATGTCCAAAAAAAAGAGTCTATACTTATAGAGGTTCAAAACCAAATATTCTATCACCTATTGATTTAGATTACATGGATAGAAAAATAGAAATGCAATGGTAGCCACTCCTACTAAAGGTCAAGAAGAATGTGATTTGAAATAGCCATTCATTGTCCATTTAAATTAGGGGAAGCTCCCTAAAGATAAGTCATTAGCAAATCAAATCAAAAAATGTGCCTTATCTTATGCATTAATAAAAAAAATGTATTGTATTATATGTCATCTGATCAAATGTGGCTATGTTTTTGGCTAAACAAGAAGCTAGTAAGATTATGACTAAGTTACATTCTAGATTGTGTGGAGCTCACTAATTTGGACCCAAAATGAAATTAAAAATTAAAATACTTGGATACTATTGGCCTTTGATGTAAAATGACTACATGGAAATTGTATGTTGTTGCCATCAATGCCAAATAAATGGTGTAGTACATCAACCTCCAAATGTATCACACCCAAAGATTGCCTCTTGGCATATTGAGGGTTGAGGTACTGACATCATAGGGCCTATTGATCCTGCTTCATCTAAAGGGCATCATTTTATATTAGCTATAATTGATTATTTTGAGGAGATTCCACTAAAAGAACTGAAAGCATACCATGCAATTAAACTCTTTCATAGAAATATTGTATATCATTTTGGCATTCCTCGCTAAATAATATTCAACAATGGTCCATCATTTAAGTCCACTAAAATAAATCTTTTTGTGGTTAGACATAACATTGACTGGAGATATTTGACCATCTATCACCCTATGGCAAATGAATTTCCTGAAGCATTTAATAAAACTCAATTCTAAAAAAGGTACTTATTAAAAATAAATGCCAATGGCATGAAAAATTGGTTGAACTCTTATGAACCTATCAGACAACATATAGGACACCAACTCAATCTATACCATATGATTTGGTTTATGAAACTAAAGCTATTCTTTTGTTGGAACTACAAACTATTGACCTCATTTTTGGAAGAGGTAAGCATCATTTCTAAACTAATGATTATGACACATAATACTAGAATAGAAGCCTCTTGACTAGGCACATAAGATATTATACAAGCTGACCTAGTACATCCTTCTAGGGTTTGACATAACCTAATAGGATTAGATAGACCTAAACTAAACACAAATATAAATAAATGATTGAATCAAATATATTCTAATTGAAACTTAAATTCAACTCAGCTTAAACTAAGGTAATTGGGTGATTAACCCAATTATCCTATTTAAGCTCAAAATTAATCAAATTCAAAGAAATTCAAATTAATTAAAATGAAAAACATAAATCATTGCATGAACATGAATGGAGTTAAATCTAAATGAAAGTCAAATGATGGTCAAGTTAATCAATTGACTTATGTGGGTCCCACCAAATTAACAAATTATTCTAAAAGCTTGAAATAATTAAATGAACATGTTTAATCATGAATTTAAAAAAATTTAAATCTAATAAAGCTTTAATTGGGCTAATTAGATCATTTGATCTAAATTAGTCTAATGGACCTTATTGAACTCAAACTCAAATTAAATTAAAATTAACCCAAATTGTATATCCAAAATTATTTGAAAATTAAGATTAAATATAATTAAATCAATACTTGGCTTTAATTTGAATAATATGGTCATTTGGCCCAATTAAGTCCATGTTAACCCATTAAACCCAATTTGCGTTTAAGTTGGTTTTGAATTTAAATTCAACATCAAAAAAATGAAGTTAACTAATCCAAATCATCTCAAATTTGATATGGATGGTTAATTACCAATCTAAATTAGAAAATAATAAACATTGTCCACGTTTAGCCCAACCTAAATTAGACCAAACTCAAAAGGACCTAATGGGGACATTTCAACTCAAACCTAAACTAATCACATTGGATTGCATTTAAAATCATCTGAAGATGAGTTTAGAGTGATTGACATCCAAATTTTATAAAATATAAAAGCTTCAATTTCATCCAAAAGGAGGGAATATTCCATGGAAGGGTAAGGTTAAGTATACAAATAAATTCTCCACAGTCCACTACTTTTCCTCCATTCCACATCCCAGTTGGTTTGGATTGACCCCAATCAATTGACCACCCCTTGGAGCTAATCTCTAAGGGTGGCAATCACCATGGACAAAAGAAGATTGACCTCCCTCTTAATATTGCTTTTGATCATCAATTACAAAGGAGAGAACCTTTCTTAAGACATCATGAGCACACACACATCTTCCTCAAGCAAAATGAAGAAGAATCCACCCTTTTCCCGATCTCGATGCCATTGGCAAGCCAAATGTTGATCAATGTTGTTGGAAAATGGCTAGAGCTCAACATATAGAGCAATCGACAATGAGGCATTCAAATTCCTTGCACCCAAAGTCTCATGACATCCCTACAAAGTTGTTCAAATAGTTTCCACCATCAGAGATCACTACCAATGAGGTATGCCTAGAACCTGACCACTTTAGCATTCAATGTTGGTCCTTTTAAAATGAACTTGATCTTAAATGAGATCAAGTGATGTAGATGCATTCTAAATGAAGTCTTGATCGATTTATAATTGAAATCGAGTGATTTCACCACCTAGATTTCCAGAAATAGCTTTAATTTAATGGATAATGCTCTATTCTCACCGTTGATGAAGGGGACATAATCTCCATAGTCAGTTTCTTCTATTAAGAACAAACTATTGAGATCTAGTCATATTTTTTATTACAAATCATATAGGAAACCACAAGGTAATTCTGCGCTATCCAATCTTTGATTAGAAGTCCGAATCAAACTGCATCATATAACCATTATAACACGGGATCCATATGGATCTCACGTGGACTTATCCACAACCGACATGCAAAAAAAGTGGTGCCTAGTTAGTGCTAACTAGCTTAAGTTAGAAAATAAGGTTTTGAATTTAAAAATTGTATAAAAATATCAAGAACTTCAAAATTTTATATAAAATAAAATAATAAACAAAAACATGTAAACAGTTGCTCTATGGATTCATCTTAGTGAGGAGAATCCATTAAACCCAAAATATTCAATTTTATTATTTATTTTTGGGTTAATTTGAGTTTAAATGAAACTTATTAATTTAAAATTAATCCTAAACCCTTAATCAAATTCATTTAAAACTTTGGAGAATTGAAATTAAGGCTAAAACACATCTTAGATAAAATTTTCATGATTTATTAAAAAGTAAATATGTAGATGTTTAATTTTCACTCATAAATTATTAGTTTAATGAAATAAATTATTAAAAATAAAAAAATCATGAAAAATTATAAAATCAACTTGAATCATCATAATAAACCTTAATGAATCCAAAAATATTATTAGAACTCTCTAGAACTTAATAAACCTCAAAATGACCTAATTAGCTAATTAATTGAATTATTTAATTCAATTAAATAATCTAAACTTAAAAAATCATAATAAATTAATCAAAACTTTGAAAAGTCTAAATAAGCCATCTATGGATGCATCTTCTATAGAGGAATTCAATAAAATTAAAAACCCTAATTAATTTTATATAATTTAGGCTTAATTTAAGTTTTATTAAAAATATTTAAAACCTTAATTAACCATAAATTATACATTTGATTAAGATGGAATTTTAGAAAACTCTAATTGGCAAGGAACCCCACTTGCCATAAAAATTACAAGGTTAAATAATCTATATATTAGAAGTTATTGAATATCTAATCTCTAGATCAATATAAATAAAAATAATTAATCAAAAATTATAGAAATTATAAATTTATAAAATCACTTCGGCAAATTTCCATTAATATCATAACACCTAAGAAAATTTTCCTAACCCTATGAAGTTAAAGAATTTAATTAATAAAACACTTAGGGGTTAAGGTTTAATGAAATGATTAACAGTATGGAGTTTAATCAAATCTTAAGTCATAAATTTGATAAATTTATAACATTTCAATAAATTAATTAAAATTCAAAATCAATCAATATCTAGATTTCATACTCAAATATGAAATTTATTAATATGAAAAGTTCTTAAACCTATGAATAACATAGTTCCAAACATAAACAAAAAAATATGATTAATTGAAACAACTGGATTTAAATGGCCAAAAGAATGAAAAATGGCATAGATTTAGGTTGGATACCCAAAGTAGTCAATTTTTTAGATTTCCTAGGTTATGATTAGTAAGCTAAACTTTATCTTAATAAATTGAATTAAGTAATAAAACTTTAACATATAATGCTCCATTAAACTTAATTTAAATGATGAATTAAAATGATAAGATAATGAATTCCTTAAATGATGAAATCAAAACTTCCTAAAGATTAATTGAAATTAATTATGTCAATTTATCAAAACACATAAGTATAAACATTAATGAAATGAATAACAAGTTTATAATTTAAAACTAATTAAGTTAACTAGCTAAATTCATAAATAAAGCATTAATAAAATGAATAAATAAGATCAATTTAAATCAAATAAACCAAATAATTCAAATACATAAGATCAAATAAGAATTTCATCAAATAAAAAGAAATATAAGATTAACTATAAAGATAAGTTATGAAAATAAATAGCATAAAATAAAAATGAAACAAATCATTTGCAAGGAAGTCAAACAAAAAATAAATAATAATTATATTAAAATTAATCATAACAATAAAAATTTTTACTTAAGTTTTTTTTAAAAGAAACATCTTAAATTCTAATTAAATAATAATAAATCAAACTAAAGAGAAACATTAATCAAGATAAAAGAAATAAAATGAGAATGAAGTCTGCAAAATCTTAATAAACTTAGATTACATAGACATTAAAACCTAAAAAGAAAATTAAAATATTAATCAAATCAAACCTAATTTAAGATAAACCATTCCAACTAATTCAAAAGAGATTAATTAAGATACTTAGGATCTTAGTTTGACTCTTTAGAATGGAATAAAATCTCATTATTTTAGAATTTAGGATGATGGATAGGATGGATTCCACCCAAAGTAAAATTTATTTTATTCTTCATTCTTGAAATTTTAAATTTCACTTTAACATAAAATGGAATTAAAAATAGAAGTAAACTTGTAAATCAATTAAATCACTTAAGTTCAAACCACCCAATAAAAAAATTGAACAAATTTTAAGAATAAAATAAAAAAAATTAAAATAATGAAAACAAAAATTTTCATAATTAGCAAACATATGGTATATAGTTTGGACACTCGAGGTTGCAGGGCTACTAGTTCGAAGGAGGTCTTGATACCTCAAACTTCTAGTTTAACAATGACATGTACCTATGAAGCAAAATTATGAAAAGTGAAAGATTAAATCTCAAATCAAATTAACCCAAACTTTGAATCTAGAAAAGGCCTGTGAAAGTCATACCACATAAGCCCATTTTCACACACACTAGATTGTTAGGTCACTGACCTTAGATTTAGATTAGGCCAATGATCTATAATGTTTTGTGATGTAAAATGTTCTTCTTATTTTATGGTGTAATGTTTTAGATTGGATGACTAGGATTATTTGTCGCTAGTTTGGATGGTTGGACTTTCTTTTGACTAACATTATTTTTATGCTATGGTAAAGGGACGCTATTATATATATATATATATATATATATATATATATATATATATATATATATATATATATATATGTTGTTTGTTTGTAAGTATGCTTAAGTCCCTAGGCATAGCCCAATAGAATAGTTGGGCCTGGCAAGCAACTAATGCTAAGCTTGTATGTTTGCATTCTAACTATCGATGTGTTATGTATATTTTCTAATGCTTATTTTACATGGTTTAGGAATTCATTTTTGGAATTTTACATACAATTTGAGCCTAGAATTAAGTTAGGATCCATGGGGTCTAGGAATAGCAAGACCTGGTCCTACTAGCGCATGGTCTTAGTGGTCCCTAATGAAGCTCGTGGAGGTCCCTGATGAAGGTGATGATCCAGGAAGAAGACCCCCATAGATCAAACTTTTAGTTCTAGGCCAGGCTGTATAAGGGTAGACCTTGACCGCCCATTTTTCTCTTTCTTTTGGGGTGTACAATGGTACTTGCTCAATTGGGCTATTTTAATTAAATTGGTTTGATTTATTTTAAGTATGCAATAAAAATAACTTGCTTTCTAGGTTTTTTTTCTATGGTGTGTTTCTATAATGAAATGCTTGGAACGTTAGGCTCCAAAGAAAATTAAATATTCTACCCCACCTAAATCTAAATAGCTTAAACATAAGAAAAATTTTCATAACCTCACATAAATTAAAGCTCTACGAACAATGTAAAACAAACTAGAAATAATTAGCATTTGTGAAACATGATAGCATATTGTTCGTTCTCTTTGATTGGGCGCTTCACTCATTATACATAAAGGGGAATCTAGCCTTTGAGGATGACCACCCTTCTTGAGGGAATTGTCTTCTCTTACTAATTTAGCCCATGACCACTTTTAACTTCATATCATTGTATGCATGAATTGCATACCCCAACCTTAAAATAAATTGTGAATCAAAACATAAAAAATGGAATTTATTGCATTAGTCATGTGCATATCATACCCAACATTATCTTAGGGTTAGGGAGCAAGTTTAGGTTTTTAGATTCATTCCTAAAATATAATAGCCCAACCATCTTGCATACAATGAAGACTGAACTCACAGATTTAAAAGGGCTTAGGTGGTGGTAGTTGGTAACCTTTCTTGGTGGGTGATAAGTCCAAAAGAGTCAGACATAGATTCAATTTCTTAAATGAGAGAAATAACCTATAATTCCCATAAATTGCATTAGGTTGAGCTTCTGATTTATATCAAAAGCATTTGTAAAATTAAGTTTTGAAGTATCCTTCTATGGAATAAGTTTGCAAGCATCTTTGTATTCTTGTGCTGCTAGAATCTAAATCCTAAATTTCTAATAAAATATCAATTCAAATCCAACTAAATTTAATTTTAAAATTGTAAAGCCTAATGGTAAGTTAGTTGAAATGACTATTAGGCATCCCAGTATCTATAGACATTTTCTACTTAATCCTAATAGGTCTCTAAAAGAATTAGTTACCCTTTGAAAGTGCTTCCTATTGAATTTCTATCTTACCATCCTTTTAAGACAAGCTTTGAAATCCATAGAAATAAGAGTCTATTTCTTTAATCGAGAGTATTCTTAAGAAGAGATCCTTCATTCCTAATATATAATTAATTATAAAGGCTTTCCCTAGTGAACTATGAACCCATTATAAAATAAACCTTGTCCTACTTTTCCTCATAGTTCAAGAAAAAAATCTATAGAATAATAAAGGCTCATTAGGAGTCCTTATTTAAGTAATCAAATCTATTACAGGATAACATGTTTATCTTTCATGATAATATGTTTATTCCTTAATGATGAATTTGATTATCCAAATAAGAAATTCTTAAAATTTATGTGGTGTCATAAATTTTCTATACAACAACTACCATTTTTAAGGATAGTAATTAATAATGACATTACAACAAATCAGAATCACAAACTTCGACTGGAAGAACTTGAAACTCATGAATAAAAATGTCTAAGAGCTCAACAAAATCTTAAACTTTACCAATCATGTATGGTTCAAGCTCATGATAAATTAGTCCATCCTAGAACTTTCCAAGTAAGAGACTTGGTATTGGTTCATAAAAGGCCAATTTTAGCTCATTGTAGGATAGGCAAGAAGTTTGAGCCAACAAAGGAAAGACTGTTCATTGTAGAAAATGTCTATGAAGAAGGTTGTTACCAACTGATAACTTGCATTGGTGAACGTCTAATGGCACCTATTAATGGACATTACATAAAAAAATATTATGTATGAATTGTACTCCAATTTAGAAGATGATGATCAATAAAGCTATGTTTATCCCTGTTTTGTAATTTATTCAAGTCTAAACATTAACTCTTTTAAATTTAAATTATATCTATAAATTTTGTGTAATGTCTTTTTGATCTTTGTAAATTTTCTCAAGACTTTTGTGGTACCATTTGTGGTACCCTTCTTATAAATCTCTTGGGTTTGGAGTGAGCTTTTATGCACCATTCCCACAGGTTTGGAGTAAGCCCTTCATGCCCTATTCTATGTCAAATGAACTATCTAGGTTAAGATTTAGTCACTAAGACTCCTTTCCTAATGGTCAAAATTTGAGGATTGGGATTAAGTCATCAACTCCCCTTTTCTCACATCAGTTAATTAAATTGGAATTAAACTATCAAAGGCCCCTTATTGACAGCTAATCATATAGGAGTAAGTCTATTAGTAGGCATCCTTTCTAAAAGATAAAGATAAGATTAAGTTACTAGGACCCCTTCCTATCAAATAGGCTATCTAGGTTAAGATTAAGTCACCAAGACCCATTTCCTAAAGTCCAAATTTAAGGATTAGGATTAAGTCATCAAGACCCATTTCCTCACCTTAGCTAATTAAGTTGAATTTAAACCACTGAAGGTCACATCTTAATAGCTACCAAAATAGGAATAAGTCTCTTAGAAGACATCCTTTCAAGAAAATTAGGATAGGATTAAGTCATTATGACCCCTTTCCTTTTAAGCTATTAAGGTTAGAATTAAACCACTAAAGGCCTTCATGTTAGCTAAATTTTATGAGAATAAGATTTAATTCCTTGTGACCCCATTTCTAGTTCAGAATAAAAAAAAATTAAGGGATGGAAATAAGCCACTCTAACCCCTATTCCTATAGACTACTTAGGCTAGGAACTAAGTCCATGCAACCCCTACCTATTAGTCAAAATCATGAGGATTAGGAATATGTCTTCAAGCAACATAAATTAAGTTCATACATCATTAAATCATTTCCATGCTTAATCATAATTTCTATTCATATATTTATTGCATGAAAATTATACTATTTTAAAATTATCCTATTATTTTATTTTCTCTCTCCTATTTTCTATTTTCTCTCTCATATCATCCTCATCATCCTTATAATGATCGGCCGAATTTTCATAGAGTTTTGGCTAACAAATAATGCAAGATTTATTCAAAATATTTTCATAAAATATTCCCTCATTTATTATATTTAAAAATTCATTAATTTGAATTTTTTAAAATTTGAATTGCATAATTCATGTCATATCCATGCTAAATTAAATCTAATATTTTATGGATTTTTTTGAACATCCTGAGCATGATTTAATTTAATTATTTGGAGTTTAATTAAATTTTTCTAAGTTATTTTAAAATTGAATTCAAATTAGTCGTAAATTAATAACCTTCCCTTTTTATTAAATCCATTTTTGGAAATAAGTTTGGCCAGCCACATCTACTTAAATTTGAATTAATTTAAATGCTATTTATTACTTAAATAGTATATTAAAAAATCATCTTGGATTCAAATTGATTCATTACATTAAATTGAAATCATTCTAATCATGGAAACTAGCCATGGCAGAAATTCCAATGAATTTTTTAAAAATTATTTTATTCAAATTAATTCAAATTTTTTCCTTATTCATGATTGCTCCATTTAAGTTATTATCTTCACCATATCATATTATATTAACCCCTACTTAAAATCTCTTCTTGATCAACCATCATATCAAAAATTTCAAATTCTTATGAAGATTGCCATGTTATAGTAAATGCTTGTTACTAATTCTCATCTTAATTTTATTCTCTTGTGGAAAATAATCTAAACTCAAACTCTCATTAAATTGTAATTCTTATTTTTATTTCAATTCCATTTTAAATTAAAAATTCTTTCTAATCTATTTTCCCTCTAATAGGCTTATCACCTTAATATGTATTTTATTATAAATTTCATTTATGTCATTTGATCTCCCATTATCTCTCTATCCCTCTCCCCATATCCTTCTTGGGTGAAACCTTCTTAGAGATATTCCGCATGAATTGTTTGAAATCTACATTCAATTTTTAAATACTTTCTTTAAAGAGAATTCCCTCTCATGCCTTGGCCAACCCCTTGTTTTATTTCATTGGATTTCAAAATTCAAATCATCAAATCTATTTTCCTCTCCTTTCTCTCATGGCCAAAAATATTATGTATGTAGTTGATTTAATTACATGATCTAAATCAAATCCTTTTCTAAATAATTTTTTCTCCAACTCCTTTGGAGATCTTTGTGATTCAAGTGCTACAACTCCTCATCATCCTTCCCTTTCCCTTGGACAAAAGAATGGCTTAAACATTGAAATGGAAACTTAAAGGATTGGTGAAATTCCACCTTGGCCAAAAGCTTAAAGAGGTTTCATCTAAATTATTTTATTCTTAACTTTTTTATCCTACCTTGCTAATATTTTTGGTTGATTCAATTAATCATGGTTTGCATGAAAGAAGTTAAGTTCTGATTAAAAATTTTCTTTGGCCAATACATTTCATTTAATTTGAATAAGGATTATGTTCAAAACTTTATTTTTTTATTGAATGTCATATTATTTTAAATAGTATAAAGTGATTTGGAAGCTAATATTTGCAAATCATTTCATCACTTGCATATAATAAAGTAGTTGAAAAAGAGATTTTAATTGAACTTGTTTGAATTATTCATTCATATCAATTTGATTATTATATAATACGAGTTCTTATAGATATTTTCTTGAAATTTATTATTCATATCTTAATTATGTGATGTTTTAAGTTATCAATTCAGATCTTTTTTCTTTCATATCTTTAAAATAAATCAAACTTCTTTAAAAAATTACATGCATTTAGTATTTCATTCAAGTTCTTACATTAACTTTAATCTTAAGTTAATTAAAAAGTGATCTCTCTCTCTCTCTCTCTCTCTCTCTCTCTCTCTCTCTCTTTTATCAATTGCCTTAATATTAGTATAGTTGGGTTGTGAGTGCAAAATTAATTTTAAATTGAGAGTTAGATCTTTGTATCTCTTCACTTATTTGTTTTTTATTCTTTGTTGGGTTGCAAGAAAGTATAATGTTGGGTTATACTTGTCCTTATAGAAAAATATGGTGTTGGGTGGTAATTTCTCGTGAATACGAGTATGGAAGATATATTGTAATCTCAACTTTAATTTATTGAATTCCTAGTTTGGGTTGCTAGGCATAGATATAGGTTGATTTTTGGAGTTTGGTCGAACCATATAAAAATCTCTGGGTTCTCTTTTTACCTTTCTGCACCTTTACTTTTTTTTTATTGTCGCTTATTGTTATGATTTATTAAAGTATAATCATTTATAATTAATTTTTATACAAAGATTTAAAATCAACTTTTAATTTGAAAATATCTTAAAAAACCAATTCACCCTTCACCATGTCGACAACCCCAACCCCCAGCTGCCCCGCCTATTGGGTGTCATAACTTCATAACAATTGGTATCAGAGCCTCAACTCAATTTGTAGCTTAACATCCTTGAGTTAAGTCACTATGGCGAGTATTTCCAAAGGGTACACACAAGGACATTCTACACATAGGCCACCTTGACTAGATAATATTTTATTTGACTATTGAAAAAATTGTGTTAGCACTTTTATTCATGGATAAGATTCTAGAATGGGACATATATTAACACATCAATACCACACACTCACTATTAAAATGAATGGTTTGAAAGTTGATAAACCCTTTGATGAATGGTATGCTTATAAAAGAAAACTAGATGAATTAAATGCTAAGGCTTATAATATCTTATATTATGCTTTACTTCTCGATGAATGTATGAGAATTTCTATGATTAACACAACAAAAATTTTTTGAGATAACTTAATTCTTACTTATGAATGCACTAACGAAGTTCAAGATGCCCATATAAGTAAGCTAGTAGATGACTATGAATTATTCTGCATGTTACCAAAATAAAAGTATTTCTGATATGTACACTCATTCCATGAAAATTATTAACACATTGCATTCACTTAGAAGAAAATATATAAGTTAAGATTTGTTTTATAAAATTCTAACATGCCTTTCAAAAGAATAGGATGCAAAAGTTACTGTAATTAGTAAAGCTAATGATTTGACTACATATACACTTGATCAGCTTCATAGTTCCTTGATAGTTTATGAACAGGATATAGCAAAAAGGGATCAAAATAACTCTTTCCAAAAGAAAGAGAAGGAAAATTAATTACTTTGCAGATGGAAGACACTTGTGAGGAAAACTCTTCATATTTTGATGTTGATAGTGATGAGATTGAAATGCTTTCAAAGAAGTTGAGAAATATGATAAGAAAGAAAAAGCATAGGTATGAAAAATCTAAATCACATAAATTGCCTACTAAAAAGTTGAATGCAGGTGAAGGAATAGTATGCTACAATTGTAAAAAGCTAGGACATGTGAGAAGTGATTTCTTGGATATTGCTGAAAAAGAAAATCAACTTGAAAGGTAGAAGACTTGAAAAAAAAAGCCTCAGAAGAAAAAAAAAAGAGTACTTTGGGAAAACTCTAATTCAAAAGAATCTAATGAGAACGCATCAGTGGAAGAAGCAAACATCTATTTGATGATAGATGTGGATACTATGGAGGTATGTGAAGAAATCTCATATGAAGAAGTAGATGATGCTTTCAATTAATTAGCATATGAATATAAAAAACTAAAAAGAAAATTCAATGTCTTTGGAAAAAATAGAAATTTAAAAATGCATGTTTCATCTTTAGAAAAAGAATATAATGATTTGAAAACTAAGAATGTTTGTTTAGTAGATTAATCTATTTTATTGAAAAGCTTAGAAAAGAAAATTGTTATTACTTCATGCAAAATTGGTACATATAGTAGTTTACATTCACATGCTTCATTTATTAGAAATAAATCATCAAATGCATCAAATTGATTTAAATTTAGACCTTATGCAAATACAAATTTTACATGCAATTTCTACAATAAAAAGGGTCATGTGTCTTTTGATTGTCATGTAAGAGAATCTCAAATATTTTCTAGATCAAATTTTCATTTTAGGTACCAAAATTAAAAGTCTAAAAGTAACACACACTACGACATTCATACTTTTCATTAAGATGTAGACCCACACATGTTTGGGTTCTAAAGTTGACCAATGATTTTTCTTTTGTAGGGATGCTTTCAATGCAAAATCAAAGAAGGCATGTGATACTTGGATAATGGATATTCAAGACATATGGCAGATAATAAATCAAAATTTTCTACTTTAAAAGCTTGTGAAGAAGGGTATGTAGTTTATGGTGATAATGCTAAAGGAAAAATAGTTGGCATTGGTTTTGTTTTAAAAAATTCAATTACTTTAAATAAAGTTTACTTTGTTGAAGGTTTTAAACATAATCTTATTTTTATTATTCAATTATGTGATAAAGAACTTAATCTTGAATTGCATGCATATTTTTGTATTATTAGAGATAAGGAAAATATTTTACTTGTCAATCATAGATGCAAAAATATTTACTTTATTAATTTTTAAAGTGCATGTTATGCTAATTTAAATTTACTTTATTTTAAAAGTTTGCATGATGACATTTGGTTATGGCATAAAAGATTGTGTCACATTAATATGCACTCTTTAAAAGAAATTGTAAAGCTTGATCTTGTAGATGGTTTACCTAAAATGAAATTTCATTCTCATTATATTTGTGATGCATGTATTCATAAAAAATATTCTAAATATTATAAACATTCTTTAAAGAGAAAAAATATTATTTCTACATCTAGACCTTTACAATTACTGCATATGGAGTTGTTTGGTCCTGTCAATACTGCAAGCTTAGGTGGAAAATTTTATGACTTTGCTATTTTTGATGATTTTTCTAGATTTACTTGGGTAATATTTTTAAAGTTTTTTGTGATGAGTTTGGCATTAAACATAATTTTTTTGCTCACAAAACCCCTCAGCAAAATGGTGTAGTCGAAAGGAAAATTAGAATTCTAGTTAAGTTGAGTAGAATGCTAGAAGATCATAAGTTACATAAGTAATTTTGGGTTGAAGCTGTTAACACTGCATGCTATATAATGAACCATGTTTCTTTGAGACCAATTTTAAACAAGACCCCTTATGAGTTGTTCTTTAGTAAGAAACCTAAAATGAGTTATTTTTATATATATTTGGTTGTAAATATTTTATCTTTAATAATAATAAAGATTCATTAGGAAAGTTTGATAGTACGTCTGATGATGGCATCTTTTTAGGCTATTATATGAATGTCAAATCCTATAGACTTTATAATAAAAGAAAATTGATTATTGAAGAATCAGTACATGTTATATTTGATGAAAACCTATGTATTCTATTAGAGATGATGTGATTGAAGATGAAGTAGTTGAGTTTAAGAAAATAAATTTGGAAGAAAATGTAAATGATTTTCTTCCTAAAGAATGAAATTTTATTAAGAATCATCCTAAGGACTTAATTATAAGAGATCCTTCCCAAGGAGTTAGAACTAGTAGGTAGCCTAAGGAAGTGATTAATCATTTTGTATTCTTATCTAAAATTGAACCAAAATAACTAGATGAAGCTTTGGAAGATCACTATTAGATTATAGTTATGGAAGAAGAATTAAATCAGTTTGTAAGAAATGATGTGTGGAATTTAGTCCCTAGACACAAGACTAGAATATTATAGAAACTAAATGGGTGTTCGTGAATAAATTAGATGACTAGACACATTATTAGAAAGAAAGCTAGATTGGTTGTCATTGGATACACTCAAGTTGAAGGAATAGATTTTGAGAAATCATTTTCTCTAGTAGCTAGATTAGAAGCCATTAGATTACTTCTTTCCTATGCCTATTACAAAGACTTTAAACTTTCTCAAATGGATATAAAAAGTGTATTTTTAAGTAGCTTTATAGATCAAGATGTCTTTGTAGAACAACCCCCGGTTTTAAGAGTTTGAAATTTCCATCATGCCTTTAAATTAGAAAGCCTTATGGATTGAAACAAGCTCTAAGAGGTTGGTATGATAGATTGAGTAGTGTTCTTATTCACCATGGTTTTAGGAAGGGTAGAGTAGTCACCACCCTATTTCTTAAGAATTTAGGTGATGACTTGATCATTGTTCAAATTTATATTGCTCATATTTTATTTGGTAGTACAAATAAATCTTTGTGCGTTGAGTTCTCATCTCAAAAAGAATTTGAAATGAGCATGATGGGTGAACTCAATTTATTCTTGGGTCTTCAAGTTAAATAATAAGAAAGTGGTACATACATTTGTTAAATCAAATATACTAATGACTTGATAGAAATATTTGATATGAAGAAATGTAAATCTAGTAAGACTCCATAAGCCCCTCTACTAAGTTTGATTTAGATGAATCAAAAAAACTTGTTGATCAAAAATATTATAGAAGTATGATTGGTTCTCTTTTGTATCTTACTGCTAGTGCACCTAACATTATGTTTGTTATATGTTTATGTTCTCATTTTTAGGCTGCTCCAAAGGAATCACATTTAACCGCAGAAAAGCGTATCTTTTATTATTTGATTGGCTCTTCTAGGTTAGATTTATGGTATCTTAAAAATTCATTATCATGTGACTTGATTGCTTATTTTAATGTTGACTTTGTAGGTTGTAAAGTAGATAGAAAGAGTATATCATAAATATGTTAGTTTTTAGGATTCTCTCTAATATCTTAGTACTCTAAAAAAAACTCTGTTGCTCTTTCCACTACTGAAGCTGAGTATATAGCTGTCGAAAGCTATATTGCTCAGGTTCTTCGGTTAAAGAAATAATTAGAAAATTTTGGACTTAAACTAGATCACATTCCCATAAAGTGTGATAACACTAGTGCAATTAGCTTAATAAAAAAATCCTATCCAACATTCTAGAACTAAGCATATAGTAATCATACATTATTTTATTAGGGTCATGTTAACAAAGAAGATATTGACATTGATTTTGTTACAAATTTATAAATTGCTAATATTTTCACAAAACTATTACTTGAAGAATGATTTTGTACTTTGATATGAATGTTGTATATGCTAGATCCAACCATGTAATTTATTATTATTCATCCATGTAAAATATTTTTGATGTTACCAAAAGGAGGAGAAAATATTATATTGGTCTTCTTATTTATGATGCATAATTTTAGGGGAAGCTTTTTCTTTTCACATTTATTTTTAGTTTCATAATTGTTCAACTGATAAATTATTTTAAAACTTTATTTATTTTCTTGTCATTCTTTCTTTTAATGTAATTTGGTTGATGTAAGGTCACTTTGCACCTTCATCATTATTCAATACCAACATAGGTTTGTCATCATTAAAAAATGAGAAAATTGTTGACTTCATGAGCCCAAACTCATTTGAGATTGATTTACATGACAACAAATATATGTTCAAATGCTGCTAATTGATTTAAATTCAAGTGTTGTCGGAAAATTCTTCGACTTCAAATTCTTTAGTCAATTTAGAAAGCTATAGCTGTTGAACTTAAACTAGTTGTGAATTTTTCTAGGAATCATGATATTAAGGCAAATAAAGAGCTGATTAAAATATAATAAAATAAATAATTCATTAATTTCAAAATAATTCAACTAAAAACTTTTTATATTTTCTGCATCTCATAATTTCAATTATTCCATGAATTATCCTTTTTAGATAATATGAACTAAGTGAATGAGATAAGTTCTATTTAATGTGTCTTCAAGTAAGACAAATTAAGCTCAGACTTCATTAAATTATTTTCATGCTTAATCATAATTTGATTTCATATATTTATTGCATGAAAATTAAATTATTCTAGAATTATCCTATTATTCTATTTTCTCTCTCTCCTAACATCCTCATAATCCTTATAAACAGTTGGTTGAATTTTTCATATAATTTTGCCTACTAAATCATGTGAAATTTATATAAAATATTTCCATTAAAATTTCTCTCATTTTTTATATTTTAAAATTTTATTAATATGATTTTTTGAATTTGAATCATGCTAAATTTAAATTGCATAATTCATGTCATGTACATGATAAATTAAATCTAATCCATTATGGAATGATTTGAATGTCCCAAGCATAATTTAATTTAATTATTTGGAGTTTAATTAAATTATTCTAAGTTATTTTAAAATTAAATTCAAATTAGCCTTAAATTAATACTTCCCTTTTTATTAAATCCATTTTTGGAAATACATGTTGGCCGGCCACATCTACTTAAATTTGAATTAATTTAAATTTTATTTATTACTTAAATAGCATATTAAAAAATCATCTTGGATACAAATGGATTCATTATATTAAATTGAAATCATTCTAATCATGAAAACTACCCATGGCTGAAATTCCCATGGATTTTCTAAAATTTATTTTATTCAAATTAATTCAATTTTTTTTTCTTTATTCATGATTGCTCCATTTAAGTTATTAGCTTTACAATATCATATTATATTACACCTTACTTAAAATGTCTCTTTGATTGACCATCTTATCAAAAATTTTAAATTCTTATGAAGATTGCCATGTTAAAGTAAATGCTTGATTCTCATCTTCATTTTATTCTCTTGTGGCAAATAATCTAAACTCAAACTCTCATTCAATTCTAATTCTTATTTATGTTTCAATGCCATTTTAAATTTAAAAATTCTTACTAATCTAGTTTCCCTCCAATAGGCCAATCACTTTAATATGTATTTTATTTTAAACTTTATTTATGACATTTGATCTCTCTTTATCTCTCTCCCTCTTTCCATATCCTTCTTTGTTGAAACCTTCTTGGACATATTCTTTATGAATTGTTTAAAATTTTCATTCAATTTTGAATACTTTTCTTAAAAGAGAATTCTCTCTTATGCCTTGGTCACCTTTGCTTTATTTCATTTGATTTCAAAATTCAAATCATTGCCAAATCTATTTTGTCTCCTTTATCTCATCGCTAAAATCTTATATATGTATTTGATTTAATTATAAGATTAAATTAAATCCTTACTTAAGTTATTTTCCCTCCAACCATCTCATACTTGGCCAACCCTTTTAGCTAAGTACCCTTTCTACTAAAGTGACTTTGATTATAAGAAAAGGTTTTCTTAGCTATCTCTCCACCCATGGCGACTTCTTGCTACATCATTCCTTTGGAAATCTTTGTGATTCAAATGCTACAACTCCTCCTCATCCTTCTCTTTCTCTTGGACAAAAAGATTGGCTTGAAGATTGCATTAGAAACTTGAAGGATTGCTGAAATTTAACCTTGGCTCAAACCTTAAAGAGGTTTCATTTAAATTATTTTGTGCTTAAATTTTCATCCTACCTTGCTAATCTTCTTGGTTGATTCAAATAATCATGGTTTGCATGAAAGAAGTTAAGTTGTGATTGAAAGTTTTCTTTAGCCAAAATATTTGATTTAAGTTGAATAAGGATTCATGTTCAAAGCTTTATTTTTTTTAGTGAAGATCATCTTATATTTCATTTCAAATACTATACAAGTGATTTGGAAGCTAATATTTGCAAATCATTTCATCACTTGCACATAATAAAGTAGTTGTAAAAGAGATTTTAATTGAACTTGCTTGAATTGGTCTTTCATATCAATTTGATTATTATATAATACAAGTTCCTATACATCATTTGTTGTGATTTATTATTCATATCTTAATTGTGTGATATTTTAAGTTATGAATTAAAATCTTTTTGCATTCAAGCATTCATACTTTCAAAATAAATCACAAACTTCTTTAAAGACTTACTTGCATTTAGTATTCCATTCAAATTCTTACATTAACTTTAATCATAAGTTAATTAAGAAGTGAGCTCTCTCTTTATTTTATCAATTACCTTAATATTGGTATAGTTGAGTTGAGAGTGCAAAATTAATTTTAAATTGAGAGTTAGATCTTTGTTCTTGTTCTTTGTTGGGTTGTACTTGCCCATATAAGAAAGTACAGTGTTGGGTTGTACTTGCTTGTGTAGAAAAATATGATGTTGGGTTGTAATTACCCATGAAGGAGAGTATGGGAGATTTGTTGTAATCTCAACTTTGATTTAGTGAATTCCTAGCTTGGGTTGTTAGGCATGGACATAGGTCAATTTTTAAGATTTTGTTGAACCACGTAAAAATTTGTGTGTTCTCTTTTTACTTTTCTTGCATCTTTACTTTTCTTTATTATTGCTTGTTATTGTTGTTGTGATTCATTAAAGTATAATCATTTATAATTAATTTATAAAAAATTTTAAAATCAAATTTTAATTTGAAAATATCTTAAAAATCCAATTCACCCCCTCTTAGGTGCCATAACTTCATAACAATTAGTAACCATTAGTGGGTGAATCAATCTGAACTTTTAGCATACTTAGAGGTAATGTCCATTTAAACCAACACCCTAGTAGTTGAAGGTTTGAAAAATTAAATGTGGGCCGGTCTTGTTTTAGTAGTTAAACAAATATGGTAGTTAAAGATTAAAGTATATGTTTGTTGAAGAGAGGTAATTTAAGGTTTAGGAAATTGATCCAGATGGGAATAATGAGAAGCTTGACACTATAGTTAAATGTTAGTGTCTATTTAAGAACTTTTATTGAAACATTATTGATATAATACATCTTTGGAAAAAAAAATTCTTGAATAGTCCTCTTTCTTATTTAACTTGATAGCAATGTGTCTACTATCTAGAAGTCCAACACTCCATCTCTAATTAGTTTGAGATTATTAAAATGTTTCTTTATTATTAAAATGTTTCTTTATCACATCCATATAGGATGCTTATAACTGAACTTACTAGTAATTGAATTTAAGGCTCAACAGTATTTTCAAAATTTGATATAAACAAAGCGGTTTCCCATTCTTCCCATTGGTTCACTTAATAAAACTATTATCTGATCCATCTTCAATTTTATCATGATAAGCTTATGGGAAATTATTTTATTGACTAATCAAAAGTTAATACATTAACTAAGATATTATAAGCATAGCCCCAATGTAAGTGATATTGATGAGAAAACATGAGAGCAATATAACTAAAATTACAGTTGACTAATGGAGCAGTGATATGAAAAGCATGCAATACTAACCCTAGCAAAGGAGGAGGGAACATACTTAGAGTAGACTCATTAATTTTAAGACTAAACTAAATTCACATAAGTTTTAAAACACAATAATAATGTCCTCTCAACTTGTCTATCTTGTGGTGGATTCGACACTTATAAATGAGTTACCTACTAATGTTACTATCATCATCTTTTTTTTTTCTTGAGGATTGAGTTGATTCCTTGGTTCCAAGCTCAGTTAGATTAAATTTGAAACTACCACCACCATCAGATGAGGGACCTCTTGAATTTTAGTTGTTTGTGTTAGCATATGTTATTCTATTGTTTATTGTAGTCTATATGTTTTACCATCATTATAGTATTTTTATTTATGTTTAGTACTCATAATTATAATAGTGTAATTACATTAGTGTCATATATTGCTACTCATGTATTCCATTTGTGACTATCTATTAATGTTGTATCTCTAATTATATTTACATTACAATATTCATGTGTATGTTCTCATGCTGTATATATACTCATATTTTTATTTTGTTCTACATGATACACATAGTTCATGTTGCTTCTACGTATATGTTGTAGCGAATTAAAAGTTGATATAGTAATCTCTTCAAATATAGCTTATATTGCATACTTATAAATGGATATACTTTAGAATACAAAGTTTGAGTAATAGAATTATGAATCACTAGCCTAACCAAACACTGTAAAATTATCTATGAAGTAGCACATAAATGTTTAGTATGAACTTTCTTATGTAAGATACATCTGTTCATTTTCTTTTTTTTTTACATTTGTAATAAGATGAATTTAGCATAAATATTAGTGTGGATGAATGTGATTTTGACAACTTCATAATGGATCTGGTGATGACAACAATGAGATTGTAATGCATAGATCGAGATAAAAGCCAAAAATATTAGTATACAAAATCTTGCTTTTTGAGTTTTTCATTAAGTGACCCTTCATAATAGTTGACTATTTGCTTGAACAATGCAATAATATCTTAATATATCTAAAAAGCTGAGCAAAAGTTTAATTTATTATAAACTCATTTGGAAAATTCTATGATTAGTCATATGATAATAGAATGGGTAAAGTAGTATAAAAATAATCTCTTCGCATATAAGTAGACCATGGATTAGTATGATAAAGTCGAGAAACACATAACATGACCACTAGTTGCATATTCTAATATGCTAGTTCATTAAGTATGTATCCTAAGGACGAATTTAAGAAAAAAAAATTACTTGACTTAAAATTCACAAATATGCTTTATATTTTCTACAACACCTTAAATGTTTGCATATCAGTACATTTTTTTTTCTTTGATTTTTTATCTCACTATAGAAAAGTTACACATTTTTTGTCAGAAGTATGAATTTCTGATGGATTTCCAACATATTCGCATCCACCCATAAAAACTTGGGTGAAAATGCATTCCAATGGTTAAAAAATCTTTTTAAAAAATTGTCAATAGTTTATATTGGATTTTCTATTAAAATATTTTTTCAGGATGAACCAATGGACTGACTCATTAATTTTTTTGCCAAGTAAAGACTTCCATTGGAAATTCCATAACAAAAATTTTTGATGGAATATCCACCAAAAATTTCTAAGGGGTTTGGTCTACTAGAAATTTCCCAAAAAATCTAGCTACCAAAAATTCTCAAACCTTCAAAAAGATCATGATAGTTTGTATCAACCTTAAAGATAAAAAAATCTATAAAAAATTTATCAAAAACCTATACAGATTAAAAAAAAATTGAAAGAATTGCTTATATTTTAATTTTTACACCTATAACAAACTAAATAATAACAACACAATTAATCCTAAATAACTTTGATATGATCACAATAATTTCACAAGAAAGTCATATCATTAAAAAAGATGAATTTAAATAAATTTTTTATTACATAAGTTCCAAAACATAAACATTGCACTAAAATTTTACTCTAAGTTAAACATACAAAAATAACATTTTATGAAGCTCTATAAATTTGGGCTCATTTTGCTCAGCATTTGGTTTAAAGTAATAAGAGCAAAAAATTATAGTCTTTTGAGATAAATAATCTTCATATATTGAGCATTAAAGGCATGTTTTATTCTTCATTATTTTCTTGAGTTTATTCAAAACATGTAGTTGTTTTAGAAGTTAAGTGGGATAGAAAAGATAATACATTAATATTAGTGATCATTAGATATAGATACTTTTCAAAAGGATACATCTAGCAATACTATACTGGTCCTCCAACTCTTGTTTCATATGGTAGATGTAGTGGCAGGTGTTCCATTGACTCAAGAAAATAGTGGAGAATATTCATTCAAGTTTATAGAGTATGGGGTGGAATATTGATTTTTAGTTTCCTTAGAGCATCTTTATTTAATTGAGTTGGAGATAGTTCTTTGAAAAATAGACTAAGTTTAATTAAAAGATTCTATTTGATCAAGTAAAGCATTGAATGTAACTGGCAGTAAGTATTGTAAAAAAAATGTGGCAATCATGTCTCTTTATTCCAAATATTTTCTCTATCCTTACATTAATGCATCAACTCAAATTAGATGCATTACTATTTGGTAACTTCGATGACTATACCCATTCTCTGCTGATCTAATGTGAGGTAGAACTTGACTTTAGGTATCAAAAGTTTCTCATGTGTAGTCTCATTTAGCTCTAACTCTCTTCTCCTACAATATTCTTTTAGTCTAATATGATTCTCACATTATCTTTACTTCTTTTCCTTAACATTCACCATAGTATTGAATATGTTGTCTAAATTTTTTTTCTATATACATCACATCAAGATTATGCTCAATTAGATTGAACTTTTAGTAAGGTATACCCCAAAAAATACTTATTTTTATCCATTTGTGATCAACATCATAACCTGAAAGATGATTGATAGCTAATATAAGAGAATCAATTATAATGAGAATTGAACTAACAATTTGCAATAAGTCTTCCTCATTAAATCTTGGTGGAGACTTTGATTGCTCAACTAATTATTTTTTAATAAATGCATTCTTGTTTCTTTTGATTAGGTTGTCGGTAGGAACATCGATGACAATCAAATCAAGAATTTTTCCAAATATTTTTAGAGATAGAATGCAAAATGAGTATGTTTTGGGAAAAAGTTGGAGTAGCTCTAGTGGCAGGTAAGATTAGAGAGAGTCTCCTTAGATGGTTTAGCCACATAAAGCGTTGGTAGTCCGATGACCCAATTAGAAGATTAGATGCATTAGATTTGCCTTATGTTAAGAAAGGCAGAGGTTGACCTGAAAAGACTTGGTTAAGATGTATAAATAATGACCTTAGAATACTTGAATTAGATGAGAATTTGACACATAATAGGACACAATGGAGGCGAAGGATTTCGACCATGGATTAAGGCTTTTGTTGTTGTTGTTGTTGTTGTTGTTGTATTTTTAGAGTAAATGCATTTGATAAATTCATGCATTATGGACATGCCAATTTTTTGACTCTACATTGATAACATTCCATACATAGAAAAGTCATTAACAATCTACATAAGCGTGCATCATCGAAAATTTTGCTTTGCAATGATATCATATGTGACTACACTAGTGTCTTATCAGATTTTCAACTTATCAATTTGATGCAGGAAGAAGGCATCAATTTTCATTTTAAGGATATGGGGCTTAGTATAATTAGAGTAAGGAATATAAAAGGTATAGTCATGTGCATCTCTAGAGCTAGATTATATGGTATAAGTATAACTAACCGCCAACATGAATAAGATGATGTAGGCTGTCATGAGAGTGACACCATCAACACATACATTAAGTCTAATGTTGCATGGCTTATGCAAAATCAAGATAAGTATGATTGAAATGGTTTCATACTTGTCTATTTAATGTATGACTAAAAAAAAATTAGTTGCTCTCTTGTAGTGCCACCACATATGCTTAGTTGGCCATAAATACATATAGTCTTTGAAGATGTGAAGTAAGCGACAAGTATAACAATCACAACATCCTTCTATTTGAATTGTTTTTTACTCTATGGCTTGAATCTAAGTGCTCCATAAAATTTGTATTTGACATCCATTATGTTATTCTTGTAGTACAACATACAATTATTGATACAATAGTTTATCTTTTTAAGCTCAAACCTTACTTTAACACCAATTTCTTTGTTATATATAGAACTTCTAGAACTATATTTTTCTTTGAGTTTGTCTCTTTAAATAGCTCAAAATTGATTAAATTATTCACACATATTATATATTAGTTTTAATGTTTAGTATTTTTTACCATGGATAATTCAATGTGGTTCATGCAACTTTCAAATAGTAATCATTATGTTGCATTTAGCATATCGTAGAAATTTTGAGCTTCTTCATTAAGTGGTTCCTCTTCCCTAACTCATATAAACTCAGCTCTTACAGCATCAAAAATCATTTCTTTGTAATTTTGTTTAGAATCATATTTAGCTGAAGGTCGTGCATAACTCATTGAAGTCAATATCAATAGGTGGCCATGTGAAATCCAAAGCCAATAAATTGGTTGGAAATATCAGTAATATAAGTCTGAGAGAGAGAGAGAGATATCATGGAGGAAATGGAGTAGGGGTTGGGTGTTGGTTTGCTGAACCCTATTAAAACCTCTTTCTGGCAGAATTTCTAGCGAACAATCCACCAAAAATGTTTTCGAGTAAAATTTTCATTGGATTTAAGTGAACTTTGTGCCATCATTTTTTCAATGAGAATTTCCAAAAATGAATTTTTGATTGCAAATTCATTAGTTGTTCCACTAGTAATTTTCTATGGATTAATCCACCAAAAAAAAAATAATAGCTATTTTTCATCTAGTGTCTTTATATTTGTTTGTACATTCACATGTTTATTACTACAAACCTTTTGATATGTGAAATGTGGAAGTTATGTGGGTCTTTTATTTTCTATGTTTATTTTCGATTGCATGTTGCATACTTATCATTAATTACATATCTTTTTGTGGCACAAATTGAGGGGGTGTTACCTTTCTTGTGTTTATCTTATTCACTCCCAAACCCAACCAAAAATATTTGCTATTAACAAAAAAGGGGAGGTTGTTTATCTCATGAGCCTTTATATTTATTCTAGATTTTGAAAACCACAAATTTTCTTGGTTAACTATTTGTTTACATTAATCACTTGTGTGTGCAGGTTGCGCTAAGTTGCTAACCCTTGCAGGCATCACAAATAAGCCATCCATTGGTTGATGCCTATGAAAGCACATCACATGTAATTTGACCAAAAACATGATCAAGCTCGAGTTTGATAAGAGTACTTTAAGAAGTATTGATACAAGAAGACCTAAGCTCAACCTATAATATTTCTTGGAGTCCATGTTTTATTTTTATATATGTGAATTTTGTACTTGGCATGTGAATGTTGAAAAATAACCAATCACACACACACACACTTGAGGGAGTGGGAAAAAAACAAAGTACTTTTAAAATATTTTGGAGAGATCAATTTCAAAATCATTCAAAATTAAATTTTTTTTAAGGAATCGTATTGCACAATGGTACATTTTACAGTATAATTGTGTACCTATGTTAATTAATAATAGCCAACATGATTAAGTTGGTTAACTCAAAATTTTAACAAATCATAGCATACAATTTGGAACATAGAATATGAATATATTTATGGTTACTTAATTTAAATCCTAAATTAATGAGACAATTTGGCAATTTTTTAATTTAGTTTGTAATTTTCAATGGTATCATATATATATATATATATATATATATATATATATATATATATATATATATATATATATATATATATATATATATATATATATATATATGAATAAATAGAATATAGATTTTTGGTTTGTACTACTCATACGGTACAAATTTGATTGTATAATATGAATATGATGATTTTTCTTAAAAGAATAAAATTTTAAATTCTAACTTTAGGACACCATCCCTATAAATAGCCCATTAGGGGAGCCTAACTAGAAAGCAAGAATAAGTTTAGGCCTTAAAGAGGCAAAGGGAAGGGTGTTTTACTTAGGAAAAAAAGTAAGGAGTGTCTTCGCTCCCTATTTCCTTTTATAAAATACTTTATGAGAAATATTTCATGAGGTTGCACTTAACTTGATTCTTCTTCTCATCCCTTGTTCGTGAGTAGAGATTTGAGAGTTTGTTCTTATAAAGAGAATTGGAGTAACAATTTATTGAGTGTGGAGAGTTTGTTCTTTGTTTAAAGAGTAGTGGTCTTCTTACCTTGAAAAATAAGGGAGTTGTGTAGGGTTTCTCCAACACCTATTTAAAAAAGGGGCATTTTTGCTTTTGTTGGGATAGTGGAATTCTCAAGGAGTCTCGGGGAGTGAATATAAGCTAGGT
Organism: Cymbidium sinense; assembly: GCA_021442155.1. Taxonomy (NCBI): domain Eukaryota; kingdom Viridiplantae; phylum Streptophyta; class Magnoliopsida; order Asparagales; family Orchidaceae; genus Cymbidium; species Cymbidium sinense. The sequence continues at coordinate 30,876,939 of CM038229.1, forward strand.
GGGATAGGCCACTATAAAGCATTTGTACCCTACTTTCTTTTAACTTTTATTTTAATGCTACTTTTAATTACTCTTATGCTATCTTGATACTCATAAATATTAAAAATTGATTTAAAACTACTTTCCATCAAGCTCTTTAAAATCCTAAGCACAATATTATCTTATGTGCTAATCTAATTAAGATTTCTTATTTCAACAAATTTTATTATTCTGATTAAATCTTATCTCACAAAAATATTCTCTTGCTAAAAAAAATAATTTTGAAACTTAAAGTTTTATTTTTAAAAATTTTAAGGCACACACTAATTCACCTTCCCCTCTCGCATCGCCTCCCCCCCCATCCTTATATGCCCAGGCTAGAGCTTAAGTGCTAGACACTAGGCACCCAAGCACCAAACTACATGATTCAGATATAGTAGTTGGGACCTTAATGCATAGGTGTTAGATCTCAATCCCAAGTGTAGTTCAAGATAAAGAGCCATTACTTAGGCACCCATTCTTGTGCCCAAGCACATGTAAAATAGAGATCATGGCACTTAAGGACCCTAGCCTAACACTTAGGTGCCACACTAGTAGTAGCTATAAATTGTTCTAAATTTTGATGAAATAATTATCTTTTGGGAGAGATTTGATGCATCCATAATTAAGTGAATCTTATAGACAAATTAGAGGACTTTTGTAGACATAGTTTCAAAGTTTTTTATCTAGTCTTTGAGAAGTCCAAGATGAGAGTTTTTTGGAGTCTTCTTCAGGCCTTTTAAGAGGCTGCCAATGAGACATTATAAGAGGAAGATATTATATATTCTCTTTTACTATTATTATTATATTCATGTATTGAGTTATTATGTTATTCTTTTCCTTCACTATGAACTAAACTCTTATTTCGAGGAGTTGGGTATAGACATGTTGTATATATGTTTGTTATGATTTTAATAAAAATTAGAGCCATATTTTGTTAATTATCACATATTTTATTTTGTGATTTATTAACAATTTAACTGATTGGCAATCATTCTTAATCAATTAGTTGATACTTGACAATGTTACGCGGCAAGGCACTGCAGAAAGTGTATTGATGGTTGTATCCATTGTTGCAAGTGATATTAGAGCTATGGTAGCCAAACAACATTTATAGACAACACTTCACATACAAGATATCATGAAAGAGAGATGATAAGTCGCAAGTGGGGGATGACTGGGAGTTTGAGCGAATATGATTTTGAGAGGGAGTGGATTTTTTTATCAGGGCACAAAAAGAGTGAAATATAATTTAAAATATTTTGAATACTTCAAAATTTTATCTTAATTTTATTACAAAATAGTAGACATTATAATATATATATATATATATATATATATATATATATATATATATATATATATATATATATATATATATATATATAAACACTATAGAGCATTTTTATTAGAAAATTAATACATTACATTTTTAAAGGCCTTATTGCCCCACCTTCATCGTGAGGAGACACATTCAATGCTTTTCGTTCAAATCAGACCATCGAATGCTAGCATGGGCAGACCCATGCATGGCTGAGGGTGGGCCTACCCTCAATTTTATAATAGTTCTTATATGGGTGAGAAAATAAGTAATTTTGCTCCTTTATATTTGCCCCACCAACTGCCCTTGCTATGAGACTCCACCTCCCTCGCACAGTTGCACACTCACTCTCTCCAGTTTCTGTAATTTTGCCCTTTGGCACTCTCTCGTATTCTCCATTAGTTCTCACTCGAGTCTCATACCTTCGGCCTTCCAGGCTTCCACAAGAATCATAGTCCGTGACTACATCTTCGATCACATCTTCAATCACAACTCCGCCATGAAGGTTACAAGTGAATGAAATACCTCTTCCACGTTGGTATTAATGTTATTATTATCAAAATATTTTTTTGTGCTGGTTTGGTTCTTTGGGTGAAGCTTATGTAGATTATTCTTTGTTTTCAAATTCAAGAATTTTTTATCTTGTTGATTCACTTGTTTTTGTTTGAAGGCAAATTTATTGTAATGATTGTCCTTTTGGAATCAAGTGTTCTTCTTAAGTTTTTTTTTCTGATGGGTAATTATTGTTTTCCCATTCTTATGATTCATGCGAGGAAGTTTATTTTTTGGAGTCTAGAGAAAGAATTTTCCTGTGAACAGAGAGACTTCATTGCATATTTTTGATATATTTGCTAAGCTTATTGCTAAAACTTTTTTGTTCATTAAAATCAATTCTTTTTTATTTTTTTATAACTCACAGAATGTCTCCACATTAAAAGCTTCACATACCTTCTTTAAATAACTGAGTCTAACAGACAAAAATTTCTTCAATATTTGAAAACACAGACAAATTTTGCATATCTACCATCATTTTGTAGCCTAGTTTTTGACTTCTTTTCCTTCTTTTCAATCCATCATAATACTTTTGATGCTAATTAGCTGCAGATGAAAGCAAATATTTTAGTTTTGAATTTAGATTTTGATTTCATTCGCAAATTCTGATCTTCAGCCTTTTTTTTTTCAAAAATTTAAATAGTTAATAACATTTTCAATACATTTTAAAATAAGTTTTAGAATCATAAGCATAACATTTTCCATTGATTCTCAATATAGTTTTCCCAATTGGGTAGTTCAGTTAGGTTTAGTCACTTTTAGCTAGTTCGATGGAGTTTGATTGCATCAATCATGTTCCTTCAATTTTGACAAAAAAGTGAATTTTGTTGTATTAAAATCCAAGAAAAAAAATTGTCAACCAGTTCAGAATTGCCCAGTAGAAGTTGATCTAAAACTTGCTCTTTTTTGCATCTAGCTTCATTGAAAATAAATTCTCTCATGGCTTTCCATAGTCATATTGTTAGTTGCTTGTTGAAATGCTTAACTATAACTAAAAGAATATACATTAAATGTAATCAAGTTCTATTTATTCTTAATAATTGCATGCAATGGTTGGCTGCAGGATCTTGAACTCACAAAACTTGGAATACCAATGAGTTTAAAAAAAATAGAATTTGAAACCACTACCAAAGAAGTTCTGAAGAAAGCTAATTTATGGGTGAGTTCATTTTAATGCCTGCCTTTTAGCTTCATGACTTGATACTTTTTTAAAGAATTTATAATATGTATAAATAGCTTCACTATACTTTTTTAGTACTATCTATCCTTCACTATATGCACGATCAAATATCACATGTATTAATCTATAATTATATACTTTATGCAAGTGATCTTAAAGAATTAGAATATTCAAAAAAAAATTTCAGTGCAATATCTTCATAATCAATTAAGGTATAAGAATAATATTTTTATTTTTAAAAGGTCGAGCAGTGCCTTTATTTTTGTGAAATATTATTGATTTATTTTTATTTTAAAAATGATGTATGTTTTTTTTGAAATATTATTGATTTGCTTTTATTTGAAAAAGGCTGAAAGTGTGCCTTTATTCTTGAAATATTACATATTTAATTTTTTTTTTTTGAAAAAGGTCGAAGGTGTGCCACTACTTTTTAATTTATTTTCATTTGCATTATATCTAGTGTCATATTTAAGATTTCCTAAATGGACCGTCATTTAAAGAGAAAATAATGAGTTGATGTTGATATCAATAATCTTTCGGCTGAACCTGAGCTTCGTTCATCGATTTGGAGTTATGGTATTAATGAAAAAGATAAAATATGTAGAGCATATTTGGTGAAGTGACAACAACAGCCTAAAGTCATAATTTTTCTTAACAATGATAAATAATGTTGCATGAAGATTTAGTTTAAAATAGTTTGAGAAATATCCAAATTAGTTAGAATATAACATACAAAAGATGCTATATTATTTATATTGCTATCTATTTAAGCCTCAAGAATAAGTTACTACAAGTAAAGGAGGCGGAGATTCATTTATTAAAAAAGGATTTAAAAATTGAAAAAAAAAGAAATTTTTAGCTCATGTTGGTGAATATAATAATGCTCATAATAAGGCAAGATAAAAATGTGAAGATCTAATGAAACCTCAAACACAAAGTGTCTCTACTATGTAATTGACTAAAAATGAGAGAAATAAAAAGGAGTATATGATAATGTTGACGGTGGCAATGTTCGATTTTTTTTTTTTATGATAGGGATTATCATTTTATAGTCATGATGAATCTTCTAATTTAGTTAACTAAGAAACTTATTTAGAATTATTTTATTTTCTTGCAAATCATAATGAAGAAATTAAAAAAGTTATATTTGAAAATACTAGTATAAAACTATAGTTGACTTCACCAAAGGTAAAAAAAATAATTTTGTCAAGCTAAATCATCTGAGACTGATATCAGAGATTATTACTTTTATATTATTGTGGATAAATATCGTGATATATCAACAAAGGAATAATGCTTGTTAACTGGGAGATATGTTGATAAAAATGGTTAAGTCATCGAAAGATTTATTAACATTAAACGTATTATTTCAACAAATGTAATTGCACTTAAGACAACTCTTGAAGCTATACTTGCTAAACATGCATTAAGCTTACATAGGATATGAGATCAAGAGTATGATGAGGCATCTAATATGTGAGGTGAATTCAATAGTTTGAAGGAGCTCATTCTTAATGATAGTCCTCAGCATTTTATGTTGATTATTTTGTCTATCAACTTCAATTATGCTTAGTGGTCGAAGCAAAAAATCATTAGCAAGCGAAATATCTTTTTGGGTTCACTTTAAAAATTCTAAACATAAGTGAAAGTTCTTGTAAGAGAAGTGACGCTCTTAAAATCATTCAACATGAAAATATTATTTTACATCTCAAAAGAGGAGATTTAATTAATAGACTTGGTTTGAATCAAGAAACTAACTTACAATGAGTTGATGACACCAGTTAGAGTTCACATTTTCATACTTTAATTTGTCTTTATGAAAATGTATGCATTCGTGCTTTGAAGTGCTTCAGATAGTAAATGAGGATGAGGTACATGATCATTAGTCAATTAAAGCTGTTGTTTTAATCAATGCAATAAAACTTTTTGATTTTGTATTCACTATACATTTGATGATTGATATCTTAAGTATCACAAATGAATTATCATAATATATGTAAAGAAAAGATCATGATACTGAAAATGCAATGAAATTAGTATAAATATCCTAGCAACGATTACAGATGATGAGAAATAATGGACATGATTCTTTATTACATGGATTATCACTTTTTTGTAATGTTTTTGAGATTGATATTCAGATATGAATTCTACCTTTAAAACTCGTCGACAAGCTATATAAGGAGGTGAAGAAATGATAAATTTGCATCATTGTTGTGTTGAGTTATTCTACATTGTAATTAATATGCAGCATCCAGAGTTGAATAATCGTTTCTCTGAAATAAGCACAAAGTTACTTCTTTATGTCAAACCCAAGTGATTCATTATTTGTTTTTGATAAGAGAAGCTTATTTGGCTTGCAGAGAATCTTAGAGATTTTTTTATAGTTGAATTTGTTCCCTTGAACATCATCTTTCCACTTATATTATCGATGTGCATAGTAGTGATGTTTCTCATCTTTAAATGATATTATTGATCTTGCTAAACAGCTTGTCAAGATAAAGAAGGATGATGTATATCTTTTAATTTATATACTTATTACTTTGACACTAAGTTTGCTAGTTGGTATAGCTATAATGGAGATAAACATTTTATATAATGAACATTGTCAAACATCGATTACATAGTCGAATGTGTGATGATTGGCTCAATGATTATCTTATACTTTATATTGAGAAAGAAATATTTGAATTGATTCTTAATAAAATTTATTATAATATTATTAGTTAATACAAAATAGATTAAAAAATTTACAAATATTTTTCAATGTATTGATGATAATGTGATACAAGTTTTTTTTTGAATTATTTATTATTAAATTCATTTTTTTAATTATGTTTTTGTCCCCACTTAAAATAAGAATTGATTCCGAATGTTAGCCTCTAAAAACTTACACGTCCATATCAAAGTTTATTTTTCCTAAGATTAGTAAACTCGATCAGCCTCACAAACGTAACACGTTCTTCACGTGGGTCGGGGCCGCAAATTAAACCAAAAATCCCAAAATACGACGCCCAAATCGACACCTACATCTTCTCGATTTCAAAAGGAAGCTGACTGGCTCCCATTTCTTATCCAATTAGGTGCTCTAGCTGATCAGCTACTCGTCCAACATGGCGAAGAATCATCATGCGGATCTTCGCCTGGCCCATCTGCGACACTGGTATAGAGGCGAGAGATTTCTCAGCGAAACAATTGATAAAAAAACTACCTACCATAGAAATGATGGATCACCGTCTAGTGAACTCTTTGCACGAATCGTGATGTTTGTATGCCGTTTTCCAGTTATAGGATGCATGTAGTTATTTGTTTTCGTCATTATAGCCACGTGCGAAATTATATTGGATGGTGGGCCCGCTTCTACAAGATGCGGCATCGACGGGATGGTTCCGGCGTGAAGGATACGTAGAGTGGAGGAAATTTGGTTTTCTAACAAATTGCAACATGGAGGGTACATAATAAGGGATCATCACCGTCCATCGCTTCTAGACACGACTCTCAATGTGGATGGACAGTAATCCATGTTTCCATACGGAACATTTATTTAACAATAATCATTCGATTTGGTCCGTTCAGTGCATCGTTCTGTTGTTGCACATTCCGGGCCGTGCCTGCGCGAGGTTTCGCTCATGAGGGGTAAAACATGTCTTACTTTTTTCACGTAAGACAGTATTCGCTCACGCTCGCTACTCCCGGTGAATTCTAACATCTGCTCCTATCTCCTCGGCTACGACAGCTTTCTGCCGAACTCCCGTCTTCGCTTGCTTCTCTGTTGTCCATTCTCGCACCCTACCCTCGCGGTTCCCGTTCAGTCGGGCGAATTCTCAGGCGTTACCCTGGTCATCTTTTTTTAAAGTTTAGTCTTCGATCTGAAGGATGGAGGAGTTTAAAATGTCCGTCGAAGACGGCCTGAGGCTGGCGAAGCGTGTGTACGTTGGCAAGGCCCAGCACGCCGCGCCGCCTCCGAGGATTCCGGCCGAGATGGATAGGTCGAGAGCCTCCCTCCTACCGAAGGCGCCGATGCTGTACGCGGTTATCGTCGACCCAGCAATCGTGGACAATCCGGACATTCCGAGCTACCAGCCGCACGTATACGGCAGGTGTGATCCGCCAGCATTGATCCCGCTTCAAATGAACGAAATTGCTGTGAAGATTGACTGCTATCTAGATACGGCTTTGATCACTGTCCGAGGGCTGTGGCGGGTTCACTGTGTAATGGGCAGCCGCAGGTGCGACTGCCGCCTCGTGGTTCCATTCGGGGAGCAGGTAGGCTTGAAAAGTAGTTTTCTCATGTTTAGATTTCTAATTGGATCACTCGCAATTTTGAGCTTCTTTGTTAGAAATTTTCACTTCCCTTCAAGATTCGAGATGGCAGATAAAAGCACAGAGGATATTGCTTGTTGCATTAAGTTTATTGTATCTGAGGGTTGGTAGATGGAGTTTATTGAGATTCTTAGTTGGGTTGCCATAATACAAAAGTTATTTTGCATAAAAAGATTTGCATATAATTGTGCTAAAGCGTTGTGTAGCGCTCAACTTGAATGAAAATTTAGGATTAATAAAGAGAAGCCAAGTAGTTTGGACCGGGGTTAATCATGATGATGTTGAGATCATAAAAAGGTTATGTGCGAGTCTGGCGTTTCATGCTTAGCAGCAGTGATGCATAGGAAAATTATCTCAGGATATGTTAACTAAATTTTTGTTTAGGATGGGTTCCAAACCGTCTGATTCACCTTGAGATGAGTAAAATACATTCAAAATTTGTATGCACTCATCCCAATGAAAATCCAGTGGCTTTATATCGAAGAAATTTTTAAAATAATATTAAATAATTAATAATTATTATTTTAAGAACGTATAAAAAATTTTTAGTTTAGATGCAATTCGTCCATATCGGCGAACCACTTATCGGCGAGGTGGTTTTAGCGTCGCCCACTTATGGGCGATTCTCGTCATCGCCCGATGTCGGTCGGTACTACTCCTCTAAGTCAGCGTGTGGTTGTGGTAGACCCCGCGCGCTTAATCTTCATTCCGGCTTTTGCTTTTGCTTTCCCGACCAGCGGCCATGACGGCGATTCCTCCACTTACGGATTCGATTCAGACAGATTTCCCCGCGGTCCAGCTTTTGGTCTGGCTCCACCTCAAAGCTTTCGGTCCCGGCTCCACCACAAGTCCCGGATCCACCACGTTGGACTCTCGGCTCCAGCGCCTTAAGCTCGACTCCAACTCGCACAACCTGTCCCGCAAGGTATATTTTCGGTTTTCCTAGTATTCAATTTTTTTGGGTAGTGTAAAAGGAGGAAGTTTTTGCAAGTGATATTCCATTTTCCTAGTATTCCATTTCTTGGAGTTGTAGGATTGCTTTTGATATGTTCGGTTTCCCTAGTATTCCATTTTTGGTGATTGTGTATGTACTTTGAATCTACAAAATAGGTAAGGTCGAAGTTCTTCTTTCTTTGTTAGGATTTTTGTGGTGCTTTTGATTAGTGATGAGTTAATTTTTAGATTGCATTAGAAATTGGGTTAGTTTTTGTGATGCAATAAATTCAATGAGTGATGAGTTTGCAAAATATTTTAGGATGCTTACAAATTGAGTAGATAATTTTGAGATTAGTGAAATATAAATTTTGCATTTTTGTTCATTTAACACTTAGGTTGGTTCGAGCATATATAAAGATGAGTGAGCTTTTCCTTGATTCTCTTATGACGGTCAAGTCGCGTTGATGATCAGTTTATTCCAAGTGATGTCGGTGGAAAAAATCGTCCAATGCGAGTCTCGCGTCATGCAAGCTTAGAAGATTTAAAACAGAAAGTATTTAGATCTCTGCGTTATGACGTTGATAACTTCATAGTGGAGTTTACGTGTCATTTCCCTGTCGGCGCGGGATACATAACTTCTACGATTTCTGATGATGAAGTCGATCTTGTCTTGGATGAAGCTTCCGGGCATTAGTTTTATGTGAAAGTCAAGCCATATCTTCTGCGGTGAAATCGCGATCTCATGCGGCGTAATGTTCCATCGATTATGCCCATGATTTCACTTTGCCGGCATCACTACTCTCTTACGACGACTCAAGTAGGTTAGTAATTACCTCACGGTGTCGGTGTCTTCATTTTGGTTTATACCTCTTTTATTTTTTTTTAAAGTTATGACTTTGTTGACCTGAACTGGTTCGCGTTGGCCATTGCGCGTAAACTGGTTCATCAGAGTATTGCGATGGCGAGTGAAAGCAATTAATAGCGAATCGGCGATACATCGATGATAGCGATCTTGAGGAGAATTCTTTTACGGGTAATACCAATTTATGTGACACCGATGTTGGTCGCGAGAGCTTAGTCATTGATCCAGAATTCTTCAAATGGCGATCTTATGATTTACTGTATGTCGCATATGCCAGCTAAAGATGTGATGCGGTGTGTTTGATGGATGGTCCATCGATAGTTCAAGTTTTGAGATGACATGAAGTTCTGGTATATGAAGGTATCGTTTCTCGAATAAGAATGAGCTTGGTTGGCGATGGCGGTGTTGATACTTAGTAATGTTGGGTTTCTTACCATTACTTCAAATCGGAGAAAATTTTCTGTGTACACTTGTCTGTCCTAACAAATCTTGCCAATCGCAGCATTGTACGAAAGCAAAAGGTTGGGAGGTGCTTGGAGGATATCAACTTTAGGTGCGCGCCTGCGTTACGTGCTTTATCGGTGGTTCAGACATGGCCTTGCGAAGTTCATTAGTTAATTCATAATGCCAGTTATGCGATTTCAGATAAACTTGAAACTAAGGGAGATCATTGGAAGGATGTAATCGAAATTTAATATTAAAGTGTCTTACATGAAGGCTTGGGATGCGCGTAAGAGTATCAGAGCAATATTTGGTAGTTGGGAGGACTCGTACCGCTCTCTTGGCCTATTTATGGATTCATTATGCTCTGTTTTGCCAGAAACTGTTTACAGAATTTTATCATCAAGTATATGCAGGTTTTAGAGATTGTTTTGGGTATTTGGACCATCAATATTAGGTTGAGAATTTTGTGTACATTACGAGCATGGGCCGGAACATTCTTAGGAAAGTATCAGCGGTATGTTACGCTATTGGTATTGATGCATGATGGATTATTTCCGCTTGCTTTTGCGTAGTTGAATCTACCCTCCAATAAGTCCTCGTGATACATGTTATGGTTCGGTCATCCGTTGTATTTGCTTAAAGCGCTATTGATCGACGAAATCTACCACAGGCTGCCGGCGGCGTATGTTAAGATAATACTACAATCTACAAATTTTCTTATTCGTTCATAGATTTTATAGTAACATTTTAAACTTGTTTCATATAGGCAGAGCATATTTTAGTAGCGGAGGATATTTTTCAGCCTTTCTTTGGACGTACAGGTGACTCGGACTTTTAGTTGGTTATAAATAAGTATGAGAAGATATGCCACGATCAGATTGAACCCATGGCGGCATTCCACATCACGACGAGCATATGTCACATGGCTACGATTGACTTTACTACCCAGGACATGGGTGCGGTCATCACCAGGCAGGAGCTTGGAATACGGCGAGCAGACGTCGGACGGATAAAATAAAACATTTCTTAACATTCTACAATCATAAAAGCCTCGTAAATAATTATACAATTTGTCCAATGCCAAATATTACAAAGTTGAAGAAAACATCACTTTAAACATGCTTCGACATTACATAATTACCTCTCGAAGTTTATACGGTAAACGTGACTTTTCCTTATCGACCATTTAATTAGTAGGATTACGCGAAAAAAATTAAGCAGTAACAAATGAATATAATTGATTGGGTCGATTATCTTTATTACACTATAGTAAGCGAAGAAAGAAGCTGTCTGGGTTTTTACGTCAGTGCAATAAAAGAAATATCTTTCAATGATAAACCATGGGAGATAAGTATATATAAACATTTATCGATGCGTATGGGGTGGTATACATAAATATTTATCGGTAGCGTATGGTCGGTATACATAAACATTTATAATATAAACTTTTTTACTTTTATCATCCTTTAGAAATTAAACCATTCAATCTTCATTAAACAAATATCTTTCTATAATTCATTTCTTGGATTTATTTCGAATCATTTTGTGCAGGTACATTGCGTCATTTGTAAGGGTGAACTCAGTTCGGTCTGCATTCATAGCATCTGATTATATCGTATGGCGTTAATTCATGATTAACGATAAATCGATTGAACTTTATGAAATGATAGCGTTGATATGATAGCATTTAGGTTATTATCCGGCGTGAAGAAGCAGAGTTAAATCAGCGGTTTAAGAAAGAAAGCGTCTCCTGAGTACGTGAAAAATCAATCATATGAACGTCGTTTAAATCAAGAAATTAAAGAGATTTTTTCCATAAATGTAAGAATATAATTACGTCTTAACTTTGCGGTTCTTCTTGAATCTCCTTTCTTTACTTTCTTGGTTGAAATTCGCATAGAATCAAATATTAATTTAATATCTCTTGAACCTTTACATATAGCTTTTATAATTTAACACTCACATCAGTCCTTATTCATTACTCTAGGTTAAAATTAAATCTTCAATTAATAATAATAATTATTATTATCATATTTTGTAATTTAATTATTAAATTATATACATACACAATATATTATTCTTCTCTTTTCAGGATTAATTTTCCTAATTTAACTATTTCTTTGAAATTAATAAATCTTAAGTTAAAAGCTATAAACTTTAAATCAAAGTTTGAGATCATAATATTAACATAAAAAATTCAATTAAACATTATTTTATAAATTATATACTTACATTACCTCTCGGTTTTTGCAACCAGCGACTCGGCTTCTTCACTGCGCGGAGGCTCGACTCTCCTTTCTCCGTCGACTCGCTTCTTCCTCGATCATCGGTACACGTCGTGAGGCCTTCTCTTCTCCTTCGCGGCGACGACGTTGACGCCGCGGTAGAACGCAGACGTGGCAGGGTCGGTCGCCGCTTCTCCTTCTTCTCCGCGGTGCGTCGGCGTCGATGCGATCCTTCGGTAGAGCGTGTAGTCTCCTCCCTTTTTCCCTCTCTCGGCGTGTTTTGGGAATTTGGTTTGGTTTGTCGATCGGTACTCCCTTTGGATCCCTTTCTTTCCTTCGTGCTAGCGGTTATAATTTTTTTTTTTTTGGATGTTCGGTTATTCAATCTCTCCTTATAAAATTTAGTCCTCGAAATTTAATGACGATAATAAAATGAACATACCTTTAATTAAACAATTGAGGATAAAGTTCTCATTTATTCCTTCTCCCCGCGTAGCTTCTTGATCGATCCATGTTTTTACACGGACAAATGAAATTTCCTATTCACGAGATGCTTGACATGTATAATTCTTTTTTCCTCCACAAATGTGAGATCGGGTTGAATATCAATAGGATCGATAATAATCTTGTTGCTTCATATAATATATTTTAGAAATATAAAAACATTGTTACTCCTTGCGTGTGAAGGTAAAGCCGGTCTGTAAGCTTCAATTCTTTCAAGATTTCATATGGATATAAGCGTGGGCTCGACTTTCCTTGCCAATCATTTTATTTCATAGGTGACTTTAAATACAAATTCCCCACTTAAACTCTTGTGATGTTTAGCATCATAATATTTCCTCCTTTATCTTGAGCGACTTTTAATCTATCACGGATCAATCGATCTTTTCGATTTTTCTACTACATCTGCGTGATGATTCTTCTTTCACTGTCTCCAAAGCGGTGCGTTTCCATCTGATCTTGTAGGGGATCAATCTTGCTTAAAAATTATTGTTGTAAGACTTCAATCAAATGAATTTCCGATTTCCTCCAAAATCAAGGATCTGAAAGTCTAGCAAATCTTGAGTATTTGAATTGTTCTCTTGGTCGGTTTGAGGATGAAATCTGATCTTGAAAGTAAGCAACACTAAAGCTTCTTGAATTTTTTCCATCCCAGATGTAAATCGTCATCATCGGATCTTATAGATTTTGGCCGTACTTCCTTGATTTCATATATTTATTTCTTGCTTTTCAATGACATCAGTTGTTTGATAGATATAAAGTGTCGATTTAGTCAACCTATCAATAATAACCAAATAGTATCGCATTCTTTTACGGATCTAGGTAAGCCAACAACAAAATCCATATAATATCATCTCATTTCCACTCGGGTATCGGTAAGAGTAAAAGTCACGGCTTCGATGTTCGACTTTAACCATCGACATGATTGACATTTATAAACAAAATTCATTCTTTTCATTCAAAATATTTCCTTAAGATCACGATATATTTTCTTCTTGCAGGATGAATTGTATAATTTGAATGATGTCTTCATGTAAGATATCTTTCCTCAAATCTCCATATTTGGAATGCAATCCTACCATGATACTTGATAATCCTCTTCATCGATTTCAAAATCTTATGTATACTATTTTATCAAATCTAAAATTTTGAAAGTCATCATCTTGAGGTGGCATCTATTACGTCTTTCAAATTTGATTATATAGCCATTTTATTTAATAATAAACACATCATCTAGATTTAATAATTGAAATTTCTAATTTTTCTAAATCTTTAATCAATTCTCTATTGAGATCAACCAATAAAATGCTAGGATGTTTTTTTCTACTTAAAGCAGCGTCATATTCTTCTTTGGATGATATTGAATATCCAAATCATAATCTTTAATGAGTTCCAATCTCTTTTCTTAAATTTAGCTCCTTACGGTAAAGATATATTTCAAGTTTTGATGATCGGTGAAAACTTCACACTTACTCCATATAAATAATGCATCCAAATTTTTAATGCAAATCTCTGCTTGGTTAGATCATGGGTTGGATAATTCTTTTCATGATTTTCAATTGCAGGCATCGCTCTTCATTCGTTCTGCGTAAGTACACATCCAGCTCTTAATGATCGTCATTATAAATTTGAAATCCTTATCCGCGATGGAATAGTTATCTTGGCGGTCGTTAAACAATTCTTCAATTTTGAAAAGCCTCTTCACCGACCATTAAATTTATTTGCTACGGGTTAGCGTAATAGTGGCATGACGAAACCTGAATCTCCATAATATCGCCAATCCCAAACTTACGACTTACGTGATAATTCGGTCAGTATTCAATTTGTCGACTTTAATCCATTTGAAACCCCTTCACTACTAATCATGTGCCCCGAACATGATCTTATTTAACCAAAATTCACACTTTGAAAATTTTGCATTCATTTCCTTTCACACTTGTAAAATAATCGAAGATGGTTTTCATGAGTGCTTCATCTCGTGAATATATTAGAATATCATATGAATTCTGAAATGAATCTAAAAGGGTTTAAAGATTATTCATGAGATCTAAATCTGTTGGAGCGTTGTTAAGCCAAAAGGCATCACCACAAACTCATAGTGCATGCATCTTGAATCAATCTTTGGTATATCTTTGATTCTCAACGATGATAACGATCTTAAATCAATCTTTGAAAATCGAAGCTCCTTGGTTGGTCAAAGATCATCAATTCTTGGCAATGGATATTTATTCTTCAATGTGAGTTTATTAAGCTCTATAATCGATACATAGCCTCCCATCTTTCTTCTTCCAAATATCTGAGCTCCCGAGGAGATGTGTTAGCGATAAATCCCAACAATTCGCAGATTCTTCAACTCTTGTAATTAACTTTGTCGTCTTATATGGTACTTTTCTGGGTTTTGCCTTGAATTAAATCAATAAATCTATCTCTCGGTAAACGCGGTAAATCATCTAGAAAAATTTTTGGATACTCTTTTCTACTCTCCTCCTTCTTTCTCTTTAGTAACGTTAGTAAGAAAACCCCTCACTTAGCATTTGAACTTTTAAGCAAGACATCATAGTTAATCTTGCTTACTTATGATTTGAATTCTTCTTTTAGAATATTGAATTTGATTATCTTTTAGAACAATATAGTAGCAAAATGTTTTAACCAATCCATTCCTAAAATTACATCAATTCATATATATTGGCGATCTTATTAAATTTGTATTCAAGCTTCTTTCACGAGATGTTTAGGTTCACAAACATTTTTAGCATTCATTTAAGACTATTTGGCATTCTTCTTGAAATCTCTGAACATTTTATAATTTATAATCCAAAATCCTCACACATTCTTGAGATATAAATGAATGATGCTCATATCAATCGATGAATTTGTCCGCATTTGTCTCCCAGTCTAATCTCTAAAAGTCTTGAAAGTCCTCCCATGAAATAAGATTGTAAGACCTCCTTGAATTTCTCTTGTAACGTCTCGCCACCATCGGTTTAGCCCGAAAGCCAAAGTATTATTCTCGAAGGGCATGACATACTTTCTAAAATTTTTTATTCGCGTGAGTTTTGATTATAAGTTTTCCTGCGAGAAAGAGGTGGTATATCTTGAAATAATTTCAAGTACTTATCGATAAAACTCCACCTTCCAGCTTGGGTATGTTGATTTCATTTAGTCATTCTTTATCATTTTGTGTAAATATCATAAATTAGTGGTTGCTTTGGGTGCTTTCGGTAGTTTTCTCTATTTTATAGAATCTTCGAATTGATTCCAGGCAAAAATTAATCATGCTTAGATTACACATTAATCAATCTAATTATATGCAATTTTATTCATAAAATTTATCCTCTTCTTAATGGCTCTTTGATTATTATTGTTTTATTACTTATGCCCCTAAATCTAAAATCTAAAATCCCAAATCGATCACTCTTGTCACGACCCGCGAGCTTGGAATCTAGAGCGAAACAGACGGTCGGATAAAATAAAATATTTCTTAACATTTCCAATCATAAATAAAATCTCCAATCTCCAATCATAAAGAAGTAAAACCATAAATAATTATACAATTTGTCCTACTTAAATATTCTACAAAGTTGAGGAAAGAAAGCACTTTAAACATAACTCAACATTCATAATTACCTCTGAAGTTTTACTGCAGTGGTAACGACTTTCCTTTATCTATTTAATTAGTAGGATTGCCGAAAAGATTAAGCATAACAATGAATATAATTGATTGGGTCGATTATCTTTATTATAGTAAAGAAGAAAGAAGCCCAGTATCATCTTAGTTTTCTCATCCGCAGTATATAAAAGAAATATCTTCAAACAATCAAACCATGGGATAGGTATACATAAACATTTATCGGTAGCGTATGGTATTCATAAACATTTATCATATAAACTTTTTTACTTTTATTCTTCAGAAATTAATTATCTCATTCAAAGAACAAATATCTATTAACTTTATTCGCGTTCTTGATTTCATTTGGCTTTAGTATTTGCGATTTTATTGGCGCGAATCATTTTGTGCCGCGATACATTCGTCCGTAGTCTTATAAAGGGGTGAACTCAGGTTTAATCACGTTGCATCTGATTATATCATCGCGTTAATTAATGATTAACGTTAAATTAGTGAAGCTTTTGAAATGATAGCGTCGATATGATCTAGCATTCGGTTATTATCCATATGAAAGAAAAAAAATACATCGCGGTTTAAGAAAAGCGAAAAATCATCTGCGATGCGTGAAAAGAAAATCATATGACATTATGTTCATGTAAGAAATTAAAGGCATTTTACCATAAATGTAGAAACGTAATTACCCGTAGCTTTGCGGTTTCTTCTTGAATCTCCTTTTTTTCTTCCTTAATTGAAATTCATAGAATCGAATATTAATTTAATCAATCTCTTGAGCCTCCTTTACATAAAACTTTTATAATTTAACACTCACATCCTTATTCATTTTTATTTTTTGGGTTAAAATTAAATCTTCAATTAATAATAAAAATTATTATTATCATATTTTGTAATTTAATTATTAAATTATATACATACACAATATATTCCATTCTTCTCTTTTCAAGGATTAATTTTCCCAATTTAACTATTCTTTGAAATTAATAAATCTTAAGTTAAAACTATAAACTTTAAGTCAAAGTTTGAGATCATAATATTAACATAAAAAATTCAATTAAACATTATTTTATAAATTATATACTTACATTACCTCTCGGTATTCTTGCTGCCGCATCGGCTTCTTCACTCCAACGCGCCTTGGGAGGCTCGGCTCTCCTTTCTCCGGCTTTTCGCTTTCTCGTCATTCGGCCGTGGCCTTCTTCTCCCTTGGTGGACGTTGGCCTGCAGGTAGACGCAGACGTCTTGGGGTCGCTTCTCCTTCTTCTCCTCGGTTGTCGGCGTCGTGATGATCTCTCACTGTAGGAGCATACGGGTAGAGTCTCCTCCCTTTCTCCCTCTCTGCGTGTTTTGGGAATTTGGTTTTGGTTTGTGTCATGGTACCTCCCTTTGGATCCCTTTCTTTCCTGGCGGCCCTTGGCGATTATAATTTATTTATTTATTTATTTTTTTGGGATGTCATCCGGTTATTACAGACGTCTACTTATCTTGATCCGGGGCCATCCACTTTCATGAGAGCTCGGTCTCGGTATCATATGGGCGTTGCGTCCGAATTGGAGGTATCTTTAGGAGACTGGCACCCAGAGATGGAGTTAAAAGTTGTAGGCCAGGATCAAAGACCACTTGATATGATCGGTTGTGTGATGTCCATTCTGATCCTCGCACTTAGTAGTCTTTGCGATATAAACGTCGTGGCGGCAATATATATAGATGTATTTATATTGTGTATTTGTATGGATATTTATAGTTTTGTATTTTACGTATTTTGTGGGTTTACTTAAGATATGAATGAAATTTTTTTTGTATAATTTGTTTAATAGTATAACAACTTCATGTAAAATAGTTTAAATTTGATGCTAGCAGCTGATTGAGTTTATATGCAAACTGTAGGCAAACTCTGGTAAAATACATATCTCCTTTCTCAAAAAAAAAAATATTGCAGAAAGTCACTTATGTGGCTGACGATAGCGATAAGCATAAGTGGGTATCCGCCTCGGTGGTGGTTGGCCCATCGCTAGGTATTGTACCGAAATTTTTTTTTTCTTAAAATAATAATTATTAATTATTTAATACTTATTTTAAAAATTTCTTCCTTTATATCCTAACCAAACTTTGGTTATAATATTCTGACCGAAATTTTTTTTATAACATTAAGGCTTATTTAAGAAAGAATAGTGTGTATACTATTTGCTGCATATAAATTAAATTAGGTGACAAATTTAATGAAAACTTCACTGTTTCTTATGACAAAATGTTCTTAAGATTTTGTTTAGTTCAGTGGTTATTTAGACCCCAATGTTATTAAGATATCAATGTTGTTTGTCATATATTTTGTGTTTGGTTTAGTGTTATCATGATGCCATCACATTTATAGCTTATGCTAAGATCACCCTCTGGGGCAGTTAATCCTGGTCTTTATTTTTTTGGGTGTATATCATATATTCCCATCAATTAAATACAGAATGAAAACAACCTGATGGAACAACAACCATGGCATTTTTTTCCTCCAAAAATCTTGGAGATAGTAACATCATGGCAAAATATGGCATACAGTTAAACTGTAATAAATAAACTAACCTCAAGTCAATTAGAAAAATGGCAGCAATGATCATTATTAGTCTTATAGGCACAATCAAAATCAATAATTTTAACCCCACACATAATTAAACTATTAAATTGGTTGTTGTATAGTTTAAAGCTCTCAGCTAAATAGAATAAAAAGAATAGAACAAAACTTAACTATCATTTGAAACACTACAAAAACTTATAAGTCTAGAAAACCTAACTCAGTTAGCAAACATTTTGCTAGTTGTGTTCCACTCTTCATCAATTATCATGCATAGAAGGTAAAATTTATTAGTTGCAATCACAGAAGTTACAATTCTTACTTGCCTTCCAATCTTGATTTGATTTGTCAGACTATGAGAATGAATGTAGTGAATTCTTAAACTCATTAAGTGCCAAAAAAAAAAAAAACTCCAATGACACTTGCATTTTTTATGCGGGAGCTGGGTGGTATGCGAGATACACCCGCATACTTGATGGGGACTCCTGCTCCAGCTTGAACCTGTTCTCCTGAACCAAGGCTGGTTCACCTGAACTAGGGCTTGTTCAGGTTCCCTTCTAAACCTCGGTTCATTTAGTCTTTTAATTAGCGGTTTTTGTTTATTGGTATAAAGAGATAATTATGTATTTTAAGGTTAGTTTTTCTTATTGTTTTTAGACTTTGGAGACTTCCTCTGTTTTTCCTTCCTTTTGAGATGATTTTCTAATTCAAAGTTTCAAACAAGTGGTGAGATTGTATCTTGAATTGAAGAGTTGCATGCATTCTTGGAACGTCATGAAATCGGCTGTTGTTTTTTTGTCTCAGATTTGTGTTTTTTTTCTTGTTGGACTGCTGTTCCTGCACCCATACCAAGTCCTTATCCAACTATTATTCAAGGCAGCATTACTTCAACCATCTAGCTCAGTTAATCCTGGTTCTCATGTCCAGGACACTTACTTGTAACTGTTTGGGTCAACCTATAATAATAAGAAAGATTTTCAATACTCTATTGTTGTTCAACCCTCCAAATCGATCCAAGCCCATCACTACAACAAATGAACACAAAGAAACCTTCTCTATCTTAGGTTCTTCCTTTTCCTTAATCTTTATTTCACCTTTTTATACCTTCTTTATCTAAGAATATTGTAATTTGATTAGAGCTAAATCTACCTTATATCTATTTTAGGTACTTTTTTTTCTTTTCAAAAGCATTCTACCACCCCCATTATCCTCAAAATCTCCCCAAAATTTTGTACGACAAACACCACTATTCAATTGATCTCTAACATACACTAAAAGGATTAGTTGGAGATCAAAATGCCACCAAGGAGAAATAATTCAAGAGTCTAGGAACTTACTATGGAAATGCAGAGAGAAATTTTACAACTACAATATAGGCCATACTTATTAACTACAAATGACGCACCATGGCGCAAAGGTTTTCGTGGAGCCATAGTGCATGGCACAGTGTGACGCACGCTATTTTAAACATGACGCAAAACATTAAGAAATTATGAATAAAAATGTTAATAAACATGAAAGAACTATTAAATTAAAAGATAACAACTATGACAGCAAAACTGCAATACATAAAAAAAAAATATATAACTTCAAGTAGTCAATCACATCAAATTTAAAATAATTAATCTTCTTGAGAGTCAACATCATCATCTTAAAGTTAAAAATCCTCATTTCCTTAATCAACTTAGTAATCTCTTAAATCATAATTTTTTTCGTCAATATCAACATCTTCAAAATTTATTGTAATAATTTCACTCTAGATAATGAAGCATTCTTCTCTTTGCCTTTAGCCTGCTCTCGAATATTATAATTTTTTTCCGAAGCATGAGTAGCTTGTGTAAAAAATACTCCACATTAATTTTTCCTCACCAATAACTAATTAGTTATTTTCATCTAATTCATCATCTATTTTTCTTGTTAATCACTCATTTACATCACCTATCTCATTTTGAGAGCATCAATGATATCACGATGGTTGTATCTATGAATCAATGCCAAGTTATATGTCACATAAACTAAAATTTTGAGGGAGCATGATCCGTTCTACTTCTTCTTTTGTAATGAAACTGCAATAAAAAATTATTAAAATAATTAAATTTTAAAATATCCGAATAAAAACAAATTTTATAAATCATTACATACATATATGTTCAAAACTTCAAATATAATCTAATTATTCTCACAACTAGATGAACTATAAGTTAGGCCAAGGACTTTAATTGCAAAATTTTGTAAGTTTGGAGCATCTTGGCCACATGCTAATCACCAATTAACTGAAAATAATAAAGTATTAGAACTTATAGTTACTTAAAAACTCAAAATATTATTTAATAATAAATACTAATTATAGCTATTGAAATCATGATACATAGTGCTCTAGTGGTTCTATGTTATTGTTGGAGGAATATTAAAAAGACTTTCACCCCTTGATATATACACTAAAGTTTTTATCAATTTGTTTCGCGTCATCAGCATTCTTAGATAATCTTCTAATACATGCATATAATCCATTGACTACTTCTATGTCGTTAGCAATTTTGGGATTATTGAAATAATGCTCCGGATTTGAGAAGCTGCATGCTAAGGATGATATAATTGCACATCCCATCTTTTATCAATAATTTAGCATATTTGTTCATATTTTTTAAGGTTACTAAAGCTCGCAACAATGGCTTCTGTGGCTCTATTTGTTACTTCATATAAATAACTCATTAGGAGCCTTTTTTCTCTATCAACCAATCTAAGAACCTTCAATAAAAGGTCACATACTTTGACTGCATGCACAATGATAATCCAAAAAGAATTCTTTAATATAGTTTGTTGTGCTTGTTTTGACTTAGCTTTTTTTTGCATAAAGTCTCAATACAAATTCATTGCATGTGAATATTTTTTTTCAAATGCATTTGTTGTTGATGAAAATATTGTAAGGCCAAAAAAGCAGCAACAAATCTAGTTTTAGTAGGCTTGACTAGTGATCTTTGATTTGTACATTTCCTCATTGAGTCAAGTAATTGAGGTCTTGAATAAATGAAGCTATGCACCGCCACTACCTTTTTAAAGCAATTTCTTAGTTTATGAATCTTAAAAATATCTTCATTAAATTTAATTAATGTGCTGCACATGGAGTGCAATATAGATGTGAACATTTCTCCATTAGTAACTTTCTTGCAACAATATGAACATGTATTATAAATCGTTTAATAACAACTTACAAAAAAGTTATAATGCCACTAATTAAGAACATTCTCTGAAGCATTATTATTGGTCACTTGGACAACACATTGTGGTTCAATCTTCTCAATGTACTTACGTTCAAATATTTTGATTGCATTATTTGAGTAAGAGCTGGTATCAGCTGACTCTATGAATGCATTTCCTCTTAGACAACAACAACAACAAGCCTTAATCCCACTAGGTGGGGTTATTTCATGAATCCTCATGTATTAAAATTCTCATTTAATTCGAGTATACTAAGATCATTTTTTATACATCTTAACCAAGGCATTTCCTCTTAGACAATTTATTAAAAAATTCACTAAACTTTTATCATTCTGGAATATCCAACTATTAGCTATAATTGAGCTGGGATGTCCAACTGTTAGCTATAATTGAGCAATTGTATTTAAGACAATCTTTTCTATGTCATTGTAAGAGTTATTGTGTGTGCTTTGCCTCTTTTTTCAAAAATTACTCCCAAACTTCATGATAACTAGGTAGTTTGATTTCAAGCCCAAATTGTCCAAAAGCCTAAACTGTTGCTAGAAAGCTATTGTAGTTAATAGTATTAATAGAATCCCAGCATCATACATCCATTTATAAAAGACTTACATTGGCTCTTTCTCTCAACTCTCTTTTTAGTAGCATGGATTTCTCTTTGCATTATACTATTTTTTTGTTTCCTTACTTGATAGGTTCAGGTGCAAAATTATTTCTAAAGGACTTTTAGCCTTGGCTTTAAACATAAATGACACAAGATGAGGAGCTTTGGTTAGATGACTTACTTATTATATGAAAACATTTTGATCGTCTAAATTCATATCTATCACTCAAAATATCATCATCTAACGTACAATTAGAATCATCTTCATTTATATCAACATATGGCATTTCATCAATTTATATTTCAATTCCTTCTTATTTATGGATACTTGATTTCTTTTTTCACATATTGAGGGCATTTGACATAACTTGTAGCATTTCTAAAACCCCTAACTAAATATTATTTATGACAAGTGATTCTACTTTTGCCACTTCACCACAAAATACACACGTCACAAAGTTAGTATTACTGATATTAGCCAAGAATCTATATTTCCATGCTAGATCCTTTTTGTAGCTTAAAGGCAAATCTATGTAATTTTATACCTAATGATAAAACATATGATAATAAATATAATAACTTGATTCACAATTGCATCAAAACATAATATAGAATTATTTATAAGGTAATTTCATTAGATAATACACACTTTAAATAATTCAATTACCTTACATTTCATTAGATATATGATTAAATAATCTATATTTTTATTACATTCTTAAGATAGCCGCAACTCAAGATTAGACAGAAGTTTCTATAGAAAAAGAAAAAAGAATTTAAATGGTATTAGATAAGGGTTAATTAATAACACTACTTTAAACATTCACTGTTACCACCCTATCTCTCATCGTCCAGTTACAACACACCCAATATACCTCTTTTATAAATCTCAAACACAGTAACCATTAGTAGCTGTTATATAGCCAATGAAAAGCACAAAATAGCAGCAATTAAGGGCACTAAATAACAGCCAACAAAAGACTAATGCAGCCAACTAAAGCATTAAACATCATCCTTAAAGACACCAAATAGTAACTCATAAAGGTGTTAAATAGCAGCTAATAAAAGCATTAAACATCAACTAACAAAGGTACCAAAGGTGGTAATTGGCCGTTGAGGATTGCGGGATTTAAGGAGGAAGAAAAGAAAAGGAATTGTAACCCACAACTTCATTAATTTACTTTCAAGAATTACCAGCATAATAGCTAACAAAGGCACAAACAACAGTTCACAAAGTCCCCAAAACGTAACTAGCAGGAACCAAACAACTAATAAAAGGCACAAAGCGGCAAAACCCAACAACAACTAAGGAAATTGTTCGGCTCAGGTAGCGGATGTCACACCGGATGACCCTATCTGTTGACTGAGAAATGGACAGAATAGGATATTTCGATTGGACCGATTCACCCGACCGTTAGGCGCGTGCGGGAACGGCAGTGAAAGGTGTATCCCAATCAAATCATCAATATCTGATTAATATCTTCTTAGCTTAATTCGAATCAGGCGTGAAATCTTTAAATAAATCTGAGCGGTAAAGGCGTTTAATTTATGCGTGCAAAGCGCACAAGCTCACTATCTGATTCAACAAAAAGCGGTAAACCCTAGTCTTTTCGCGAAATTTTCAGCGATAGCATCGTAAAATTTAAAAGCAGTGAAGAAGTCTTAAAAGCAATTTCGTCTGAGACGGTAGAGAACGTCGTGTATATGTAAATTTGGTAAAAGCGTAGGTAAACTATCTCGAGAATGCGTTATGTGAGCAATATCGAAAAGTCTTTGTAGAAATGTAGAAATGGCGAATAATATCTTGTAAGTTCATGCGTATCAATCGATGTCGAACATCTTTTGATTTATATGTAAATCATTTTCATTTTCTGAAATGTCATTCATAATTGGTTTTGACTTTCATTCATGGGTGTCACGCGACCCGTCGACTAAAAGCGGTAGGGCAGAACCGTCTTTCGCATTTCTTGGGTTGACACACGCATTACTCGAAATGCAGTCGGGGATCTAAGATCCACCTCGCTCATCTCGTCGAGAACTTTTGCTTTATCTGAGATCGAATTATAGCCTTCACTATCGCAATTTTCACGGCGTTTATCATTTGCGTTCCCGTTTATATCTTCTATCGTATCTTCAAATCATTTGTATGTCGTTTAATAATCGTTAATCATCATCATCGAGGTCAATATCTTGCGTTTGTATTTACGTTGATATGGTCATTGATATGGCAATCATGTCGTTCGTATGATTTATCTGGTGATTAGAGCGGTAGTGCAGTAGGCGTAAGCGAAACTTTCTTTAAACCGATCTATTGGTTCGTGTTCTTGATGCGTCGATCCGATGCCGACCATAATAAAATAACTCTTCTAAAGCAACGTGAAAACTCAAACTTAACACGAAATCTTTGATGCACGTGATATCGTAAGCTTTGGAAAGATCGGCTCCAGTAATCTCCGAAATCTCTAACGTCTATTAATTACTCGCTTGATTAATAAACTAAAATTAGCAAGCGTGTCAATCAAATCACGATAATTACACCCTCACTTTAGCGGCCAAAGCGGTTTAGAACTCTCAATCCGCATTTGCAGGAAGGCTAGGCGAAAGAAAAAAGGGATAGGGAAAGAAATTAGCAACTTACAAAACTTCCTAAGTTTCCGTCGGCGAGCAGTCTGGCAGAGCGATCGGTTCCAGCGAGCCGTCGGTTCGCAGGATTTCAAACCGGCGGTTCTGGGACTTTCCCAACCCGTGCGGTTCTGGGATTTTCGGCGTCGGCGAAATTGGCGGCTTCCGAGTCGCGAGTCCGGAGGATTCTGGCTCGAACTGCGTGGTCGGTCAGCGAACGAGCCGTGGATCGAGGAAAAGCGGCGGTTCTAGTGAAACGGGAAGCATCGTCGTTAGCGTTGTCGCGGAGGTTAATGCAGGAAGGCGATGTCAGCCGAAGGAAGGGAGCGGCTTCCGTTGAGTCCAGGAAGCGGGATTAGAAGGAAAGGAGGAGAAATCGTCGATCTTGCGAAGGAGCGGCGGTCGATCTCGCGTGAAGGAAATGAGGCAGGAGGAAGGAATAGGAAGCGGGAGAATCCCAGCGATCCAGCGTCGAGTGGCTTATCTGCCGTTGCATGAGAAGAAAGTGGATCTGATAGAGTTAATTAGCTAAAAAAAAAATTAGGCATTAATGAAATGGATATTACAATTTCCCTCTCTTAACAAAAATTTCGTCCTCGAAATTTCTTCGGATCATTCAAACATGAAGGGAAACTTCTGTCTCATCTCTTGTTCAACCTCCCAAGTAGCTTCTTTGATTGGTCTGTGCTTCCATTTAATTTTAACATAGGAAATTTGTCTATTTCGTAATCTCTTGACATCAAATTCTAAAATCTTTTCTGGTTCCAATACATAAGTCAAATCTGGTTGTATTTCAAACTTGGTATATGGAATCTTACGCTCTCATCGTGATCCATTTTCTCGACATTGAAATGTGAAAGACATTGTGAATGTCAGAGTCAATGGGTAAGGCAAACGTAAGCCATATTGCCGATCCTTTCGATGATTTCAAAGGTCACATGTATCAGGGCTCAATTACCTCGTGACCAAATCTACTAATTCCTTTCATAGGTTTGACTTTCAAAAATACAAATTCTCCAACTTGAAATTCTATTTCGGTGCTTTAAATCGTAATATTTCTGTCGGTCTGGCGACTTTCAATCTATCGATTGATTTTCTCTGCTTGATGATCACCAACTCACGGACTAAATTTGTCTTTCTCCACTTGACCCAACTTAATGGAGTTACACTTTCGACCATATAATGCTTTCATGGGACCATTTGAATCTTAGATTGGTAGTATTATTGTAAGCAAACTTCGATCATAGGAATATGATCTTCCTACCTCAAAATCTAAAACACATAACCTCAACAAATCTTCTAGGACTTGAATTGTTCTTTTCGATTGCCCATCGGTCGAGGATGAAAAGGCACTTAAGTGTAGCGTTGCCCAAGCCTCTCGAATTCCTAATCACGGAAGTAAATCTACCATCTACGTCGAGCGATCACTTTTGGTACACCATGAAGTCTTCTGATTTCTTAACATATAAGACAGATTTATCAGTATCATGCGTTTAATGGGTAGAAATGGTGACTTAATCGATCATCCATGAGATCTTATCCGCGACCTTGTAGAGATGGAAATCCATAACAAAATCCATTGCAATTTCTTCCATTTCCACTCGGGTATAGGTAAGGGCTATAACAATCCGGGTCTTTGATGCTCGAACTTTATGACAATCGAGCAGCTTTAGACATATTCGGTATGTCTTTCTTCATACGACCACCAAAATGTTGCTTTTAAATCTTTATACATTTTTGAACTACGGATGAATAGTATATCAGCGATGAACTCGCGTAAAATTTCTTCTGACTGGCATCACGGTATATAATTGTGAATTCTTAGAATAATACCTCTGCATCTATGATAAAATCTTGCTTACGACCAATCTGGATTTGTTCGATGAATTCGATATCCGATCAGTTTACGTGCGACTTTGATTCTCGATTAAAATTCGATTCTTGTCGATTGAGATAAATGCCCGAATCTTAACTTCATTTGTATCAATTCTCGATTAACTCGACTTTTGAGTAATAATCAAGCGGCATTTCCCATGGACTTGCGACTTAATGCATCATTTACCATTAGCCTTACGGACAATCTTGAATCTAAATCATAATCTTTAATAAACTCATCTTTGTCTTAGATTGATTCTTTTTGTGTAAAGATATACTTAAACTCGATGATCGATAAAATTTAGCATTTCACTTTCAAGTAATTAATGTCTTAGAATTTTAAAGCAACAGTACTTAATTAGATCATGCGGGATAATTTCTTTCGTGAGGTTTTAATTGTCTCGAGCGTAAGCAATTCTTACGTTACGCATTAAGACACACCCACCTTTTAAAGGCATCAAAAATATTTGGAATCCTGTCCACGATGGAATAGCTGAGGCGATGGTCGAATCTTTGATTCTTGAAAACTTCTTCGCGTGTCCATTGGAATTTGATATCGCTCGATAAATTAGATAGGCGTTCTGATATGAAAATCTCTTGACAAACTTCGTAATAACTCTTAAGCCCGAAGCTTAGCATTCTTTGGTGCGGACCATTCTAAAATTGCTTTTACTTTTGAGGATCAGCGAAACTCCTTCGCGATAATGTGACTGCAAAAAATCTTAATCAAAATTCACATTTTGAAAATTTGGCATATAATTGATTTTTGTCAATTCTAAAAAACAATCGCCGGATGATTTGCATGATCTTCGGTTTTAGAATAAATCGAGAATATCATCGATAAAGATGATATATGGTCCCGAGAGCGATTCATTAAATCCATAAAATTGCGAGCATTAGTTAAACCAAATGGCATAACGAGAATTCATAGTGTCCATACACGGTTCCAAAATTTGTTTTAAAATATCGGCTCTTTAACTACGATGATATCAGGATCTCAAATCAATTACGGAAAATCGGTGGCTCCTCCGGCGATCAAATAAATCGTCAATCGTAGTGGATACTTGTTCTTGATTGTCACTTTATTTAACTCCTGTAATCAACACATAATCGCATAGGCCGTCCTTTTCTTAACAAATATCTGGTGCTCCGGTGAGTTCTTTGGTAGAATAAATCCTTTGTCATCGATTCTTGCAATTGGCATTTCAATTCTTGCAATTGGCATTTCAATTCTTGCAATTCTTTAGGAGCCATCCTGTAAGGAGATTTATGTATAGAAGTTGTACCAGGTGGTACATCAATCCCAAACTCCACTTCTCGAGTTGGTGGCCACAGTAATTCCTCGGAAACACATCGTGAAAATTCATAACAAGCGGAATATTTTTGATTCAACCTCCTTATTACATCAATTTGGTAGAAATACGATTTCACTTAAATATTTACTCAACTTATTGCACTAATCGAAGAAAGCGGCGTTATCCGCGAGAAAAATAAAATGATTTTTCAGGCATGCCAAATGTCACTCTCCTTCCAACATTCAATTGTTGCAAAATATTTGATCAACCAATCCATACAATATAGCGTCAAAATGTCGATTGGTAAGATAATTGGATTACGTAGGAAAGTGTTTATCTTGAATGTTAATGTCAATGACACATTCTATTTGTATTATTATCGCCGGAAGGCATTCTGCATTCAATCTGGTGAAATAAATAGCATCAATAGTGGCTGGCGAAAAAGTCGAGAAATGAGCGAATCCCGGAATCAACGAGCGAATGATCACGAAATTTTAAGCGCGGCATACGACTTCATTTGATTCCTTGTGGGTGATAGCAAAACTCTTGCTTTTGGAGGATTGGTTTTAGTTCGAAGTTTCTCCTTTTCTTGAATTGAAGGTCTTCCCAAAATTGTGTGTTCTGCGGCTACGGCTTCCAAAATTTTCTTTGTTGACCGTCCACGTCACGATAATTGTATGGCTTTACATCCTTCTTCTTCTGGTTAGGCGGTCCCAGTGCGATGTCAATCGACCAGCGTCGAGCATCTCACGATCCCCATACATTGACCAAATGTCTTTTCCACACTTGTCACAAATAGGTTTCTCTGGCGAATTTGTTTAAATCATCAAAGTTCTTCTTGAAATCGGCTTCTTTCAGCTTTTGCGTTTGCCTTTGGAAATCCACTCTTGCTTGGAAAATTCACTCATTCTTTCTTACGGCTTTCACTTGCTCGCGATATCGAAGGGGTATCGTCTGATTGATCTACGGCCATGAAATCATGACATTTCTCTTCACGTATGCGATATAATGTGGGCGTGTCGAGAAGAGAAGTGAATTGACCTCATGTGCATTATCGTTTTGAGCGCGAGTTAAATTGAAAAATTTATCTTGTAAAGCGGTCACGATGGAGAATGAACCAATCTTTGAAGACTTTGACAAATTCATCCCATTTGATCGAGTAATGGGTGTCGTCAAATCTTTCCTATCTTGAGCCACAGCTTTTACGCCTCCCTTAATACAAAAGAGGCAATCTTACTCTTACGTTTTGGGCAAATCATCCAAAATTTTTCCAATCTTAGCGGCCAATCATCACGCTTATGGGATCAGGCTCCCAGAATCTTTGGTGGTTTGAATGTTTGAAAGATCCAAATGTTGGTAAACTTAGATCGCCCGTCGATTTTCCATAGAGGCTGCTTATCAAGCAGAAATCGGAACTACCCACAATTCATCGCTTACTTGCTCCAGGTTGTATTTCACTCTGTTAGAATTATTATCTTGGCCGATTCGAGTGCATTTAGAGAAGGGACCGCCCTTTCGGCATTTCTTGAGTGTCGATTAATTAAAATTAAAAGTATTTATATGATCTGGAATTTATTCAATATCATACATGCATGAAATTAAATATCATACATGCATGAAATTAATAACATATAATTCTAACCCATTAATCGTCATAATATTGATGGTTGATCGATTCAACACTTATCCTAAATCAAATCATGCTTCCATTCTTATCGATCTTTTTGTTCTCGCTCCTTGTGCTCGATCCACTTTTCACGCAGGATGACCTTATCTTGGGTCGCGAAGTGGAACAGAATAGGATATTCGATTGGACCGATTCCACGTTCCGCGTCTTGGAGCGAAGCAGAGTGAAAGGTGTATCAATCAAATCATAAACTATATTCGTATTATCTTAACTTAATTCATATCTATCTTTGGAAGCGTGAAATCTTTAAATAAATCTGAGGTAAAAGGCGTTTAATTTATGCGTCCCAAAGCGGCAAAACTATCTGATTCAAATAAAGCAGAACTACCCTTCCGTCTTTTGATAACGTCATTTAAAAGCAGTGAGACAAGTCTTTAAAACAAGTCGGTCTGAGCGGTAGAAAGCGTGCATGTATATGTAAATTTCTGGTAAAGCGTAGGTAAACTATACTCTGCGGTGTACATTATGGCGAACGATATATGTAAGTCTTTGTAGAAATGTAACGATGTGGCGAATAATATCTTTGTAAGTTTAAATGCGTATCAATCGATGTCGAGGAGCGGTGATTTTCATTTTGATTCATTATGTCAAATCATTTTCATTTTAGAAATGTCATTCGTAATTCTTGGGTTTTGACTTTCATTCATAAGGGTCACCGGCGTCGACTAAAAGTAGGTAAAGGCGGGCTTGACCATACTGCACTACTTGAGACACCAGGTTGGACGACTCACCTCAAATGCGAGTCGGGGATCTTAAGATCCCTAATCATCTCGTCGACTTTTTTCTGCCTGAGATCATCGTATAGCTTCCATCACAATTTTCGACATTTCGCGTTTATCACATTCTTGCATTTAACGTGTGTAAAACATTTATATCTTTGATAAAATTCTCTTTACTGCGTCTGTTGTCGTTGTCGTTAATCTCATCATCTGAGGTCATCTAAAGCATTTGTATTTCATTCGATATGATGCATTCGATGGCAATCTATGTCATTCGTATGATTTATCTGAAGCGATTAGTAGAACGATTGGCATGCATAGGCATGGCGACTTTACTTAGATTATGTCTCACCTCGATTCTACGTCGATTAATGTGATGTGCTCGATCCTCCTCAGTACCTATAATAAAATAACTCTTAGCACTTAATCGTGAAAACTCATAAGTAACACGAAATCTTGCAATCTTACGCGGCGATGTCTCCTCATAAGCTTTGGAAAGCGGTCGACTCAGTAATCTCAAAGAAATCTCTGCGTCCTTATTAATTACTGATTAATAAACTAAAATTAGCAAACGTTGTCGATCAAATCACGATAATTCTACCACTCACTGCGCCAAAGCGGTTTAGAACTCCTCAATCCGCATTTCAGCGGAAGGGCTGGCGAAAGAAAAGGGATAGGGAAAGAAATTAACTTCAAAACTTAAGTTTCCCGTCGGCGAGCGAATTCCCCAGAGCCGATCGGTTCTGGGAGCCGACCGTCGGTTCACGGGATTTCAAAACCGGCGGTTCGGGACTTTTAACCCGTCGCGGTTCTGGACATGTCGGCGTCGGCGAAGGAAAGGCTTCCACCGTCGGAGGTCCCGGCGAGGTTCTGGCTCGAACCTGCGTGGTCGGTCGGAGAAGACCGTCAAATCTTGAAAAAAGGGGCGGTTCTGGTGGCCGAACGAAACGGATCGTCGCGTTACGTAATCCGAGGAGGGCGGGCGTCAGCCGGAAGGGGCGGCTCAGCGTTCAGTCGCAGCGGCCCGATTCAGCGAGGAAGGAAAGGAGGAGGAAATCCGTCGATCGAAGGAAACGGGGCGGTCGATCTCGTGAAGGAAATGAGAGCGCGGGAGGGAAGGAATAGGAGCGGAGAGATCTAACATCCAGCGTCGAGTGGCTTATCCGTTGCATCACGAAGGAAAGTGGATGCTACAGTAAACAGGTTAATTAACTAAAAAAAAAAATTTAATTAGGCATTAATGAAATGGATATTACACCAGACTTCCACGAGACAACCAAGGACGGAATAGAGAAGGAACGGGAGTAAATAAGAGGGAATTTATTTAAGCCACATCAAAACCAACGCATCATCACCTGCCTAACTCAAGGTCCAACAATCAAGCCGTTGCATGATAGGATTAGTGGAAAATAATCAACCTTGTTACAGTAACTATATATTATTTAACAGGTTACTCAAACAGTAATTAATCAATAATTAAATTAATTATTATATGAATTTCATTAGCTATTTTAATTAATTTATCTAAGTATCTCATATATGTATGTATATGCCATTTTATTCAAAATGAAATGTAGAATTTTATAAAAATGTGTATGATGACTTTCAAAATGTGTGAAAAATTGGGTATGTTCTAAAATGCATAGAATGTGAAATTTAAATTACCTTTTTAAAACTTTTGGGTTTTGATCTTTCATCTTGAAGATGTGAGATTGTAAGGATCGCTGATGAATCTCTAGTGTGTTGGGCATGACGAGCTACTTGATTGTGATTTTTTTATTGGAGAAGAAATGGGTGAGGGTGAGATGAAATGGGACATGAAGAAATGGGTGAGGGTGAGATGAAATGGGACATGAAGAAATGGGTGAGATGAAGAATATGTACGACCATTTATATGTATATATATTTATATATATTAAAATATGTCTGACTATGTGATCTCTGATTAGCATCTATATAACTCTGAAAAGAAAACAATTGTTATTTTCAAATTATTATTTAAATGTACCAGTGAATCAACAACCAACATCTTCTAATAACATAACATAATATTACAAATGTTAATGAACCAAATAACCCCAGCTTTGAATTCAATTCTATTGTTAAGGCTAACATCCAAAAGATTTATTTTCTATTCTTTCTTACTTTATCATCCACTCAGTAGAGGCATTTTGTTATCCAGAATACTAGTTGAATAGTCCAATCTTAATAATCAATCATCCCAATGTTCTGACTTCTAAATTCCAGCTATAAATATCTGTGTTCAATTTTTCTATATTTCTATATTTCTCTCAGGACTATTTATTACTAATCTGCTTTGAAATTTATTTTCTTTCAATGTTTATCTCTGGGTTGAGTGTTTGAGCTTATAAACTTCAGAATGCCTATTGGTTGTTCTCAAGCTGTACATGGTTTGGCTAACAGGGTTCAATTCTAGGTGTTGAGGTAAATTATGCTAGGAGATCATGCTCTACTCAGGTGGTTCATAGAGAAGATGATCAGAACCAGGAGAAATTTTCGAAGAATGAACATAGGGGCATCCTAAAACCATGTTTTTTTTCATTGATGATCCCTCAGGTAAGTTGGTTACCTGAATGCATTTGCGATGATCTGTTTTCTGTGATTTTGAGTTAATTCCAATCTAATTGAAACTCTTTTTGCATTGAAGGTTGATGGTGGTTGTGAAATATCGCTTGATATCTGCTGGTCTCAAAAATTACTGTACAATGATGGCTATTTATCTGTTAGAATACCGTTTACTTTTCCTGATTATGTCAATCCATTTACTAAAACAGTAGAGAAACAAGAGAAGATACAGTTAAATGTGAATGCTGGCACTGAAAAGGAAATCATTCTACAGAAATCAACCCATGCTTTAAAGGTGAATGCTTATGGTTTTTGTTTGAAGAAATATACCAAATACTTTTATTTTGATGCGACTGTTGTTCATAATTTGTAGGAAAATGGTCGGCATATGGGGAGATTCTCATTCTTGTATGAGGCAGATGTAGAATACTGGTCAACTAAAGATTTTGAATTTTCTTATAGTGTATGTTTCCTTAATCTCTGAACATTAATTTTTTAGTTCCACTTCTCGACTAGTGGGCTGTCTTCAACTTTATTGCATGCTTGAAGTGAAAAAGAAGCTTGTCACACACTATGTTTCATTATGGTTATGTTTATGTTTTCCTACTTCGGAAATAAAGTGCTTATCATTTGATCCATACCCCAAAGTTTGTCCTGGTTAAATCTTTTGAGAATGCATTTATTATCTTCATTTATCATTTGATGTACAGGGATGTATGATGGAAGAATGGAAGTTAATTGTACCAGTATGAAATAATGCTATGAAGTGAAAGACCAGATATGAGAAATGAAAAGGGATCTCCACATTGACATAACTCCATGTACATTACTTGGAGAAACTATCGTGTATTTGTTGACCTACAACTATGTGCCATTGGAAATTAAATAAATGACATGAGGTTAAAACCACTAATGCGATGTCAATTAAATTCGATTCGATTTGAAAATTCGACTTCATAATGCAGCATCAAAATTAATTAAATAGAAAATATCGAATCAATTAATGACCAATTAAATAATTAAAATCAATTTTTTAATGAAATTACGCGCATATTGGAGGAGGGAAGCCCCGACAACGTCCGAACGACCTCCGTTCGCGAAATTGATCGCGCCGTTGTCGCCGAAGCGTCGAATTCCATCAAACGATGCCTTCCGCGGTCGATTCGGTAAAGTGTGCGCGAACGTCGATCAATTTGAGTGCGACGTCGCACAATTTAAACCTAATTTCACTTCGACCGTCGCCGACGTTGCTTAAAAGACCTCCGATCGTGAAATCGATCACGTCGTTCTTCAACAAAAAACACACAAAGTAACACCCATTGCTAGGGTTTATTATTAGGATGATTCGTCAAAATTTTACAATTATGGGTTAATTATATTAATCCTTAATAATCTCTTAATCCCTATTAAGCCTTACCTAACCCCTGCCGCCCACTCGACCAATGAAATGACCCGCCGCTCGTTTGGCCAATAGGAGTAAGCGGTCTAACCTAAAAGCAAAGAGGAATACGCTATCTCCTTCGTTGACCCTCATTCACGCGATTCGGCTGCTGCTCTTATCCCGTGCTCCTCTCTCGGCTCTTCCCTTTCTCACGATCAACTCCTCCCGCTCGGTCTTGACTCACCCAGCACGGTATAAGCTTTCCTTTCATGCTCATGCAGTTGTCTCTCTGTGGCTTTCACGATTCCTCCTTCAGTTGGTGAAACCCCAGCAGAAAAGTCCTCCTTCAGACCTTCTCCTTCTTCCCCTTTTAGCAAATCAACATCTCCAGGTCGTTTCTCTCTAACTCTGAGCTTATTCTTATGCATTTGAGTTTCTTTGGAAGTTAGGGTTTTGTTTAAAATGCTATATCTTATGCTTGGGATTGTGTTGAAAGTTTCCTCTAGAGATTTGGGATGATGTATGGCCCAAATCTCATTTTATTGCTATTATTCATGGCTTTTTGTGAGGTTACTTGCTGAAAAAAATTTCTGGACATGGGAGAAATTGCTGAAATCGTTTTTTTTTACCTAAGGGAAAATGAATTGATTTGTTGTAATGGGTATGTGTTGGTTGAAATCGTTTTTATTTTTACCTAAGGGAAAATGAATTGATTTCCTGTAATGGGTATGTGTTGGCTGAAATCGTTTTTTTTTTAAAATGAATTGATTTGTTGTAATGGGTATGTGTTGGAAATCGATTTTACCTAAGGGAATCGAAGTGATGCTTAATTTTTTTATTTCTTTCTTATGGGAAATGAAATGAAGTTGTCATAGCTTCTTAAAGGTTTTGTTCGATTACCTTGCCAAAAATTTTATAAATATTGAAAACAATCGAAGCTTGGAAAGGGTTTTGGGGTGTTGATTGGTTCAAAATCCTAAACTATTAGAAACTTTTCTCTTTACATTTCAGTTTGTTTGGATGAAATAATGTTTCTGAAACTGTTTTTTTACCTAAATCTATGGAATTCTTTGTCTAGAAATGTGATACATGAAATCATTTTATCAAAGGAGTTTATCATGCTACTTGTTATCTCTTATAGATTTCATTTGTTTTATCTCTTGTACGAGTAGAATGAAATCGTAAAAGCTGAAATTAAATGGAAAAATGGCTATGTCATACTATATATCTATCTCTTATAGATTTCATTTGTTTTCTCTTGCATATGAATAGAATGAAATCTGAAAATAAAATCAAATTAGAAAAGAAAGGGTTTTGATATACTACTTGCTATTTTCAGTATGAGTTTCATTCTTCTTAATCACTTCATATCTTTATGCAAAAATTTTGTGAAGGAAAGAAAGAAATGATTGGCTTTTAAGCAGTTTATTTGCATATTCGTCTTGATATCTTATTAACGGGAAATTCATTATCTTAAGCTAACTACACGCTTATTTTGATATAAAAAAAAGAAAAGAAGAGAGATTTATTTTCATGTAATATTCAATAGATTGGCTTTTGGACTTATTCCCTACTTGCATAACTTTACGTTACGATATCTTATTAATGAAATTTGTTATGTTATTATAAAATCCATATACGTCTTTCTTGGCGTGGTGGAAAAATGCTAAAATCATACACGCCTTTCTTGGTGTGGTGAACAAAATTCGCGGTGTCTCCGACCCCCATACGCCTTTCTTGGCGTGGTGGGAAGGCTAGTCTCCAGAATATCGGGGATGAGGAGGTTCTTGAAATTTACTTTAAAAAAAAAATAAAAAAAAATATATATAGAAAAGAAAAGATGAAATGCTTAGGTTGATATTTTGGCTTAAAATTTTCTTTATGTCATATATGAATCTTTATCTTTGATTTATATATATATGCTATCCTATTTGTGGCACATGAATTGATTTAAATACTTCTTTATGTCATATATAAATCTTATCTTCAATTTACATGCGCTATCTATTTGTTGTGGTACGTATGATATTAATTGATTTAAATCTTCTTTGTAATATATAAATCTTTATCTTGATTTATATCGCAGTTATCATATTTGTGGCATATGACATGAATGTCATATATAAATCTTTGTCTTCAATTTTACATGTGCAAATTTATCCGTTGTGGCAATATGACATGACTTGATTAATTTTCTTTATGTCAAATGAAAATGCTTATGTGTTGAATTGCTACATCATGTAATTTATCCATTATGTGGCCATTATGACATGCATTGTTGAAAGCTTTAAATTTTAACTTGACATGTTATGAGATATACTTGGGATATGTGCTTAAACATAAGTTTAGAATGACATATATGAGATATGGTAAAAAAAAATAGGAAGACATATATGAAATGAAACTGCAAGTATGATGATCTACTATGAAAACATCAAATTAAGAAATGTCAAGATTAGAAAAGAAACTTACAAGTCTATGTGGCACAAAAGAACCCTTTTGTAAGACTATGAAAGAACTTGGGCTTGTAGTATAAAAGAGAAAAGAAAGTAGGAGAGTAAGGTTTCATAAGAGGTGAATCCCCTTTTATTTATAGGCCTCCTTAGCCTTCTCCTCTTATCACTTATTGTTATCTCATTGATACATATTTAAACTTGTCATAAGTTGCATGCAAGGGGTTTAGTTCAAACTTAGGCCATGTGTCATGCTACATGCACATGCATGCAAGAAAATTTTAGATTTTCTTCATCATTTATTCTTAATGATGTATGACAAAAGAATGAGTTAAACAATTAAATGTAAATTTACTCTTTTTTTTTGTCATTTCCTTATGGCATCCCACATGCACATTGCATGTGAGAACTTTTCACCTTTTTTTTATTATTCACCCTTTGTCATTCACTCTTATGGGATGAGTACTTGTGCCCTTTTTTTTGTCATAAAATGACATGCAAGGGAGATGGATTTTAATCAATCCACTTGTCTATCATATGTGACATGCATTCCTACCCTTTGCCATATGTGCCACTTTTGTCATAAATTTGCATACAAAGGAGTTTCATCTTAACTCATTTACTTGCTTCTTATGACATCTATGGCATGTGTCTATACCTATGCCATTTGTCT
This sequence comes from Cymbidium sinense, assembly GCA_021442155.1. NCBI lineage: Eukaryota > Viridiplantae > Streptophyta > Magnoliopsida > Asparagales > Orchidaceae > Cymbidium > Cymbidium sinense. The sequence goes on from CM038229.1 coordinate 30,914,597, forward strand.
CTAAATGATATTTGACATTCATTCATAACTTTGTCCTCATCTCTCCTTCATTAAGAGAAATATGGGTCATGGATCATATCATATGAGCCCCTTTTCATTCATTTAGAGCAAAGAAAGTTACATAGAAATAAGGCCCACCTTCTATTACTTTACATTTGATCGATAGCTTCAAACATAATTTATTTCAGATACCCTTCTGATTTATGACATAAAAGGGTTTTTTGGCTAAAATAATATCGTATCATATTTCCGATGAAAACTTAAGTCATGTTTGGTCTAATACTTTACATTTGATCCAATGAGAACATAATTTATTTATTTTTATCTAATTTGTGACATAAAATGGGGTTTTTTAAGCCAAAATAATATACAAATCATATTTCCAATGAAAAGGCTTAGTCATGTTTGGTCTATTATCTTACATTGATCAAATAAAGCCAAAATAATTTATTTCAGATATCATACCTGTGATTGGTAATCAAAATGCCATTATTTTATGGTTTATCCTAAATGCCAAATTTATGTTTTACATAAGAAGCCACATCTTAATGACCCTTCAAAATGTCATATTGAATACAATTAACTTCATTCAATTGACATTCAATTACTCAAGTCCTAATAAGTGAACAAAAAAGGACTTGATTATGATATACAAATCCATAGGTTTTATGTTTGCATTTGGAGGTGTTAATACCAAAATAGCAGATACATGTTTGATCAAAACAAAAAAAATTATAGAGTATTACTTGTTGTATAGCGTATTAAAGATGGCATGTCATACTAAACATAGTAGAATTATTAACATGCGTAATGTCCATACAATTTTAAAGAACAGTCTGGCGTATGCGTTGAAATCTTTATATAAGATTAAACACTTAAGGAAATATACCTCCAAAATGCAAAACAAATGTGACATTAAAAAAAAAGAATAGATCTTCTGTCCGGTTTGGTCTTGACCGGGCCCTAACAAAACCCAAAATATCATATTAAAACCTAAACTGCAAATTGAGCCTACATTTCAACTATTTAATGTCATACAATATTTTAAAAGAAACAGATACTGTATGCGTGTTGAAATGTCAGCAATAGGGACAGTGCAGTTAGATATAACAAAGAATGATGTTACATAATCCGGTTGGTCTTGACCGTCAATAACAAAATTTGATATTATAAAATTTCAAAATAATAATATTTGAAAAGCTAATTACGTATGCAAGATATGAATCAACCGACATACAATATTCAAATTCTCGAGAAGAAAAGTCCCGATCCTCATGTTTAGCGTGTGAGGTTTGAAGGATTATACTTCTTGAGATAATGAATTAGACCGTCTCGTAAAATCGGACAGTACAATTATCGGCGATATTAAGATGATCGAGAAGAAATTATAATTAAAATTTCAATGATAAATGATCATATATTCAAATATAAAATCAATCATAAAATAATCAAAATTCAAAGAAAATAACAAAAAATATAAATAAAAACGAAATGAAATATTTAAATTAAAACTTAAAAAAATCAATCCACCCCTCCGCAATTGTTTATCTTCGGGTGACAAATTAAGAAAAGTTTTGCTCAAGATGTCAATTAATTAACTACCTTCACACTCAAATATTTAAAGCCCGTGGGGCGTGGCGTGTCTCTGTCCCGTGGTTTTCTTGATGATATGGCCACATAAATGGCATTCTGACACGAGTAGGGTGGTTCGCGATATGGCATTAAATTCTGATTGTACTGCCATATACGGCTTTTCTTTGTGAAATGTAGAATGTATTTGGTTGGGCAAAAATTTCTATGTTAGTTAAGGTTGACTTATATTTGTCCCTTGACAACTCCTTTCTGAGACACCTTGGGCGGCGTAACCATGTATTAGCGGCAAGGATCCTTGATTGGGTTGGGTCCACCTCCTACATTGCGGACGAGGGACATGACGGCGAGACGGCAGGCCCATGGGATCTGATCGGCGTCATCGTTCCACAAAAATTTTAAATTAAAATAATAAATTCATAAGTTTTAAACTCTCTACTCTGATTATATCTCGTTCTTTTATTCTTGTAGCTTGTCGAAAGTCTTCTCTTGAGTATAGGGAGAGTGTAATTAACTATAGAACTGCGGTATAGGAAACACAGAGCAGGATGTATAAAGTTCTCAAATGAAGCGAAATCTAGTAGTGTCTTTATCTCTACATCTAGCATGAGAAATTATCAAACACTTAAACAACTTTTTTTTTGTTTTTTCAAAAGAGGTCGGTGGCGAATTTTCGGATCCCACAACAACTTAGAGAAACCAATTTACATATATGAATGGAGAAGTGCAACCAGTTTCATTTGTATGTAATTTATCGAAAAAATTCACATTGTATGCCCATATGCAAGGGCACTTTCGCCATGATATGAAAAAATTAACATGAAGGATTCATTAGCAACAAGTCATAGAGCTCGCTTAAATGACCAAGGCTCATTCACTCTTAATTGACACTTGGAGAAACTAAATATCCATTTAGACCACTTGAGCTTACTTGGAGGTGTTGACTTCATTTTTGGATGAGATTAACATCATTTTTAAAACTATGAATTATGACACCAAATCCTAGATTAGGAGCCTCCTGATTTAAGAACTTAAATCACTATGCTTAGTGACAGTGGATTCTCCTAGGGTTTGACCCAACTTAATGGGATTAGGTGAATCTAAACCCAACCCAAATCTAAACAAATAATTAATTTGAACATACTCCAATTGAAAATTAAATCTAATTAAACTTAGGCTAAGGTAATTGGGATACTAACCTAACTACCATTTAAGCTCAAAATCACTTGAACTAAAGAAATTCATATAAAATCAAAATAAATTCAAATCATATCAATTCAAAAGCATAAAATTCATTACATGAATATGAATGAAGTCAAATCCAAATAAATCTTATAGTTTCTTCTTAAAATATTTTATTAGTTTTAAGTTCACTTCATTCTTGGATAATAATTTAATTTATTTTTCATTTTTCAATCTTTCATCTTAAAATGTAAAACTAAGAGTCGATGTTGGGTACTTAAACCTTCACTCGGAATGAAACGATCTATTTTTTTTATCAGAAAATAATCAATCTATGTTTTACTAGATCCATTTTTATAAGTAATAATATGTTTATCTCTTTTCTTAAATAAAATATTAGCAACTATAAAATTATATCTAAAGAAAAATTTAATATAAAACCTTCTTTTATTACCAATCATCCATAATATCTTTTAAAATCTTCTTAAAATCTTCTACCACTCTATCAAGATGTCCATTTAAATAATCAATCTATGTTTTACTAGATCTATTTTTTTTATCAGAAAATAATCAATCTATGTTTTACTAGATCCATTTTTATAAGTAATAATATGTTTATCTCTTTTCTTAAATAAAATATTAACTATAAAATTATATCTAAAGAAAAATTTAATATAGTCCCTTAACTTTATTAGTCACCATCATGTCACCATTAATACTTTTAAAATCTTCATTTATCGAGATGTCATTTAAATCTCCTTGATAAATATTTTTCTTTAAGTATTTTTTGTAATCTCTAATTTATTTCAAATTTTTTTTTTACATTCAAACCTACTTGAGGGCGTAAACACTTATAACATTGATAATCTTAGTATCAACAATAATCTTTAAAGCTATAATTCTATCTTCAAATTTATTAAAATTTATAAAATTATTTTTTAAACTTTTATCTATAATCACATCAACGTCCTTTCTAATTCGACTTTTACCTGATTACCAAAGTTTAAAATCTAAACTATCAATCTCCTTGGTCTTCCACCCAACTCATTTAGTTTCTTGAAAACATAAAATATTTATCTTCTATGATATAATATCATTAATTAATTCCATTAATTTACCAGTAAGAGTACCTATATTTCAAGTTCCTAACCTAATTTTAGTTTCATGGACTAACTTCTTTTTTCACATCCATTGATAATATAAGAACCCTTGCTTATTTAACACTTGGGGAGTAGATGTAGCGGCCTTTTTTTTCCTGTTTTGTATCTGACTGTTTCGAGAGGGCAGCAAGCATGTTTGAAAGGATTCATGTCAAGATTATTTCGACAAGTTTTATTTGTCATTTTATTCTCCCTTTTTCACATCGGTACTTGGGATACAAAGGTAATGTTAAATGGTTAAACAAACACAATTGAAACTTAAATCTAAATTCAATCATCAAATGGAACAAGCTAGATCAAACAAAAGGCAATGCTTAAGTGATTTAATTCAATCTATTTGAACTCCAACATGGATTAATCACCTTGGAACATATCCCGACTCATCCTAAAATGAGTTTTGGATGATTGACAACCAATACTAAGCAAAGTAAATGAGCTCAAGTCCATCCAAACAAAAGAATATACCATGGAGAAAGAGAAAGAAACTTGAAGACAAAACTCCTTATCAAATCCATTCCCTCACCTCCACTCCTCATCCTATCTATCATAGACTGTCCCTAATCAACTGACCACCCCTTAGAGCTAACCTTTAAGGGTGGCAATCTCCTTGGCCAGTCATAGTTAAAATCTCCTCCTCATATAGCTCTCTACCAAGAATGGAAAATGAGCAGAGAGCCTTTCTCAAGCAAGTTTGTACCTTCCAACACATTTCTCAAAGCGAAGGAGCGCACCCTGATCTCCATGTCGCCGACAAGGGAGTTCGACCAAAGCCACACCAAAATGGACGAATCTTGGTCCATGGCAATCGATGGAGGGACAATCCAATTATCCTTCCCGAGCTTGGTCCCCAAGCTTTGAATCATTCCATGCCATGAGATCACCGACGAGGAATGGAATTAAATCGACCCTTTAAGCATTCGGTTTTGGTTCTTTTCGAAATGAACTTGATCTCAAGTGAAATCAAGGCATATAGATGTATTCTATTTGAGTCCTTAATGGATTTGCAATTGAAATTGAGTGATTTTATCAATTAGATTGCCTAAAATCACTTCGATTCAACGGACGGTGTTCGGCTTTTGCCATTGTTAAAGGAGATATAATCTCTGTCGTCCATTCCTTCTATTAGGAACGGACGATTTCGATTTAGTCCCACGATCCGATTTAAATCCTATAGGAATTGCGGGGTAAATCATGACCGTCAGATCTTCCGTGACTGCCGCTTTTTGAGCTGGATCCACGTGGATCCAGTTGGCCCAATGGTGCCGTGCCACGTAGCAAATTGCTACGACTGTTTAAAACGGTAAAATTCGATTTTTTGATTTAAAAAATGCATAAAAATTGTTAAAACTTTAAAAAATCATTGAAAATAAAATATTCAATAAAAAAATTCAAATAAAGGCTCTATGGAATCCTCTTAGGGGTTGCTTGGTTTCTTACATTTAGAGTGTAAAGTAAATCGAATGCATGAAATCTAACTTTTGACTGTTTGGTATGGTGCAAAGTAAATTTTGAATGTATTTGTAGTGTATTTGAAATGCATTAGAATGATCATTTTTGGTGTATTTGGAACTCGCCCGATTTGGGCGAATTCCAAATCTGCCGCAAATAAAGTGTTTTGATTGTCTCCAGCTGCGTTCCGCCGGTCGCCGCCGCGCCGATCGTCGGTCGCCACACCCCTCCCGGCCGACGGTCACCGACCCGCGCCGGCCGTGCGTCGTCTCCACCATTTTCCACCGCTCGGCTCGCCATCATTGCCGCCGCAGGAGTGGCTTGATCGCCGCGCCAACTCGTTAGTGGTGTATGCCGTAATCTCAAAAATACTTTACATTACATTTATTTTATCAACAACAACAACAACAACAACAACAAGCCTTAATCCCACTAGGAGGTGTTACATGAATCGTCTCCATTGTGTCCATTATGTATTCTCATCTAATTCAGATACTAAGATCATTATTTATACATCTTAACTTAGTCTTTTAGGTCTACCTCTACCTTTTCTTAACATAAGGCAAATCTAATGCTACTCTCTGTCGGATGTCATTGGACGTGACTTTTATGTCCATCAGGCTCTCACTGTCTTATCTATGGGCTACTCCAACTTTTTCCGAACATACTCATTTTGCATTCTATCTCTAAGAGTAAACCACTCATCCACCATCCTCATCTCTGTAACACTTAACTTAGTCTTTATGCTTTCTTTATTGCCAACATTCACATAAGTCATTCAGGGTCTTACCACCATCTTATAAAATTTTCCTTAAGTTTAAGAACTTTTATCACATAATAAGGATGCATTCCTCCACTTCAACCATCCAACTTGAATTCTACTAATAACATCTCTATTTCACCATCATTTTGGACAATAGAGCCTAAATATCTGAATCATCTTATTAATAACTTGATCACACAAGTCACTATCACTAAAAACTTCTGACTAAAATTACACTCCATATATTGGTTTAGATCTACTTAAGCGAAAACCTTTTCTCTAAAGTTGACCTCCATAAATCAAGTTTCACGTTGGACTCCTCTACAGTCTTATCAACAAGAAGAATGTCATCGAAAAAGCATACACCAAGGTACATCTTCTTGTAAATGCCTCGTAAGCACATCCATAACTAAAGTAAAAGATAAGGGCTTAATGTTGATCCTTGATGTAATCCAAGAAATAGGAAAATATTTTGTCAATCCTCCTTGTGTTTGGACACAAGTAATTCAGTATACATATCCTTAATAACTTGAATATAACCAATATTAACTTTCTTTTACGTTAGAACTCTCCGAAAACATCTCTTGAGACTTTATCATAAGCTTTCTAAATCAATAAATATCATATGTAGATCCTTCTTACTTTCTCTATGCTTCTCTATCAACCCTCTTAACAAATGTATAGCATCCATAGTAGATCTACGGCATGAAACCGATTGTGACTTAATCACATCAAACTTATGCTCATTACTCTCTATAATTTTAATGTATGACACATTAACTTAATTCTCATAATTTGTCTTTTTCTTAAAATATAGGAACCAATAGACTCTTTTCACCTCATCTGGCGTCTTTTTTTCTTTAAAATAACATTAAAAGATTTGTAAGCCAAGAAATTCCGATCTCTAAACATTTCCACACATTGGAATATTATCCAGGTCCTGACTTTTCCATTTTTTTTCTTTAAAGCTTTCTTGAGTTCTTATCTGACGATAGAAATGAAATTCTCTATTATTGTTTAGGGTATTAAGGTTCTTAAAATCAATCGTCTTTCGGATCCCGTTGAAAAGTTTATCAAAATATCTCATCCATTTTATTTTCATATCTTTTCTAAGAAAAGACTTTTATTATTTTCATCCTTATCACATACTTGTATGTCTCTTTCTCTATCTCTTTCTTTAGCTTTTATCATCGTCTTTCACTGGTATCTGTCATTGTATAAATCATTTAAAATTTAAATTTTTTCATATATTCTTTCTTAGAATCTCTGGTAGACTTTATATCTTTCCGGTCTCAGATTTTTACATCTAAAAGTTTTATAACAATCTTGCTTATTTTTATCTTTTCGATCACTCCAACATTATTCTTATTAAAGAAGATTTTCGATTCTCAAGCACTTCTTATTTCTTAATTTCACGATATTTTTTATAATGTTAGTCTTTATGAACACCCCAAATTCAATATCTTTGTAGAACTTCTTAAAATATTTTTATTTGTGTTTTAAGTGTCTAATCCAATCTGAGACAATAATTTAGTTTCTTTTCTCTTCTGGCCTTTCATCTTAAAATCTAAAACTAATATAGTGATGTTAAAATTTTAACCTTATCTTCAATCTTTTTTAAGCGATCTATTTTTCTTATCGAGAAAATAATCGATCGTGTTTTCTTAGATCCATTTTAAAAAATATGATATATTCATCTCTTTTCTTAAAAAAAGTATTAGCAACTACAAAATCGTAAAACAAAAAATCAATATATCTACCTTCTTCATTGCCCAAATAGCTCCAATCGATATGAATACTTTTAAAATCTTACTTCTTCTACACGTGTGTTTAAATCTCCGATAAATACTTTTCTTGAGGGTGTCGTTAATCCTCGTTAAATTTTTTTTCTTTCTAGGATAGATGATGTCTTGGTAACATGATAATCTTTAAATTTATAATTATCACCTGCGTCTTAATCATAACGTTATCCTTTACTTTTATATTATCCTGATTTAGTTATAACTTCGCGAATCTAGTTTTATCAATCTCATTACCTCATTTGGTTTTATTTGACACATAAAATATTTATCTTTCGCACCATAATATCTATTAATTCCATTAATTTATCGTAGTACCATATTCCAAGATCTGCTATTCCCAGTTTCGTGTATTTGTGGTTCATAGCAGTTAAAGTAATCCCAAATCTGGCGTTATTCGGCACTACATTCGCATTTATTTTTTACATCTTGCTTTTAGGCAACCAAACAAGCCGGTGAGAGAAATCTTAAACTCAAAATCCCAATTTTTTATTAAGTAATTTTGTATTAATTTGGGTTTAAATTAAATAATTAAATTCAAATTAAACATAAACCATCAATCCAATTGACTTCAAACTTTGAGGAAATAAAATTGAGATTAAAATTCACTTTAGATAAATTTTTCATGATTTATTGGATATTAAATCTATAATTATGCAAATTTCAATCATAAATCATTAATTTATTGAAATAAATTAATAACAAATTAAGTGAATCATGAAATCAACTTATAATATCATAATAAACCCTAATGAATTTAAATTTATCATTAAAACTCACTGAAATTTTATATTTTTCAAAATGACTTAACTAAGTAATTAATTAAATTAATTAATTCAATTAATTGACCTGAGTATTAAAAATTATAATATATCAATCAAAACTCAAATTATAAATAAACCCTTATGGATGCATCTTAGAGGAATTCAAGAAATTAAAACTCTAAATTTGTTCACTTTAATTTCTTTATTTAAAATTTTAAAATTAATTAACCTTAAATTATATATCTTAGTAGAGTGAAATTCTAGGAAACTTATATTGGCAAGGAACCCCACTTGTTCTAAAATTTTAGGGATAAATTAACTTTGGATTAAGAGTTGTTAAATTTATAATCCCTAAGTTAGTTTAAAGAAAAATTTTAATTTAGAAAATTATAAAAATTACAAAAATATATAAAATATTTAATTTATTTTCATTAACATTAGAATATTTAAGAAAAATTTTCAAATCTTCTGAAGTTAAAGAATTTGATTAATAATGTACTTAGATTTAAGATAAAATAATAAAATATAAAATTTAATTTTAAACTTTAAATCATTAATGTGATATTTCAATTAAAAAATTGAAATTTAAACTTTATTTAACCTTTGAACTTTACAATCAAACTTGAAATTCATTAATATGGGAATCTCTTAAACCTTTTTAGGTTAATGAATAACATAATTTCAATTGCAAATAAAAGTAATAAATCAAATCAATTAAACTTAAATAACCCAAAAAATTTAAAATGGCCTAGGATAGGTTTGATGCCCAAAATAGTTAATTCCTTAGACTTCTTGGATCATGATTAGCATAATAACAAAAGTTAAAGTGATAAAAACTCTAACACATGTAATGTTATATTAAGACTAATGAGTTAGATGAAGAATTCCCTAAATAAGAAAATTAAGACTTCCTTCAAATTGGTTAGAAATAATTGAATTAATTTATTTAAATTCATACATATAAATGTTAATGGAGTGAATGAAAGAAGTCATAACTTGAAATCAATTACATTAATCCAAACTCATTAGCATACATGGAAATATTAATGAAATGAATAAATAAAATTAATTAAAATCAAATAAACCTAAATGATAAATTGAAAATATATAAATAAATAAATCTTGAAATTGAAATATAATGGATTATTTAAATGATGAAATCAAAACCAAACTTGAATTAAGATATTAACTTAAGTTAATTAAGTTCATTCAAATTAATAAACATTAATAAAATAAACATAAATATAAACATTAATGCAATGAATAAACAAGATCAATCTAAATTAAATAAATAAATAAATAAATAAATAAAATAAAATAAATAAAATTAAATGAATAATGAACCAAATCAACTATGGATGCTATACATTTGTTAAGAAATTTGATGGAGAAGAATAGAGAAAGTAAGTAGGATTTACATATGATATTTGTTAATTTAGAAAGATAAAGTTTCAAGAGATGTTCTTTGGAGAGTTAGAAAGAAATGAGTTAATATTTGTTATATTCAAGTCATTAAGGATATTTATCTTGGAAATTACGTGTCCAAACAAGGAGGATTAATTAAATATTTTTCTATTTCAGTTGGATTAGCCTTTTGCTTTAGTTATGGATGTTCTTACTAGGCATTTACAGGAAGATGTACCTTGGTGTATACTTTTTGCTGATGACATTCTTTTGTCATGACCGCCCTAGAGCACGGGCTAGATCAAAACAGACTTGACGGATAAAAAAAAAAAACTTTTCATGTATTTTGTCTTAAATAAAATCTTCTGATACGAAGCTATAATCCACAAATGATTTATGATTTGTACACATATATATCTTAACAAGTTATATGACATGATTTAAACATAATTCAACATCGTAATTATTTATCTCAGAAGTCCTCTGCGGCGATAACCTCTTCTCTTCAATTTAATTAGAATGGTTCTTGAAAAAATTAAATAGCATTGAATAAAATTCATGGGTGATTATCTTTATTATTATAAACAGAAAATAGAAAGCAAGAATATATGTGTTTTTTTTCACGTATAAAAGAAATTCTTTCAAAACAATCAAACATATTTGAGGTAGATGCAGATAAATATTTCAGCGTGAACTTTTATTTTTATTTATCGCTCGTTAGTCACCGTCCCACCTGAAAAGCGCATCATCTTCGTAAGGAATGATACAATTCTAATTTTCTATTTCATTCTTTTAGTCGTTTAGATGCGGGTATATTACGTTTAGCAAATTATATAAATGGGTGAACTCCACTTTCAACATACATTCATAGCATACTGATTATCTGGTATGATATTAATTTAAAAGTAATCGCTTAACTTTATAAAATATGAGTAATGATATGATCTAAAGCGTTCGGGGTTATAATCCAACGTAAAGAAATAGTAAAACATGATTTATGAAAAGACAGGAAAAATAATCGAACTTGCGTGCGGAAAAGTTTATCATACGTTTTTATCAAAATTAAAGACATTTTTTTACCATAAATGTAAGACATAATTACCCATTTTAATTTGTAATTTTCTTTGAATCTCCCTTTAACGCTTCTTCTTAATGAAATTCGCATAGAATAAAATATTGATTGGATCGATATTAAACAATGTATTTTATTTTATTAATTTTAATGATCTTATATATAGTTTTATTAATTGGCGCGTTCGTGATATTAAATTTATTTTTTTAAATCAAGTTAAATTATCCTTTAATTTATTTAATATAATGATATATGTCAATTTCTTTATATAATACTTTTAAATCCTATTAATCTACTTTTTTTTTAATATAAAATATTAAGTGTTAAAAGTGAATATATTTCATTTAATGTTTCATCTTTAAATGATTCTAAATTAATTAATGTCTTATAGATAAATTTTATTTTCATTTAATGTTTATCATTTCATTTAAGATGATTTTAAATTAATTAACGATAATATAACTTGTAGGTTCTGAGCTTTTATTAAATTTGATTATATTTCATATGTAAGGGTTTAATACTTAATTATTTAATTATTCTCATAAATCTTTCAACATATTTATGATTTACATACATAACTTTTAATATCATTAAAATATATATTGTATATTGAAATACTTATGTAAAGATTTGTATAATAAAATGGGCATTTGAATTTTTACTCCTTTTTGAAATTGAAACCTATATAATATAAATACAATTTTCTTTTATAATATAAAAATGTATTTCCTTTATTATAAAAAAAATCCAAAAGAAAATAACTTATCTCCTTTTTTGGGTTTGGATATATACTCGCTTAATGTTCGCATGCGACGCGACTTCTCCCTTCCGGTTCAGGTGTATGACGCTGTTTCCTCCTCCCTCTTCCTCTTGACTGCGATGACATTCTTCTTAGAACACAATCTTCGGTTAGAACGCCCACAAGGTCTCCCTCCTCCTTCCTTGGTTGTCGGCGTCTTTGCTCATGAACACGCTATGAAATTTCTTCCCCTTTTCCCCTCTCGTTTCCTCCTTCGTTGATTTTGGGGTTCGATTTGGTAGAATGAAATCGAGCTTTCCCTTTTGATTTTTCCATCAGAATAACCCTGGTTGGATTTTCTTTTTTTATTATTTTCTCTTTTTTTTTCTTTTGATTATTCTGATCTCTTATAAAAATTTCATCAGTTAAATGATAATAATAAATATACCTTTAATTAAATTGAGGATAAAGTTATTCGATTTTCTCACGTAAACTTCGATCCATCCATTTTAGCAGTCTGACAAATGAAATTTTTTATTAGAGATCTTAACATCATAATCTATAATTCTTTTTCTCTCCATAAATGTGAGATCCGGTTGAATATCAATAGGATCCATGATAATTTGTTGGTTTTCGTAATATATTTTTGCGAGAGAAATATAATACATTGTCACTCCTTTGCGTGTGAGAAGGTAAAACTCCCCATTCCCAATTCATTCCATATGGACATATAAAATAAACTTTTACTTTGTCAAATCGTTTTATACTTTCATGCTTTAAGAAATACAAATTCTCCCTTACTCTACTGGCCGATGTTTTCATAGTATTTCTCTGCTTATCGACTTTTGTCCGCATCAATCGGATCTTTTGACTTCTACTTCGTCTTAATGATTCTTCTTTCACCTATCTCCACCCAAAGCGATGTTGCATTTCCTTCCATCTGATCTTCATAGGAGACCAATACTACTTGAAAATTTATTATTATAAACAAACAATCAAAGAAAAATGAATTTTCCAATTTTTCCAAAATCGAGGATCTAGTCAAAATCTTGAGTGTTTGAATTATTCTCGTCGGTTTGAAAGTAAGCTTAGTACTAAAGCTTCTTTAATTTTTTTCAATCTAGATGTAAGTTGGCCATCCCGAGGACATAGATTTTGGCACACCAAACTTTTTGTCAACATACTTCCTTCAGCTTTTATGACGTCAGATGATAGGTATAAAGTATCTGATTTAGTCAACCTATCAATAATAATAACATCGCATCTTACGGATCAGGTAAAACAACCGTAATCCATAGAAATATCATTCATTTCCACTTGGTATTGGCAAAGTAAAGTTCACGATGTTCTGTCTTGTCATAACATGATTAACTGTAAATTAATTCACACTTTTTTTTCATTCGGCCGAAATATTTCCAAGATTTTGATATATTTTTCTTCACGGATGAATTGTATAATTAGAATGATGTCTTTTGTAAGATGTCTTTCAAATCTACATCCCAGAATCTAACCCTGATATTTCAAATCCTCTTCGTGATTTCAAAATTTTACGTATGGCATATTTTACTAAATCTAAAATTTTCTTAAAGTTATCATGGGGTAAAGCGTCGTATTCTGCTTTGATTTTAATTTTGATTTATGATGAGTATGATCGTTTGTAGATTTAATAATTAAAATTTTTAATTTTTTAAATCTTTAATCAACTCCTCTTGTTGAGAGATCAACATAAGCCTGTTTTTTACTTAAAGCGCGAACTACATCATTCTCCTGATGATATTGAATATCCAAATCATAATCCTTAAATTCAACAATCTCCTGAAATTTAGCTCCTTTTGAAAAATATATATGAGCATGATTGAAAATTTCACGCTTACATATAAATAATGCCAAATTTTTAATGTACCGTCTATCTCCTCAGATCTGGGTTGGATAATTAACGTGATTTTTTTGATTCCGTAGCATTCATTCTTCTGCGTAAATGCACAAATCTCTTAATGATCACTATAAATTTGAAATCCTTCTGCATTGAATAGTTATCAGTGCGTCATTAAACAATTATTATTTAAAGCCATTTCACTTGTCGACCATTCAAATTTGATTGTTTTCGGCCCGATAAGCGTATGATCTGAAAATCTTTGACGTCTCGTAATATCACCCAGAAACTTAACTTCGTGACGGTGGTTGGTGCGGCATATTCTCACGACTCTCGATCTGCGAAACCATTTTCTGTAATTCTAAGAATATGATCTTATTTAACCAAAATTCACACTTTAAAATTTTGCATACAATTCATTTTCCTTTAGAGCTTTTAAAATAATGTGAAGATAGTTTTGAAAGCCTTCATCTGTAATAAATTAGATATCATTATACAATCAAATAAATCTAAAAAAATTTAAAGATTATTAAGATCATAAATATATTTGGAGCGTTTGTTAAGCCAAGCATCACCAAACTCATGACTTCACCATCTTGAATGCGTCTTTGGTATATCTTCTTTTGATTCTCAATTGATGATAACCTCGATCTTAAAATCTTTAAAAAATCCCAGTTGGTCAAAAAAGATCGATTCTTGGTAAAGAATATTTATTCTTCAATGTGAGTTTGTTAAACTCTATAATTTATGCATGTATAAGCTCATCTTTCTTTCTTCAAATAATCAGGGTCAGTAGATGTCTTTGTCGTAAATCCCTTCAAGTGATTCTTCAACTCTTGTAATTCTTTGATCGCCATCCTATATGGTACTTTTTTTATAGGTTTGCAACTTGAATTAAATCAATAGAAATCTATCTCTCAGGAAAACGGTAAATCATCCGAAAAACTTACGGATACTCCTTTCTTCTTGGTATATCCTTAACTTCTTTACCTCTTTAGTAACGTCGATCTTGAGAAAACTTTCATAGCCTTTGTTTAAGAACTTTTAAGCAAGACACCATCATTATCTTTCTCTTATCTTTGAAGTCTTCTTCTCGGGAATATTGAATTTGACTATCTTTTCTGATAATTTATAGTAGCATATGTTTAGATAAATTAATTTCCTAAAATCACATCAAATTCATATATTGGTAGTGTTATTAAATCGCATTCGAAACTTTTCATGATATTCGAGTTCACATGCAAACATTCCTAATTCATTTAAGCATTTGGCATTCAAAGAAATCTTATAGACATTTTCATAACTCAATCCCAAAATTCTCACACATTTTCGGATATAAATGATGCTGTATCAAATAAAACTTTAAGCGATTTACTTTTAAAGATGATGTATAAATGAGTAAACATATAAAAGCAAATACATCATTATAAAATTATAACAATCTAATTTTAAATGAAGAGATCATAATAACATCAAGCGAGTCTTTTGCTTCTTGCTGCGTGAGTGCATAAACTCGAGGTTGTGTGTTATTTTGAGTTTGAGATGGCGTCTGATCGATTGATCATCCTTTCTACCAACATTCCTCTAGGAGGTTGAGCAGCTTGTCTAGTATCCATTGAAGATTTCCAACTTAAGATAGACAAGATTTTGCCATATGTCTAGATAACAATAGCTGTTTGTGCACGAGAGGCACTCTCCTTTATGTTCTTCCATTTTGGGCGTGTTATCTGCTTACTGCGGCATTGGTATATGACTTCTTTGATTTCAATTTAGGCTTATATTTTGGCGTATCATTCCTCTCTTCAATATCTCCCATCCCTCGGTTGCATTTATCCTTCGTAAACAAGATACATCGTAGTTATAGTCGACATCATTCTTTCAGGATAAACCATGTTTTTCTTCATTTGGTATCGATGATCAGACTCGTTTGTGATGAAATATGCACTCGTCGATGAATTTTGTCTTTGAGGAGAGTACAAACCAATCTCTAAAGGTCTTAAAGTCCTCCCGAAACAAGATTGCAAAGCCTTCCTTCAAACTTCTCTGCGATTGTCTTCTCCATCTTAGTCAAAGAAGCACTCTTCTTTTTAGAGGCGTATCTTTCTAAAATTTTTTATCTTAATTTTAGATTCTATGGGTCTCTCCGAGAAAGAGGTGGCTCTATCCCAAATAATTTGATATTGTGAATCCCACCACTTCACTAGCTTGTATATGATTCTTATAATTTGAGTCATTGCTTCCATCATTTTAAATACATTTTTTAGTGAAGGCGGTTGCACAAATTGCGTTTGTGTCTATTTTCATTATAACATCTTCCGAATTGATTAGTCACGAGAAGCCAATTAATTATAATCGTTGCATCAATCGATATAATCATATGCAAATCTCTTCATAAAATTCATCCTCTTCTAATGGCTCTTTGATTATGATCATACTTATATCCCATATAAAATAAATTTCAATCTCTCTTGTCGCACCGGAGCTTGGAATCTGGCGGAATCGGTCGGACGGATAAAAAAACTTACATGCAATCTTAAATAAAATCTCCGTCATATAAAAGCTATAATCCAAATGATTTAACAATTTGTTACATATATATATCTTAACAAAGTTATATGACGTATAATTTAAACATAATTCAACATCTAACATAATTATCTATCTCACGATGTCCTGCGATAAACATAACTCTCCCCTCTCGCCATTTAGTTAGGATGAGAAAAAATTAAACAATGATTGAATAATATTGATTAGATTGATTATCTTTACGTATGGTAAAACTGAATGTAGAATTAGTATGGATGTTAGTTTTGTTTTTTTATATAAAAGAAATTGCTCAAACAATCAAACATATGAGGTATGTATATAAATATTTAGTGAACTTTTACATTTATCATCCGTCTTGAGTCACCGTCTAAACTTTACCAAAAGCTTTTACCAATACTCATCCAAGAGAATTCTTTCTTGCAATTCTTCATTGGCCTTTTCGTCATTTCTTTCACGGATATATTGTCCCGACATAATGGGGTAAACTCCACTTTCAACATCACATTCAATACATTATACAATTATGTATATTAATTTATAACTAAGAATCGCTTAACTTTATAAAATGGCGAAGTGGTATGATCTAGATTCGTGTTATTATCCATATAAGAAGCAAAAAATCACAATTTATGAAGAAGTAAAATAATCACAACTTACAAGCACGAAAAGTTATAATTATACAAACATGCATTTCATTACAAAAAATTAAAATTTTTTAATAATGTAAAACATAATTACCTACTTTAATTTGTTCCTTTTGAATCTTTTTTTTTTAATTTTAATTGAAATTGTAAAATTAAATATTGATTGGATCGATATTAAAAATAATGTATTTTATTTTATTCATTTTCTACATGATCTTACGTATATATTTTATTAATTATCGCGTTCATCAATATTCATTTATTTTCTAAATCAAGTTAAATTAACCATTAATTTATTTAATATAATGATATGTTTTCTATATAATACTTTTAAATCCTATCCTCTTTTTTCTTTAAGATAAAATATTAAGTATTAAAACTTAATATATTTCATTTTAATGTATCATTTTAAAATGATTAAAATTAATTAACGTCTTTATAAATTTTTTTTTTTTAATGTTTATATTTTAAGATGATTTTAAATTAATTACGATAATATAACTTAGCATAGGTTTGATTTTATTAAATTTGTATTATATTTTATATGTAAGGGTTTAATACTTAATTATTTAATTTCTCATAAATCTTTCATATTTATCTTATTTATGATTTACATAACTTTTAATATCATTAAAATATATATTGTATATTGAAATACTGTAAATATTTATATAAAATGGACATTTGGATTTTACTTTTGAAATTGAAACCTATATATATATATTTCTCTTTTATAATATAAAATGTATTTCCTTTATTATAAAAAACAAAAGAAACTAACTTATCTCCTTTTTTCCTTTTTTCTATTCTGATATATAGGCTTTCTCAATGTCACGCATGCCTTGAAGGCTTTCCTTTCCTCCTCCTCTTCCTCGCCGGCAACCGGACCTCCTTTTTCTTTTCCTCGTGACACTGAAATGTTTCGGTTAGAGACGCACAAGGTCTCCCTCTCTTTCTTCCTTGGTGCGATTGTTGCTGTTGGGGCACGCCTTGAAAAGTCTTCCCTTTTCTCCCTCTCTCATTTCCTCCTCGTTGATTTTGGGGTTGATTTCAAAGCGAAATCGAGCTTTCCCCCCTTTTGATTTTTCTAATCCATGGCCAACTGTCGCGGTGGTTGGATTTTTCATTTTATTATTATTTTTTCTTTTTTTTTTCTTTTCTGACTTTCGGTTATTACATTTTTCTTATTGATAAGACTAGAGAGAGAGTCCAAGAGAAACTTGAATATGGAGGTCAACCTTAGAGTCTAAAGGTTTTCGTTTAAGTAGATCTAAAATTGAATATATGGAGTGTAATTTTAGTTGTAGAAGTTCTAGAGATAGTGTTGTGACAGTGGGTGAACAAGTCATTAAAAAAGTGAGCGATTCAAATATCTAGGCTCTATTGTTTAAAATGATGGTGAAATAGATGGAGATGCTATTAGTAGAATTCAAATTGGATCGTTAAAGTAGAGGAATGCTTCTGACCTATTGTGTGATAAAAAAGTAATGCTTAAACTTAAGGGAAAATTTTATAAGATGGTGGTAAGACTTGCAATGATTTATGATGCGAGATAAAATAAAGAAATATAAGACTAAGTTAAGTGTTGCAAAGATGAGGATGCTCAGGTGGATGAGTGACTTTACTCTTAGAGATGAAATGCTACGAAATGAGTGTTAGAAAAAGTTGGAGTAGCTCGGTGGCGGATAAGATTAGAGAGTCGCCTTAGATTGTTTTAACATAAAGTGTCGATCGTCCAATGACCGTTAGGAGAGTAGATGTATTAGATTTTGTATGTTAAGAAAGGTAGAGGTAGACCTAAAAAGACTTGGTTAAGATGTATAAAAAATGACCTTAGTATACTGAATTAAATGTGAATTTGACATATAATAAGACACAATAAAGAAGAGGATTCATGTTGCCGACCCCACATAGTGGGATAAAGGCTTGTTGTTATTGTTGTTGAATAATGAACCAAATTAAAAAGATTAAATATGAAGTTAAGCTATAAAACATAAACTAAACAACATCAAATATAAATGAATTAAAATCAAACATAAAATAAAAACTAAATCAAATTAAATCAAAATAACATGAACATTAAATTCCTAATTAAGATTTAAAGAAACATATTAAATTTTAATCAAAGATTGTAAATAAAAAAATCATAAACCAAATCAAGAAATGTTTAATTAAATTAAGAGAAATGAAAAGAAGAATGAATCTTAATCAGATTTCTAAATAAAATTAAAATATTAATCAAATCAAATCAAATTCAAATAAATTTAAAAATACCTAAGGTTTTAGCTTGACCTTTAGAATGAATCTTTACCTTAGGGTGAATAGTTCATTCTATTGGGATTTATGATGTTAAATAGAATGTGTTTCACCTAATGTGAAATTTATTTTATTTTTCATTCTTGAAAACTTAAATTTTATTTTAACATAAAATGAAATTAAAAATGAAAATGAAATCATAAATCAACTAAATTACTTAAATTGGAACCACCCATTGGAAAATTGAACAAATTTTAAAGAATTAAAGAAATCAAAAGAATGAAAATAAAATTCTTCATAATTATCAATATATGGTATATAGTATGGACATCCGAAGTTGTAGGGTTACTGGTCCGAAGGAGGTTTTGATACCTCGAATTTTTGGTCTACTAATTACACATACCTATAAAGTGAAATTATGAAAAGTGAAAATTTCAAATCAAATTAAACTAAACTTTGAAAAACAAATCAAAATTTGAACCTAAAATGCCTTGTAAAGTCATACCATACAAGCCCATTTTTCTTCACACAAGATTATTAAGTCATCGATCTTAGACTTAGGTTAGGTCGATATTCTGTGATATTTTGTTATGTGATGTGATGTGAAATATTTTTCTTGTTTGTCGTATACTGTTTTAGATTGAATGGCTACGATTAATTGCCCACTAGCCTGGATGGTAGTATGTTCTTTTTAGCTTAACATTGTTTCTATGGGACTGTGCTGAAAGAGACCGTTGTAATAAAAAATATATAAATGTTGTTTACTTGGATATACTTAAGTCCCTAAACATTGCTTAATAGGACATGTGGGCTTGGTAAGCAACTAATACTAAGCTCGTATGTTTGCAAATATAACTGTTGGAGTACTATTTGTATTTTCTATTATCTGTTTTGCAGGGTTTAGGAATTTATTTTTGTAATTTTAAATGCAATTTGAGCATAGAATTATGTTAGAATCTATAGGGTCTAGGAATACTGACCCTACCAGTATATGGTCTTAGTGGTTCCTTGTGAAGCCCATGGAGGTCCCCTGACGATCCGAAGAAGACCCCATAGATTAAACTTTAGTTTTAAGCGGTAAGAGGCGGAACTTCGGTTGTCCATTTTTCTCTATCTTTTGGGTTGTACAGATCCAATCGCATTGGCCTGTTTTGTTTTAAATTAAATTTGTTTAATTTATTTTAGGTGCGCATTAGAAACAACCTACTTTTTAAGGTTTCTTTCTGTGCTATGTTTCTGTGTTGAAATGCTTGGAATATTAGGCTCTTAGAAAAATTAAATTTTCTACCCAACTTAAATCTAAATAATTTAAACACAAAAAATAAATAAACTCATAATCTCATTTTAAATAAAGCCCCTAAGCACAACTTAAAAGTAACTAGAAACAATTAGTTTTTGCAAAATATGATAGCATATTGTTCGTATTCCTTGAATTTGATGCTTTATTCATTGCTCATAAGAGGGCATCTGACCTTTGAGGATGACCACCCTTCTTGGGGAAGTGTGCCTTTTCTTCTGATTTAGCCCATGACCACTTCTAACTATATATCATCGTAAACATAAATTGCATACCTTTGACCTTAAATAAATTGTGAGTTAAAACATAAAAAAATAAAATTTATTGCATTAGTTAAGTGCATATCATACTTAACATGATCTTAGTGTGAGAGAGTGAGTTTGGTTCTTAGTCTCTTTTCTAAATACAACAGCTCAGCCATCTTGCATAATATGAATACTGAACTCATGGATTTAAAAGTGCTTAGTTGATTTTAGCTGACAACCCTTCTAGATGGGTGATAAGTCTAGAAGAGTCGGGGATAAATTCTTTTTCTCAAGTGAGAGAAAGAGCTAATATTTCCTAAAAGTTGAACTAGCTCGAGCCTCTGACTTGTGTCAAAAGCACCTGTAGACTTAAGTTTTGGAGCATCTTTCTAGGAATAAGTCTTCAACCCTAGGCATTTCTATAGTTTTGTGTTGCTAGAAATCTAAGTCCTAGATTTCTAAAGTCCAATGGTAGGTTAGTTGAAATGCCTATTGAGCATCCTAGTATCTATAAATATTTTCTATTTAATCCCAATTGGTCTCCAAAAGAATTCTTTCCCCTTTGAGAGCATTCCCTATTGAATTTCTAAATTATCATTCTTTTAAAACAAGCTTTGAAATCCATAGAAATGAAAATTTATTTCTTTAATCGAGAGTATTCTTAGGAAGAGATTTATCATTCCTAATATGCAATTAATTATAGGAGCTTCCCTTTATAGAGATCTGTGAACCCTATAATAAAATAAACCATGTTCTACTTTTCTATGTAGGTTAGGGGTGAAATCTCTAGTACATCGAAGAACCATTAGCTTTAGGAGTCCTTATTAAGTAATTTAATCCATTATATGGTAATATATTTATCTTTCGAGATAATATATTTATCAGTTAATGACTTGTTTGATCATCTAAATAAGTACACTCGAGATCTGCGTGGTGTCCAAATAAATAAAATTTTCCAACAGGAGGAGCGTAAGCAACCATTGGAAAGAGGAGTCGCGTCATATCGACAACTACCATAGTGTCACTTGGCTTATACATGTGACTATTTTTGAAAGAATCATCACTCGGCACCACATATTTGTCCAACTTCTAGAGACAGAGAGTATGATATCCAATAGTGGTTACACTAAATATAGTTCATATAGTTGTCATATTTATTATAACCTCTATATTTGTTATTGACCTATGGTTTTCATATTTGTAATTGTTCAAGTCTTATAAAAAAAAGATGTCAACTTAGAAAATGATCTTTCTCTTTTTCTAAGCTTTTTGTGTACTATTCTCTATACTAACATTCTTAGTAAATATATTTATTCCGTATTTTACATGGGCTTTTTTTCCACTGTTTCTTTACATTTATTGTATTACTTAACCTGTTTAGCCGACTTCTACTTTTAATGAGTCTCTAATAAGGTCCAATATCATCTCCACGAACAAATTTGGTTTTAATAATTTTTTTAAGTGCGGTGAGCTCGGATCGATGCAGAGAACAATAAGTCGAGCACTTAGCGAAATCAAACAACCCACACAAGATAACTTGATCATTATGGAGCCAAAAACACAATAGTTTGCCACCAATAGGATTGAAGGATGGAGCATCTCATCAGTTATTTAGTCCAAGATGCCATTAAGAGGATGCAACATGAAGTACCGAGGGCTGGGGAAATTGATGGGTTCGTCGTATTTGACATTACAAATGAGCATCTACAATGATGCTTAGTATCAACGATGAGTCCAATTATCTGAGTGATGAAGATACTAAAAGGCGAGTGGAGAGAGATCGTTGAATCTTGTTCTTGTCAAAGTTTAAAGTATTACACTTGGAGTTCTACAAAGGTGGGATTGATCCCATCGAGTATGTAGCATATTTTGAGTCCACCACCACATTGATAGACTTGGATGATGCTTTAAAGTGTGGA
Source organism: Cymbidium sinense (assembly GCA_021442155.1). Classification (NCBI taxonomy): domain Eukaryota; kingdom Viridiplantae; phylum Streptophyta; class Magnoliopsida; order Asparagales; family Orchidaceae; genus Cymbidium; species Cymbidium sinense. The sequence goes on from CM038229.1 coordinate 30,937,300, forward strand.
TTCTTCTTCACAACTTTTGAAGAGTTGACCCTAAGGTGATTCTTATGTCTTTTTGTTGGAATTATCACATCTTTTGTCGAATTCAAAATGATAATTACTACTTAATTCAATAGTGCCTAGAAGCCATTGAAGAGTTCATGTGCTTTTACAAATGGGGCAAGAGCTAGGAGAGACCCTTAAGAAGTTCATCACTTGCTTCCAAATGAAAATGTTATAAGTAAAAGATTTGGAACCAATGTTAGCATAAGCCGCAATTGCTCAGGACCTTAGGAATGGTCCATTTAGATATGCTCTTGTCTTCAACAACCAAGAACGTAGTAGAGTTGTTGGTGCTCGCCAATAGTCATGTAAAGGTTGACAAGTACAATGAAGTCTCCCAATAATCCAAGGCAAATTACGATGGTAGCTTGGTTACGAAGTTGCAACTTGAGTGACAATCAAAAGAGACTCCCAATACAAAAACTAGAAAGATGAGATAGAGTGTCGTGAGTTCAGCCCCAAAGAGTGCCGATGCAGAGACACGAGAATAGGAAAACACCTTTTACTCGCTGCACTCCACAGCATTCTACTCGCTGCACTCCAGAACATACATGACATTACCAAACCGAGTACCAACCACGTAATTCGTTGGTAGTTACACCTCTACGAGTATTAATGACCTAGTTAGTTGAAGTCATTCAAAATAAATACTTTAAGTGACTTGCTCCAATTGCACCTCAAGATCCATCAAGGTATGGTGCTTATCATTGAGATCACGGCTATAACATTGAGAAGTGTTGACACATAAAGAGTTGGTCATCCCATCCTCAAAGAAAGGCCAAACAAAGAATATTCTTTTAAGGGAGAAAGGGCAACCAAGCTATTTAAGCATGCACTCAAGGGTGGATCTTCAATTACTAGAATTGAAATGACTTTATGAGGTTGAGCAAATCAATAATCATAACTATTGCCTAAACCATTGGGTGATTAGTTATCCTATTGAAGATTGCTATATGTTCAAAAATTTGTAGGAACAAAAATATAAAATAAGGATTATGTTGTCAGATAGCGTACTTGTGCACCCAAAGAAGGAAATCACTAAAATGATCACCTCTTATCCAGTGTCACTGGCTAAAGAAAAAATTAAAGGGAAGTCAACCCAATGACGAAAAATGAAAATCTATTGTCTCAACGAAGATTGCCAAATTGTTAAAATAATTAGAAGATGTCCCTTGTATCAAGTGGAGATTATTGCTTGAATCATTGCTTGAGTTGAAAGAAATACCAATATTGAGTAACTCACCTTCTTGAAAATGTTTCAATAAGGTTAACTCATCACATTGGGAAAAACAACTTATGCAATGTACATCAAGTGCATCAAGGAAACCACCCAAACAGAGGAAATATAAGAAGTTACAACCCAAAGGGTCATTAACAATTTAGAAAAATATCACCCGCTGACAAGATAGTTTGCCAAGTTTATAGATTTAATGCCTGGAGTTTAGATTATTGGGTCAAATGAAAAAGAAAAAGATGATGGGGAACTATTCCCCATAAAAATTTTTCAAGCCATCTTAGTAGTGTCAACTACCTCTTGTCAAACCTCATTCCAAGCTAATAATTGGCATCAAGTGATGACCTTAAAAGATTCACCTCTCAAAAGTACACTCATGTATGCGACTCTACTAGAAAGGAAGAATTATAAAGAGGTAACATTCATGTCTTACCCAATGGTATGATAGATAGACAATAGTTCAGAAGAAGACTTTTGTTTCTCTGATGGAGGCAAATCAGAGTCTTCAATGACATTGCAAATGGAGTGCAAAAAGTTGTGTGATGACTCTGAAGCCTCCATCTAATCCTCAGTAATAAATTTTGATTTTATAAAGATCACTTCTTCGGAAGAATCCTAGTAGTACAAGGTGGTCCAAGTTTAGTTGAGGAGTGGCAAGGTTTTGCCACCATCACCAAAGAAGGGACCATCAAATAAAGATAAAGATAAAAATAAAGACAAAAATATTGATGTTAATGAGAATATCATACCAAATATTTTAATAAGAGACTAAACTCGATTAGAAGAATTGATTACATCATCTCATCGCATTTGAGAAAGATGCCTACACAATTGTGTTCGAGGCTCTATTGATGTTGAAGGATATCTAGAAAATTTTGATAGAAACTCTTAAAGATTTGGAGAAATATGAAGCATAATTTGCTGAGCGATGTATGATTGATATTTTGTAAATCCAAGATCTCTCAATGATCACATTCTCTAAGGAGGATTTCATGCTCTGAACATCAAAGCACAATCACCCATAATGTGTTACTACAAAGAGTGATAGTGTCATAATAAATCAAATTTTAATTGATCAAGGAAAATCTTATGAGCTTGAGAGCATTGTGATGGTTGTCCCTTGATATCCAACATCTTGAGATAAAGTTGATGGTACATGATTTCAATGATAAAATGGTAAAGATTTTGAGGTCTTTTATTCTACTACACATATTTTGAAGAGCTTTATATAAATGCGAAATTCTATATTATATAAGCTCACCCATATAGGGATCCACTGGGTTATTATTAGCTCTACAGTATGAAATGATTTCGTCCACTCTATATCAATGCATGGAGTACTTAAGGGATATAGAGGAGTAAAAGATCCTTATAAATATCCAATCATTTGAAGTCTGTGAACCCAAAATCTGTAAAGATGCAAAGTATATACTTCTAAGGGAATCTAATGTTCTGTCAACTAAAGAATCTAAAATATTATCTGCTATAGTGCAAAGAACTTTAAAGATTACTAAAAATAGAAGCTTTAACAAGGAGAAGGTATGAAATGCTACTAGTAAAGATATCAACAAAGTTCCATCCAAAAAGTTATCATTTGTGTTGATAACTCAAGACATACCAAAGTGAGCTCTATTATTGCGGATCATAACACAACACTTGGGTTTTAAATCTAAGCGTCTGCTATGTAAAGGCCCCAATAGGAAGATAAATTTAAAGCATGAATAGAGCACTACATCTTCGATTATAAGTAAAAAAATAAACTTATGCAAATTCTGTATGGTGAGCATTGGGGTGTGATACTCGGGTTTCAAATCCAATCATTCACCATTGGAAGGTCTTAGTAGAAAATCCAAGAAATATTGGGGTCAAAGATATGATAAAAGAAATCACAAAAAATTATGAAATGTGATATTTGATGTTTACTTCTAGAAATTGATTATTGATAAAATCTGTCAAGATTAGATTTCAAAAGATGGTTATACCAACAATTATTAGGGTGGTTGACACTTTACAAAGTTTTTTTATTCTCAAAAGACAAGGATGGTCTCCTCTAAAGATCCTATTATGTCGGGCCATTATCTTGTTCGATGGTTTTGAGATTCCAGGGATATTGTTGTAGTTATTCAAAGTCATATAAAAAAATGTCAGTCTACTGAAGTACTGACATATTTTGCAAAAGAAAGTATCTAAATAATTGATTGATGAAGCCACAAGTGAGTATTCTTACCCAAACAAATTTGAAAATTTAAAATGAGTAAAATAGAATAACTCTATTGATAACTTGAAGCTGTTATTATGTGTTTAATGGTCCTGAATTTCGATTGCTCAAAAGAAAATGGACTAAAACTCTATTGGCTAAATTGCACAAAGTCTTAATGTTTTGAAAGAAAAATAACTAACAAAGAAAGATTTGAGAGGTCGCCATCTCCATAAGGGTAGCTACATCAGCGGTTAGAGCTCCAGTAGTTTTTATAGGTTGAGTAGTAGTAGTACGATGGCCTGCAGATCGAGAACCCCTAGGTAAAAGTACAACATTAGTAGTAGGTCTCAGACCATTAGCTATGCGAGTTGTAGTAACATTCCTCCTCCTTAGTGCCATTTTATCTTAATTTTAAATAACAAAATCAAAATAAAATTAATAACTAAATACTTATATATAACATAATAGGACATAATACTAATTATTTAGATAACTTATAATCACTTATTCTTTTTACCCATTCTTAAGAGAAACAAGGAATATTAAATACAAAACATGAACTTTGATACCACTTTGTTACACCCTGGGTCCAGAAGGCAGTACACCTCGATTACATGGGACGCAATGAGGAAAATATTAAAAATTATTTTGTACTCTCAAGAGAAACATTTACACATAATAGTAATAATTATAATAAGTTGGAATATATAGGGAAGCATATATTTTCCCATTTCATATTATAAAAGAACTCAAATAACAATCTGATAAGGAAGCAAAATAACATTCAATTTCTAACAATAATAAAACAAACCAATATTCAAATAGAGAATTTAAGGAAAGAAATAACAAGAAGAAACAAAATTATTCAAACTCAATAACAATGTAAATAAAATTGATGAATAAATTTAGAATAGTAAAATAATTCTACTATTATAAAATTTATTTCTCTGGTGAGGTTCACCTAGCACTCTGGTAGTATATGGTATAAAAAGAATTTTAACAAATGAGTTTAACTAATCAAACTTAGCAAATCATCACCATATTCTAAAGCATAATTGATAATGGAATGGGACATGCAGTATGAACAATTAAAAATGTTCAATGAGTGACTTTATATAATTAATAGTGCAATGACAGTCAATAAGAAATCAGAGTTACGATGCATTATAAAAATTATCACTTATTCTAAGATGATTTTCAGCATCACAGACTTACGATCATAATTATGCAAGCTTCACATATGTTTATGCAAACAATCATGCATCATCTTAATGAAATAAATTTATACACATCAAATATGACTCGACAACCTTTTAATTATTCCATTTTATGTATTTATCCATATAGATTTAGTCAGTTTTATCAAAAAAATTCTTTCAAATTCTAATCCTAATCATTTAAGAAATGACTAAAATATTCTGTTAAATGATACTCATCAAGTAAAATTTATTCTTCAGTAATTTAAATCATAACAATCTATCCAATTTCAGCAATTGTTTCTTGGAGGTGACAAATTAAGAAAATTCTGGCTCACAAAAATGCCAATGCGAAATCAAGTGTATTGCTATATTCAAATTCAAATAATTTTATGCCAGTAAGATTGTGGTCGTGTCCTCTATCCATGTAGTTTTGCCGCCAAATGACACTATAAAATAATGCAGTTATAACCAGAGTTCTCTGACCGGGTGGCTTGGCCTCTAAATAGCTCTACTATATTATGATCACAATTGTACTCATATATTTCCCAATAGCTCTATACCTTGAGTTGTGAATTATAGGGTACATTTGATAAGGCACAAAGCTATTTGTTAGCTATGGTGGACTTAAAGTTATCTCCTTAGACAAACATCAACTCGATAGGATTGCTTGGGCCTTCTGTTGTGATCTTTGATCAATTATCACTACTCCAACGTGAACTATGATGATCAGAATGACAAAACTATGGGATCTTGATCAGTCATGTTATCATTCTCCCAACCATCCTCTCTTTAAGTTAACAAATGGTAAATTTTCTTAAATTTCTAAAACTCTATTCATTGCTACTATATGCTAAATAATTAGCGATCTAATGAACTAGCCTTGATTGAAAGTTTTCTCACTATTGAGAGGGGTAATTGATTGTAGGTGCTTGTGCTTATAGGAAACCTGGAACTAGATCCAAAGTTCTCATAAAATGAGGGCGAAATTTCTGGGTAGTGTCTTATCTACAAGTTCATCTTTCTTTTGAAAATTTGACTCGGCTGTAAATTCAAACTCTTTTCTTCAAAAGGCTGGGCGTGGAGCCCACACTTAGGCCTAGAATTCATATAAATAGAAAAGCCTAAATGATTATAAGCCATATTGAATAGAAGCTGTAGGATAGTAGGCATAGGGTAAGGAATTGAAATACCACAGCCTGACTGTCAAACCCAATTTCTGTTTGTGGTGATAGCGTCATAGAGAACCACCTAAAGTAGGATATGTTAGGAATAGAATACTGGCCCCAAACCCAGCTGCAGAAATTACAATTGTCATAGGCATGCAAAAACAAATTCTTACTTAACTAATTGATTACATTTTAACATTCAAAATGATTGATGTAATGGAAATATTTTGCATTTCCATTGATAGTAGACTTTGACTTATAGTACTCGCAGGCATAGAAACAGCAGAAATAGAGACTCTTAAAAAGGCCCACTGAAATAGGAGCTGTACTCCTTAGAAATAGGACCAGAAACTCTAAAACTTCACTGTAAGTGCAATTTCTTTATGCACTGGCAGCGTCATAGAGAACCACCTGAGGTAGAATATGTTAGGAAGAGAATTTTGGTCCGAGAAATTATTTCATCATAGGCATGCAAACGCAAATTCCAACTCACTGAATTAATTGATTACAATTCAAAATTCAAAATGATCTATGTAATGCAAATAATTCTTGTTTCTATTGATGGTATACTTTGGCTTTTGCATCAATATTTCATGTAAGAGCTTCTGTTACGAGTTGACCAGCACATTGATTAACTTTTTTAATCAAAATGTTTTTTTTTCTTTTTTGAATCTCTTGTTATTAGGCTCACCATTATTTTTATAAGAATTTTTAAACCGCACAGGTTTGTTCAAGTGATATGTATGGAGGTATACTTTTGAGCTCTTCTTCAATGGATGATCTTGGTCAAAGAAATATGTTCTGCCTTTACCTTTATCCTGGGAGTAATCAGATGGGGAAGGTACCTCCAACTTTTCAGATCCTCTCCCATGTCCAGTTTCCCTGTCCAACAGTGTATCAATGCCCCCTTAATGATTGAGGAAATTACTTCTAACTCACTGGTTTTACTTCCTAACCTTTTATCTGTGTGGCTTGTTATGTGCTAGTTGCTTGCTTGACCTGCATGACACTTTGTAAATAATGTCCATACAGTATTGCAAAGTTACTCATAAATATGTCAATTTGGATAATTCTGATTTATTTTATTCTTTTTGTTTAGTACATTATAGCTTGCTTTTCTTTCTATAGCCTTATGCTTCATAGAGAATTTGGATATGTTTTTTTTTTTTGTTTTATTGGTGAACTATGATGTAGACATTTAGAGGGAAAGTTCAGAGTAGTGATTAGGTTGTCAACTTTGTAATATGGAGGTCACGGGTTTAAATCATGGATCATATTATTTGCAAATCTCCAGACAAGGATGCATATATAACTCTCTTAGATTTTATATTGGAGAGAACTTCATGCCCTTGGTTATGCCCTTTTAGATTCACTTTTTCAAGCTGACAATAGGCAATTGACATCATTTTCTCCATTACTATATATCTAACAATGTTTTTAGTTGTTTTTCATCTTCTATACAACCCAAAACTTCTATGTCCCAAACTTTTACCTGCCATTTGTAATTTGAAAATTGTTTTTATCAGTCTTATTCAGTTTCTGTAATAGGTTTATGGAATGGAAGCCATTTCTTGTTGATATAAGTGGAAGCATGCAAGGAAATCCTGTTGACATTGCTAAGTGTGCTTTACTTTCGTTTATTCGAGTGCTTTGTTGACCTTAAAAAATTAGAAATACACACCCCTCATACTTGCACAAAGCAGCCCCGGCCATCGCCATTTGCCTATACTTGACATTAGGACCTTGTATGTGACCTATGCTATACACAAGGGTGAAATTATACTACCTATTAATGATAGTTAATCACATTCTTGCTACCACCATTCATTGGATTGATTCAGGTTAAATAATCTTAGTGATTTGTTACCTGATTTTCACTTGAAGTTGCAATTAAAGATTAGACATTTACAATTACTTCTCTCAGTTTGGCCTTTTACTTGTGAGCCTAAACCCACGCCCGATGCTACCCACTTGATTTTTCTTCTTATCAGTTTGCTCCAAAACTCGCAAAAGAGAGCTTATAACACACACGGTTCGTGTGTTCTTATCTTAGGTTCGGCGGCCTACATCTGCTTGGGATTGGGATCGGCTTTGACTATGACGGATGCACGCGAGGTCGTTGCCTCGACTAGGAGCACTCATGTAAGGTCTCATTGCCTCACTGCTTGCATTCTTTCCTCCGGTGTGATTTCTTCTTCTCAGCCTTTTCATCTCGCTCATGACCTCTCTCTCTCTCTCTCTCTCTCTATGTGTGTGTGTGTATGTGTGTGTGTCTTAGTTTTCCTTTTGCCCTTTTTTCATGCCTATTTTTCTAGTTTGGAATCAATGACGTCCACATCAATTCTCTTTGAATCGACACTGCCGATGTCACGTCCCAAACGGGAGTTTGGAATACCAAGGCGGGAACAGACGGTCAGACGGATAAAAGAAAACTTTACCTAATATTTTAATCTTAAACAAAATTACACAATATATTTCTCCAACTCATATAAGAGCTACTACAATTTACAATACAATTAATAATTTGTCCACATATATAACATATCTACTAACAAAATTCATATGAAATATAATTTAAAACATAAATCTAACCAATATAATAACTTTCTCTTGAAGTCTCTCTACGGCGATAAACATAACCTTCCCTTCAATCATCCATCTATTTGGGATCACCGAAAAATATAAATAACCAGAATTGAATAAAATTAGATGAATTACGCTTACACTATAAGAAAACAAGAAAACAAAAATAAGATATATTTTTTTGTTATAATACGTAAAAGAAATTCTCAAACAATTAAACATATAGATGGTATAAAATGAACATTTCTTATGAACTTTACTTTTACATTTATCAACTATTTTAGGAGACACCATCTAAACCTTTCCTAAAAGAAAACATTTACCAAAACTCATCCTAAGAATAAGTAGTTATTACCATTTGCCATTTCCATTACTTTTTCACGCATATCGTCCAACTAAGCATTCATAAGTGGATAAACTCTACTTTCAAACATATATATTCATAACATATAATTTATATAATTATACGATATGATTCATAAATCAATCCTACGAAATAACGATGTGACAATATGATCGAATATATTCGGGTTGTTTATTCAACACTGAAGAAGCGAAAAAATCAATCACAATTTGAGCAGAAAAAAAACATTATCATAAACAAATGATTTTCATTGTAAAAATAAATAAAATTTTACCATAAATGTAAACATAATTACCCACTTTAATTTGCAGAACTTCCTCAATCTCCTTCCCTTTAACACTTCTTTCCTTAATCAAATTCATGATTAAATATTAACTTGATCAATACTTATAACTATCTAAGTGTATAGTATCAAACATAACTATCTCTCTTATGATAATATTTATAATTCTACTTCATTGGACATTAAATTTTTTTCACATAATTTTTCATTCTTATTTAAATGATCGATATTTATCTAAAATACTTTAATTTATTAAATTCTTTATCAATTATCAATTTTACTTTATTCATTACTAAATTTAGATTATGATTCTACTAATATGCATGTAACATAATTATTTGTAAGAAGTTTATATATTTTCTTCTTACTTTCCTGAATTAATTATTTAAATTAATTTATTTTTCTTTTATTGTTCCCATAAAATCTATACTTATAAATACATAAGAAAGACTAATTTTGTATTATTATAAATTATAATATATGTTATTTTTATTTATATTTATTTAGCTAAATATCAAGTCAATATGTACAATTATTATTATTTTATATGTAAAGATTTAATGTTTAAATAATTGAATTTAATTTATACTATAGGGGAAAGTTAAATTATGCTCTCTTTCTATTAAGATAATTAATCATATTTTTATTGCCTCCATCTCATTCATAAACTTCAAATCTAGCATTTCATTTATAGGTTCTTATAAATATAACATTTTCATTTATCATTTTTCAATTGAATTGTTCTTATATATTTTCAACATATTTATGATTTATTTACATCACTTTGATATAATTAAAACATATACTGTGTAATGAGATACTTATGTAAAAGTTTGTATAGTAAATTAGATTTTAAGATTTTCAATTCTTTTTGGAAATTAAAACCTATATAATATAAATGCATTTCCTCTATTTTAAAAATCACAACAACACAACAACAAGCCTTTATCCCACTAAGTGGGGTCGGCTACATGAATCCTTCATCTCCATTGTGTCCTATTATGTGTCAAATCTCATTTAATTCAAGTATACTAAGGTCATTTTTTATACATCTTAACTAAGTCTTTTTAGGTCTACATCTACCTTTCTTAACATAAGGCAAATCTAATGCATCTACTCTCCTAACCGGTCATGGATAGACGCTTTATGTGGCCAAACCATCAAGGCGACTCTCTAATCTTATCTCACACCGAGCTACTCCTACTTTTTCCCGAACATACTCATTTCACATTTTATCTCTAAGAGTAAAGCCACTCATCCACCTGAGCATCCTCATCTCTGTAATACTTAACTTAGTCTTTTGCTTCTCTTTTATTGGCCAATATTCTACACCATAAGTCATTGCAGGTCTTACCACCATCTTGTAAAATTTTCTCTTATGTTTAAGTGGAACTTTTATATCACACAATAGGCCAGATGCATTCCTCCACTTCAACCATCCAACTTGAATTCTACTGATAACATATCTATTTCACCATCATTTTGAACAACTTGAATTCTACTAATAAATTCCTCTATTTTTAAAAATCAAAAGAAAAATAAAATTACCTCTCTTTTCTTCTTATAACCCGGTTCAGTGCCCTAAGATCTTTTCCCTCATGTCACTCATCCAAAGCCACACACGCACTCGCTTCTCCCTTCGCTCGCAAGAGCTATCGTTCGCATATGAGGTCTCTCTTCTTCTTCTTCTCCCTCGATCGACGACGAAGGCTCATGCACGCAAGGTGAGATTCAATGATGGCTCTAGGCATGACTCCTCCAACCTTCCTCTTCTCTCTCGCCTCTCTCTCTGCTTTTGGGAGTTCTGTTGGCAAACCAAACCGGATCCCCTTCGATTCTTCTATGGTCAACCGCGGTTGGATTTTATATTTTATTTTTTTTTGTTTTATTTTTGGGATTTACACGTTTTATGAATTTACGATTTCACACTCAAACTTTAATTTTACAAATAACCTAAATCTTTATTATTACATCAAAACCACTCTTTTTTTCAAGTGAAATGCACTTTTTTGAGTATAGGAAAAGTAGTTTTATAAATAAATATATGTAAATTTTGTTTTTTTTTGTTCTGATTTCTGGTTATTACATGATCCAATATCTTTTATTTTTATTTTTTATTTCGGTTATCACAATAGCCAAGTTTAAAGCATTCTTAGGTTGTCAATTTCCAGCATTCACAAGTTTAAATCATTGAATCATTTTGTTTGTAAATGTCTGGGTAAGATTGCATGTATTACTCTTCTTGGATCTCACATTGAACGGAGCCTTTTTTTTCCCACCTAGGTTTATAATGTGGGACTTTATTATGATGTAGGTGCGATTCATATTCAAAACTTTGACAATAGCTTTCAAGGTCTTTACCTACCGAAATAATTAGTAGCCATGACATTAAAGGGAGCTTCATGGACTTGGTTGTGCCCATTTAGATTTCACTCTTTCAAGCTGCCTATTGGCATCATTTTCTCTATTAATATTTGTCTATCAATGTCTTATTTCTGTTTCTTTCCATCGTCTTTGCATCCTTAAACTTCTATGCCCCAAATTTTTACTGTCTTTTGTACTTTGCAAATTGTTTTCCCCAGTCTTATTCCATCCTGTGTTAGGTTATCAGAAAGGAAGTCCTATTTGTTGTTGATATAAGTGGAAGCATGCAAGGAAAGCCTCTTGAGAGTGTTAAGAGTGCTCTACTTTCAATTCTTCCAGAGCTTGCTCCAACTGATTACTTCAATATAATTGTTTTCAACGAAGAGATATACATTTTTTCATCATCTCTGGAGCCAGCAAATGTGGATTTGCTAGAAAGCGCTACAGAGTGGATCGGCAAAAATTTTGTCGCATGTGGTGGGACAGACATTATGCGTGCCATGAATGAGGTAGATGTTTATTAGTTCTCATTGAATTTTTACTTGGATGGTTAGGAGTTAATCATCGCCAGTTAGAACATTAATTTTACTGCTGTGTCAAGGTCTCAAGGATTTTTTGCGAAAATTTCTTTCAGATCGTAGCATGTAAGCAGATGTTCTGTTTTATTTATTTATTTTTGTTGAAGCCTTGTTAGTTTAGCCTATTTTGCCTTTTGTATTCAGCATAACTTTCTTTTTCCTGTATTCAGTCGCTAGGCTTGTTATCTAATACAAAGGATGCAGTCCCATATATGTTTCTCATAACTGATGGAGCAGTTGAGAATGAACGTACTGTCTGTTATACTGTAAAATCTCACGTAGAAAATGGAGAATCTATGTCCCCCAGAATCTGTGCTTTTGGCATAGGTAATGTATTGAATCCTCATGCTGATATTTTGGTGTAATCTGCACCTTAATTTATTGAAAGAATCTAATGCTTTTAAAAAATTCATTGTGATACTTACTAGTTTACACATCAGTTCCAACAATTTTGCAAAATTTGTTATTCAAGCTGTTACCGTTTTGGAAGATCTTCATGTTGTGCATTTTATTCAACTGGTCTAATTTACCACATTGTATCGATTTTCTGATATTTTCAGTTTATTTTTTCTAGTAATTTTTTTACAAGCATAGACCTAGACGCCAAGTTGGTAAGATGGCTAAACATCACTCTAACCTTGGTGCTGGGTGCCCTAGCTTTTTTAAGAGTATTGTTTCCTTTCGGACAGTGTTTTTTATGTTCTTCATTATGGTTTCTGCTCTTTTTTAACATCGCTGACTTCATCAGCAAGCAGTTTAATTTTCTGATGGGGTCTTAACTTGTCTTTGTATATCCCTTTTCTATTGTTCTTCGTTGCTTTTAATTTGCTGGAAGTCTTTCTAGGTTCATATTGCAACCATTATTTCTTGCAAATGTTGTCATCGGCTACTGGAGGTAAATATGGTGCTGCATATGATCAAGGTAAATTTTTACAGTTCAGTATCTGTTTGCTCTATAGGCTTTTTAATTTTTTTTATAATTTGCTATAGCTTATAACTGTTTCATCTTTCTGATTGTCTTCACACTGAGGCACTCTTGTGAAGCACTGCAAGCCGTAAACTGTTTAATACCTCTGAATAATGTCTTCTCTTAAGTGGGTTCCACCAACCGGGGCTTCACTGCTAGAAAAGGGAAAAAAGATCATGTGGAAAAATGGATTTCTAATATCATCACACTTATAACAAAAATATTTAATAACCAAGATACTTTAGTACCTACAAAAGATAATGTGGGAGAAAAGGAATTTCTAAAATCATTACACATATAGCCAGAATATCTATTAACCAAGTTACTCTAGTACCTAAGTACTATAGAGGAACATTATTGCATGTTCAAAACAAAATTTTACATTGGAAATGTTTAAACAATCTAGATGATAAAAATTTATTGTTGTGCTCCTTAGCAAAGCTGAGGAAAGTAACTACTCATGTTATTGGGTGTGTGATGATTCCTTTCGTCTCTCTTCTTTCTCTAGAAAACCCACCTCCTATTCGGGCGAGATTTTAATTCGCCAAGTTCATTTTGTGGAACACGGACTTGAAGATGATATTCACCGAGCTCCCGTGTTGATTAGAATACTTCCTATTTGATAATTAATGACCACCATCATGACAACTATCGTGTCATTATAGGGGTTGTCGACCGTTGGTCGGTCTTTCTCCAAGAAACTAACTGGAATGATTGTTGTACTCGGTGCTTGTGCCATAGCTGTCAAGTTAACTTCTCCGGATTGCAATTGCTTGAGACTCGCTTGCTTGGACAACTTATCATCTCCACCGAAAATGGCAAGTACTACTACAATGTGAATTACGTAAGTTGGGAGTGGGTTTATTACTAGGCTCAATGACTTTTTTCCCAATCTCTTCTTGAAGTCCTTCAGCTTCCCTACTTTGATAAGTTCCTTCACTAAACTTTTCAAATATCAGCACTTTTTATTGTCTCACCCATGGTCGTGATGATAGGCACAATACTTAGATAGATCGTGAACTTCATCAGTCTTCAAAGGTGTTAGTCACTTGAAGTATTCTTTATTTTGGATGGTATCCACTAGCTCGGCCATTGATGCTCTCAAATGCGTGATTATAGTCTGTCGTATATACTCTCCATGTCCGTAGCTAGTTGGCGGATTTCTGAATTCATGCTTGTGCATTGGCATTTCTTCTCGTCGAGTATGCTGTTTTCTTCTTTTGTCTTGTCTCTGGACCCGAAACTTGTCTTTTGAAGATCTCTACCTTTTATTGTCTCTTTTGTGAGTCATCATTGTTGACCGCATTTGTATTCTTCCACGCTCATATGATGTTTTGGATCGACGCCACATCTTCGGAAAAAAAAGGAAGAGTTTAAGTTGTTTTCGATAATGAATAGTAGATAAGACACTACCAGATTTCGCTCTCATTTGGTGAGAACTTTTTTATACTTGAGTTTCTCATGTTCTATAGTTAATTACCTCCCAATACCGAGAGATTTCGATTAAGGCTACAATGAATCAAAGAACGTATATAATCGATGAGTGGAGTTTAACTTATGAAATTTATCATTTTAACTTAAAACTTTTGTGGGGAACGATGCTCATCAAGATCCCATGGTTCACATCCCGGCCGTCAGGATCCAAGTAGTAGGAGGTAGTAATCTAACCCGACCAAGGATCCTTGTAAGAACACATGGCGCCCAAGGTCTTGGTGGAGTTCTGACAAATATAAGTCAACCTTTTAACATAAGGCTTTTTAACCAAATACATTCTACATTTCACTTCAGAAGAGCAAGAACATAATGCTACGGACCGTAATTAAGTAAATATATCTGGCGAACCACCGGGAGGGCTCGGTGAAACCCATTATGTGGTGTCATATCAGCAAAATCAGAGGACACGCCACGCCCTGTGCTTTAATATTTGAGTGTGAAGGTAGTTATGTATTTAATTTGACATCTCTGAAAGCAAAGTTTTTAATTTCACCAAGACAAACAATTGCGGAGGGGTGGATTTATTTTATTCATTTTTTAGTTTTAATTTAAATAATTAATTTCATTTCATTTTTTTTTATTTCTCTTTTTTTTTGTATTATTTTCTTTTTGATCATTTTATGATTGATTTTAGATTTGAATATATGATCATTTATTGAAATTTTAATTTTACCCTTCTCGATCATGTAATATTAATTGATAGGCGCTGTCACTGCCCAGCTTTTTTGAGGATCGCGACATCATCTCAAGAAGTATAATCCTTCAAAACCTGTCACTCTAACATGAGGATCGGTTTGAGACTTTTCTTCTTGAGGATTTGAATTTTAGAAGTCACGGTTGATTCATATCTTGTATTATATGATGTAATTAGCTTCAGATATTATTAAATTTTATAATATCAAATTTTTTTTGTTACCCCGTCCAAGACCAAACCGGATTATATAGATTCGTTTCTTTTGTATTTGACTTAGTAGACTCCAACATGCATACATATCTGTTTGAAAATTGCATTAAGATGTAAGTTTTCGATGTCAAATTTTGATTTTGAGTTTTGTTACTACCCAAGACCAAACCAAAGTAGACATCGTTCTTTTGTTTTATACCTAATACGTCTCTAATATTTGAACATTTCAACAGTATATTCTGCTCTTTAAAATGTTGTATGACAAATGTCGTTGAAATATATGTCAATTTTGATTTTTTGAGTTTTGTTAACCCACTCCCAAGACAAACCGGATGGCCAACTCGACTATTTCCTCAGGAGACGGATCTAGATAATTATCAAGATCAATCATTCCAAACCTTCAACTCTGGGATTGTACATGAGGATCGAGTTTGAGATTTTCTTCGATCTCTTGAACTTGAGAGATACATTAACAATGGATTTATCTTTTTAGTGCGACGTAATTAACTTCTAAGATTTACAATCAGTATGTTTTTAGTTAACTTGAATTCCCTAAGACCAAACCGGATTAAGATATCGTTCTTTTGGGAATCTTGACATTAAGATGTAAGTTTAAGTTTTGATATATGGCATAAATGTCGAATTATAAGCATAAGCATACCGAATTGTAAGATATAATGATGAAGCATGAATAATCATATGCATGTGCCTTCTTTTTTTTTTTTTTAAATACTTAGACATTTCACATTTTTATTTATCAAAATTTTTTCTACATCCCCGCGATGGGTCGCCGAGAGTTTTCCCACCACGCCAAGAAAAGTGGTAGAGGTCGGACACCCTACCGAATTTATCGCCCACACGCCGAAAGCTGCTGCAGACAAAGACAACATTTACTGCGTGGAACAATGCGAGCAAGACAAGAAGATTTCCGCCACGGAACAACGCCAACAGGCTTATAAGAACAGATTTTCCGCCATGCCGGAACAACGTGAACGGTACTTATCATTTCCCAGAACAATGCGAACTTTTATAACATGAACATAAATTCATTCACGTATATGAAATTAAAGTATAAGCATTTATATATGACACATTTCAACTCCTTTTTTTTTATTGAAAATTTTGACCTGCCATCCGATAGGGTCGCCGAGAGTTCCCACCACGCCAAGTGGCATGGTATGTCGAGACACGCCGAAGCGCCCACCACGCGAAAGGCGTGCATGGGTTCGTGAATAATTGATTTCGCCACGGAACAACGGCAAAGATTTTATCATATGCCACGTAAACGCCACGGCAGAACTTATCATAAAGTTTCCGCCGATTGGAACAATGTGAACCTTAAAGCACATTTCCGCCGCGAACAACGTGAATGCACTTATCATGTTCCCGCACAATGCGATTTATAAGAAAGCATATTTCGCCGCTTGGAACAACGCGTAATTTATGATAAGTTCCGCCGCGGAACAATGTGAACGGTATAAGAATATTTCCCGCTGGAACAACGTGGAACAGTACTTATCACAAAGTTCGCCGATTGGAACAATGTGAAGGTACTTATCGCAGCATATTTCCGCCGCGCCGGAACAACGCGGACAAGTTTTCCGCCACGAACAATGTGAACGGCATTCAGATATCGCCACGCTGGAACAACGCGAACATCTATAAAGTTTCCGCGTTGGAACAATGATGCATTATAAGAAGCATTTTCAATGGAACAACGCGTACTTATCACAAGTTTCCACCGCATTGGAACAATGTGAACGCACTTAGAAAGCATATTTTAACAACGGAATGTACTTATCAAAGTTTCCGCGGAACAATGAACGCGTACTTATAAGAAAGATATTTCCCGCCACGGAACAACGTGGCAATTTATCACAAGTTAAGATAAAAACGAATTTATTATCACAAAAGTATATTTAGAAACTGTTACATATGTATATATTTGCATACATACTTAAACAAGACATAAATCCCATAAGCACCATTTTCATCACTATTTTGCAATCAGATTTGAATATTCAAAAAATCGTAACATAAGCTTTTAATCACATAAACACACTTCCATTCTTCTCATTTTGAATAAAAGATACATATCTTTCTTAAAACAAGAATATATAAAAAAGGTCAAGAGATAGATATATTTCATCTTTTTCACTGATAATCATAAAGAAAACTTTGCATATCATATATCTTCAATTCTCAACATTTTCATATGTATGCAAGATAAAAGATGCAATAGAAAGGAAATCAAGATAAATCATATCCCAAAATAAACTTGCTTTTCATTCTTCCTCAAATCAAGAGAAAGAAACATACATCACATATTAATGACCAAAGTGAGCTTTCAAAGATGAAGTCATATAAACTAATGAGATTAGGATTTCAATATCACAACATGCCTTTATAATACAAGAAAAAATAAAACAACGATTTTGCATGATTCCTCCAAATAATGGACAGAAACATAGAATCATTTTAATGCAAGATAGAGACTTGACAATTGCTTTAAGTTTATGAACAAGCACTAGGCAAGATGCATCTTTAATGAAACAAAAAAAAATGCTTTAAACTTGCACAAAGCCATTTCAGATTATTTCAAAGGCTAATTAACTTAGTGATCACAAAAGAGAAAAACAAAGACAAAGTCAATCAACCCTTCCTCCTCTTCCTTTATCATGATGATTATATGAAATTTACTACATATTAAGCAATCACACTATGTTTAATAAATCCAAAGAATTTCCTTCCCTTTATAAGATAACTTTCATGATTGCAAGTAATCAAATAATGGAAAGAAAAAAAAGCAAGGTAACCTAAAGCTTAATATTTGCAAGAACAATCATGACAATCTTAAAGGAGATTGAGACAACATAAAAATGAATTTTTTTAATTAACATGAAGCAAGATTTCCACTAAAATCCAAGCAGCCTTCAAATCTAAAGATCATCGATTTTTTTTTTTATTGGGTTGCTAGTTTTGATTTTACCAAATAAAGAAAAAACAGATTTCAGCGATTGCAGAGATAAAAAGTCGCTCAAACAAAGAAGTGGCCAAAGGGAGGAGTTTCATTCGCCCTTCAACAACCGAGGCTACTGCGAGAGACTAAAAGACAGTATGTTGCTCTTTAGGTTCCAAGGAAGAACCAGAGAATGAGCTCCAAATTTTTAGAGGAGAAAAGAAAGCAAAACCCAACAAATCACATACAGAGAGGAGAAAGCCCTGAGCTTTCTGCTTCGCTGGAAAGGAAAGACACGAAGGAAAGGAGGAAAAGAACCAAAGCTGTAGTATAACCCAATCACCTAATTCTATTGCAAAACCGTGAAACAAATCCAACCATAAACACAAATGGAAGAGAACCAAAATCTACATTTCTTCAAGAAAACCCACATAAAATAGATTGAAACGAAACAACGGGGTTTCTGGAAGAGGAATCGAAGGATCTCCTTTTGTTTCGGTAGGTCTCAACCGAGAGAGCGGACTGCCGGGAGCTCTACCGAGAGGATCGAAGGCCCGCAGTGAACGAGAGAGAGTATGTCGGTTCTGAGCCTGACCGCCAGAGCAAGAGAGAAAAAAATCGCCGAGAGGGAGAGACCACAGAAACGAGAGGGAAAATGTCAAAAGGGAAAATTGAATGGAGTCAATCTTTCGCCTTGACGCTATTTTTTCATCTGGGCAAGGAATGCGTTGTGGGCTGGATTAATGATGAGGCCGCTTTAACAAAATTCATTACCCCTTTTTTTTAATTATTAAAAATATTTGTTACTTTGACAAACCCCAAGCAATAGGGTGTCAATTTAAGGTTTCAATTTAATGACGATCAATTTATGATCGGGTCGCTTAAACGTCGCGGCTTCGACTGATATGCACAATTTCATGATAATTTGATTTTAATTATCATCGATCCTTGATTCAAATATTAATTTATTTTAATATTTCGACGCCGTCAATCGTCAATTAAACGAATTTGATTCGATCGCGATTGAGGGATTTTAAAATCCATATTTATTTAATTTAATTTATAATAAGGTCAACAATGCCAACAAACATTGCGATGGACAACCGTTTTGTGTAATTAGTTGACTCATGGATCTCCAAGAGATTTGTTTCACGCTTAAGTTGTAATTTCTACAACTCTATAATACCTCATCGCCGCTCGATAGAATGTATAATTTCGTTGGCAAGCATTTAGATTTCAGCTCACCACAATAGCTGCTTGAACCGATTTGTCAATAATGCTTTGTGCTTGATTTAGATGAAAGAGAGCTTTGACTTGTCATCAACTCATGGAAATCAATTATGTTTATTTTTTCTGACTCTTTGAAGACCTCCGAGTTTGAAATTTAAATTTTCTCCTCGCTCTTGGAGGACATGGAAATAAGACGAGAATGTCTTCTCCGTGCTTTGACTGACTTGTTGAAGAGCCTCAAGATTTGGAATTTGTCCTCCTCCGCTTTTGCCTCTGGACTTGATGGAGTCTGAGATGAGCTCTCCCTGCTTTATGCTTTGTTGAAGACTTCATCTCAAACTTTGGGATTTACATTTCTCCTCCGCTTTGTGCCTGACGGACTGATGGATGAGATAGAAATGTCTTCATCCCTGCGTGCTGCTGACTTGTTGAAGATTTCATCTCGAGGTTTCAGATCTTGTGCCTCCTTTATCCTCGCTTCATGCCTCGGATTTGAGTAAAATCAATTATCCCGAGATTTGTGATACGAAATTACCTTCACCGCTTCGCCTTGTAAGGATAAATGTCAACACCCAGTGAGCTTGTGTTGATCAAGGAGTCATCACCCCGTTTGCACATGTAATGAACATCTTGATGACAAAAACTCCCTTAGTTCGATTTAGCCTTTATACCTAACATTGGGATAGCTTCTTCTCCCTCTCGCTTTTGCTTTATCGACTTATGAAGAAGAATTTCCTTGCTTTCTCGCTTTGATAGACTTATCAAGGAGTTGAGATTTTTTTTGTATTTGATTCCAAACCGCTTGCCTTCTAAAGGATATTTTGTTTGTTGTAGAATTTTGAGATGACCTACCACCAATAGGATAATTTCCCGTCACTAACTCACCAAGTTGGAGAGATTTGGGGATTTGGATGCTCTTGTCTTTGAACTAACGTAGAGGATCCTACTTTGTGGCGGTTGAGTAAGGACTGTCACCGACCATATTTTACGGTTGAACTGACACCTTATACACCCACTGAGTCGTGGACCAGCAATTGATGAAGGATTTTATCCTCTGCCAACGAGATGGGGATCTCTACTTTTGTGCGTTGAGTGACCCGCCGACTCCCTTATTTCATGGTTGAGTCCACCTTATACACCTCGAGCCTTAGATTTGAAGTGGGATGGAAAATGTCCTTCCAACTTGGTTTGTCAAGTTTGCAGACTTGAAAATTTTCTTCTATCAAGACTTTAAATTTATTTGAATACATAATTTTGAGTATGATGCTCTAATTGCATGTGTCAACCCAAAGAGAAAGAAAGGCTCTTACCAGAACGATACTTTACTATAAAATTTTAAAATGCCTCTGGGATTTTATTTTATTTTGAAATGCATTCTGTTACAAGAGAATTTCCAATGAAAATTTTGTTAATGGACAATAAAGATTTTCAAATGCAGATTTGTCCAATCACACTTTCATGTGTAATATTTCTTAAATAATTGACCATCATCTTTTCACCTTTGAAGTCCACGAGTGATACGCTCCTCGATATACCTTTTCAATAACAAAAGGTCCTTCCCAATTAGGTTCAAATTTACCGCCAATTCTCATGGATGATTTCTTTCTCACTGTGACCAATCTCCTTCCGAAAAGCTCGAGATCGATCAGATGACGTTTCCCGATTCCGATATACTTCTAGATTTTGAGGACACTGCTGATCAAGCTCTTCCATCCAGAAGCATTCTCATCGGGTAAGATTTTTGAATGGCTACCTGAGTTAAGGTCAACTCAAGCAAAACTGCCCAAACACCATGCATAGGGAGTGACTTTGTGAGTTTTGTAAGTGGTACCTAAGCCCATAACGCTCCACAAGTTTGGTATGCCACTCCCTTTATTTCTTGTAAGAATTGCAATTTGACTAGTGTTTTATTAAATGCCTCAAATTTGTTTCTGATTATAAATTGATGAATATCGCCAATCAATCTTATGAAATTTATAAACTTTACTTTTGAAGGTCGAATTATCCAAATGATCTGTGGTACACCAAATCTATACGATATCAGGGTAAAGAAGTTAGTCACTTGTTCACCAGAACTTTCTTTAAATGGTGCCCCACTGAGAAATAATCGGTCGCTAAGATGAAGCGGACCAGATGATGTGGATCAATTGGTCCAATTGCCCCCCCGCCTCTCAAACGCCAAGATGCTATCGTGGATGCAACGGATTTGAGGTCGATGAATTATGTTACCGCTGGACCGCATTCATGGCATCTTCATACAATACCATGACTACCAATAAGATCCAATTCTTTTAATTTTGAAAGCCATTTTAGACCTCGATTGGTGTGCACCACAAAGTCCTTGATGGATTTCAACAATTACTTTGTTGGCTTCTATTCCCAAACATCACAAACAAGATCTAAGGATCTACGATACGTTGCCAACATAAGCATATAAGCCTTTTCTCAAGCAACTATCGACTTATTAATTTGCCTTCCTTGAAGTAGTACGAAAGCCTCCGCCTTCCTTCTTCTACTATAAGAATTTCATGCATTCCTCAGTGTTGGAGGCTTTCTTTCCGAATGGCTGCTTGTCTTGTTGACTTTGAGAAGTAAGGAGTGTAAGGAGCAACATGAGTCGACCCCGGATTATTGATGACCCTCTTCCAAATGGGATTTTAAATTATCCTTTAGACTGAGTGCACACACTAATTAGATGAAATGTCATCCATACTCGCCATTTCTTTAGCTAATTTAGCAACAACCGCTATATTCCTAGCCTGGAGACTCGAAATCATCAATGACATTTGAATTTGCTTCATAAGCTCGAGAACTCGCTGATAAGAGGCCAATTCTGATTTTGGCCCAACACACTTGATTAATGACGAGTTGAGAATTTGTAAATTCGACTCCCATGGAAATGGCTTCTAAACCCGCCACCAACGCTTCATATTCTCGCTTGCTTGTTGTTCTGGTTGAGATAAGAATGTCTCAAAGATGCCACCTTCAAGATCAAGAGACCATACCAGCCTTTTGGAAGATTTGAGGTTGTATCTAATAAGCTCCATCAAAATACAATTCTTTTTGCTTTTCTTTTTCATATGTGCATGATTTGCTCATCGTGAAGATCATCGTTAAGCAATGAGTCACGATGGGATGAGCAAGAAAATCCCGAATTTGCCCCTTCACCGCTGGGAACATATGTAATATCAAATCAGAAGAAGAAAATCATCGTACCGCTAACGCTTGGTCTTGTCATCAAGAACTTCAACGATCATTGAGATAAGGGTAAAGATGTAATGACGAACTTTGGGCAAAGAAAATTAACGCCAAACAATGCTTCAATTGAGAATAACGCTTCTTCCTATTAGCCTTCGACTAATGATAGCATTCTTTTCCTTCCTCATTACCAACAAAGAGATTCCTCCAGTCGCTGTACAATGAGAGGCTTTCCTGATCGGACAAGAATGGGTGATTCAAATATGACAATACCGTCAAGGCCTCGACATTCTTCGTCCCACTTGAAAGGAGTATCTTTCTTCATTAAGCAAGACTCTCATGATTTGATATAAATCTTCTAATGCTAGATGTCCTCATAAGTTGACAAGACTCCTCGAGGAGGCATTTCACAATCGCTTTGATTTTGTTGGGATCGATTTCAATCCTCCACCTACACAACATATCCAAGGAACTTTCCAAGAAACTAAAAGGCGCACTTAAGAGGATTCATCTTGAGATCATATTTTCGATTCTTTCAAAGACAATCCTTAAATCATCGAGATGATCTTTGCGATCTATACTCGACAACGAGGTCATCAACATAAGACTCTACTTTTGATGAATCAACTCACAAAGATTCGCCATACTTTCTATGTAGCTCCAAAGATTCTTCAAGCCGGCATGACTGTTAAAGCAATATATAATCGCCCGAATGAGGTATGCTTCATCTTCGTGAGCCATCTTGATTTGATTGTAACGACGATCCGTCCATAAATGAGAACATGTCGTGGTTTGAAGTGTTATCCACCAACAGCTCGATACAGAAGGAAAAGTCATCCTTGGACATGCTTTGTTTAAATCAAGTCCATATATACTAATCAATTCATTCTTCTTTTCACGGGACAATATTAGCTATCCAAATATTTTCTTCTCAATAATACCAATGAGCTTTGCTCGTAATTACCGCTCTTCAACCTCCAATCTCATTCGCCAGAGGCTTGCTTGACGGCATCGCTTAATTGCTAGGAACCGCTATATCAGATAAGCGCATTTCAAAGATATGTCCAAGCAAATCCCCTCGAATTCACGTAGCAAGATTTTAATTCTTCCACTTTATCTTCGTAGAAATGAACGCCGATGCAGGATCCTCCTCCCAAATTAACTTTTGTTCATCCATAAGTAGCCTCCCCACCATCTTCAAGCTCTTCAGCTCGGCCCTGCTTCTACTTTTCATTATTCATGTGAGACTAACGTTAAGAATGACATTCTCATCTTCATCATCACTCACTTATTCCTCACATAACATGTATATCCTCAGGACCGCCTTTGATAAAACCAAGGCCTTTGTAGTGTGTTTGTTTCTTACCAATGGTTTGAGAACCTTTGGGTACCACATCATTTCAAAGAGCTTAGTCCTCTTACTGCCCACTGACCCCATGATGATTTGCATCTTTGGAGAGTAATATTTTGGTATCCTCATAGCTTCTTCTTCTGATAGTTGCATTACCCAATCAGATCTTCTTCGACACCCCTCGATTTATAAAACAGCTTCCGCCTGTTTTCCGTGGAGAGGAGGTACATGAAGTCACCACCTCGACTTTGAGTTTCTAGGGTGATTTCTTTAAAATGTTGGGAGGAACAGAGACTAGTGTAGTCCCGATTGATCTATGATTGTTTTAAAGATTGCACCTTACCTTCAAAAGCGATTCAACTCATAATCGAAAAATGTTCTTCTTCAGAGCTTTACTCAAGAGTCATGCGACCTTTGATTTAGAACACATTCATCTTCTTCTTCAAGATCCTTTAGATGTTATTGATTTTGGACGTTCTTTATATCCCTAGAATATTTGGAACAATCTCCTTTCCTTTATTCATTTTATCTTTTTCTTCTTAACTTGTTCTTTATGGTTTTGAAGCAAGATTTGCTAATTGTTTTGTTACTTTGATTCCCTAAGGAAATAACTGCATCTTGATAAATCTTCATTTCATGCAAAAGGTTGCATGTCACCCACAATTTGGCATTCTTCTCCATCCTTTGTATATTTCATACATCGATGCAATGTGATGGGACAATGCCATACTTATGAAGCCTCACCCGTAAGGGCTCAATGAAGTATCTCATCGATCACATGAAATTTAGCTTGAGGTTCCTCCAAATTTAAGAGGAAGGACGAATGACCCGATAGTTTTCTCGTCCCTTCTCAAAACCTTGAACCATGACTTTATCTCGCCCATGTTGTACATCTAGAGATACCATC
Organism: Cymbidium sinense; assembly: GCA_021442155.1. NCBI lineage: Eukaryota > Viridiplantae > Streptophyta > Magnoliopsida > Asparagales > Orchidaceae > Cymbidium > Cymbidium sinense. The sequence continues at coordinate 30,962,320 of CM038229.1, forward strand.
TAAGAGTTCTCAAGTTCATAAGATTCAGAGGAACCGGATCAATTAAGATCCGCTGGTATTATAATTTCATCACTTTCACCGAATAGAGGCTTATCAGGCTCAGCCCAGCATTAGATCATCTTCAAAATGTGACGTTGGAGGCTCTGAACATGCAAGGTCTCCGTTAGACAGCCGTCAAAGAAAATATGCTTCTTTTTCCGCCTTCGAGAGCTTCAATTAAGGTGTTACGAGATCTTCCGACATTAGTGCTTCAGATACACTAAGTACCGAATTTTCCTTAGATGGGATAGAATATCAGAATGATCCCTTTGATGAAGGCTTCTTATTTGAATCCTTAGGGATAACTTTTTCATTGACTTCAATTTCTTTTCCTTTATCTTTATTCATTGGCTCTTTCCTCTATGGTAAAGACTTCACCACTTCTCAACTCAGATTGAGCTACTTCATTTGCATCTCAATCTTCGATGACTCGCCAAGATTTGCTTCCGCCCCGCCTAATGATACTAGAAGATTCGTAATCCTTTTATATTTTTATGTTTGTATGGTGAGCTCTGGTTCATCTTCATCTCGGGAAACAGTTCCTCTAAGTCGTTATCAACTTCATGCATCATCAAGCAAGACTCGCAGGAAGTTCTTCGCCTTCTTCCCCGCTTTCATCGACTCAAGATTTGAAACGACTCGCAAGCTGATAGGTCGCTTTGATCAGATGTAATCTTCCATATTATTGATGATCTTTCGTGTTACGCTATACCATCCAGATAGTAATATTTTGTGCTATCGCTTCTTCTTCTTTTATTTAATTTATTTTTTTGTATGTTTCTAGCCTTCCTCATAGATTTGGCGCCTTTCGTGAGATGAACTAGCCTTCCCATAACTTAGTTTTGTCTCAACTCACGCTCAAGTGGTGATTTCCACTTAATACCTGAACGCCTTCCAATTGTTTAACATTTTACGCCTTTTTAGAGATCCGCCATCCTTCATCATCGACTGCCTTCTCTTTTTTATCATTGCTTCTGATAAGATCGAGATGAGTGATTACTTTGGTGGATTCTTTCTTCTGACGCACCAATACAGTCCGACAATGTGAATTCACCGTTTCTATATTTCCAATCTTTGAATATGTAGCAATCTTCAACAGGATGCAAGACCCACGATATGGAATAGATTATCCGCTTGTCCAAATTTTCGTCTTTTACACTGTAGTTGGAGACCTACTTTGAGTGTTTAAACACTACCACACTTTCCTCTTAAAAGAATACTCTTTGTTCGCTTTTCTTGGTCGCCATTGAGTCATTCGCTCTTTTGTTTTTCGCCGCTTCACTTCACCTCGTACATCATTACCTCCAAGTATGAGCTGGGTGGATTGAACGACGCCTTTGGTTTTCTTGATGAGTGTAGCCTTCTTTTCTTTCACGTTATAAACTAACCGCCAGATCCTTATGAGGTGAAATGTGTTTCACCTTTCTTTCGTCTGAGCTTTTGCTCTTTGAATTTATCTTGGTCTTTGAACGGATAAATTTAATTTAAATTTAGCCACCCTATCAAAGCTTAATTGAGCCATGCAAAGATAGCCATCTTATCATCGATATTGCCCATCAGTAATTGAATTGCATGCTCTTCTTCTAATTGTTGTTCACATTTCATACTCAAATTTCGCCAACGCATAATATATCGGGTCACTGACTCATCTTTCTTCCTTTTCTCAAGCGATCGAATCGTTGTTTTCTTTGACTAATCGAACATATTTTCAAGTTCGCAAAGTTTTAATCGAAAGTCATTTGACAACTCAAAGATACCATTCAAAGCAAATGTTAAACTACGAATCAAGGAATAATAATGCATCATTCCCCGTCACCGGGATGCTTTGAATCGGGCCGATGTCGCTTGGGATTACCATTCCGCCGAATAGATTGAACTTTGGCATTGAATATCCCTTTGATATGGAATTTGATCATACTCATGGATATGGGCCACCTTTGCTCACCAATTTTCTCGCGCCGCAGCCTATAAAATGATCTTCTCATTCAATATAATATCAAGTTGAGATCACCGCTTGATATAGTTTGTATATTCTCGAGAAGTGTTTGCCGACTTGCTTTATTTCAATCCTCGCCAGCTCGAACCCTTGAAGCATGTGAGATCAAATTTATTGGAGGATTGTCATCAGCATTGCTGGGCTTGATGATTATTTGGGGACAGTGTTGACTCGCCGCAATATTTCTCTCGTGATTAATCGCATCATCGCAGCCATTCAGATCATCATTTCGCCATTTTCACGCTTCAACTGAAGGATTTCTTTATCTTTGGCTTTCATCCGATTTGTCATGCTTCGCCAAAGTAGTAGACGCGAAGGTGATTTTCCATTTCTTCTTCCTCTTCTTGTTGCTTCCTCAAGACTCGAGGATGCTTCCTCTATTTGAACATTTTGTTGTTCTTGAGTGAGGTATCATTGACACGCCTAGGTTGATATCGACACCGATGGCTCACCAACCTTGCACCATATACACTACTTCAACAATGCTTCTTCTTCTTCTTCTTCGCCCTTGGATACGTGATCGACGCTCTAATGAACTTCCGATTCCAAGTGGAATCGAAATTTCTTCGCCAGACTTCGATCGGGTTAACCTCCTCTTGATGGGATGAGGATTGAGGATCCCTGGATTCTCCAAGCGTGTCTACCGTCATATCTTTATCGGGGCCCTCTTTAGGCTCCCATCACGATATTTGAGTGGATCTCCGAATTCACACCGATGTCACGCCATGCCTTGCTGAGGATTTCTTTTGAGGCCTAGCCTCCGACTGCTACTTCCACCGACCTTTCGCGGTGGATTCTGACGCTGGCCCAAGTGTCACACCGATGTTCACCGTGTGGGAATATGTTATGCCCCGCCATTTGAGTTCATGGGATGAGGTCTCCTGAGGAGTCCAGATCCTTAATAACAGACCTGGTATTTTCATCACCCCTCCTTGGCTACTTGAGAACCCATGCACTCGCAGAGAGGTTTCGCTCAGAGGAGAGTCGGAACTCGATGTTGTGGGGTCCAAGGACTGCTTGAACCCAAGAGTCGCTTAACCCACTTTAAGGTTAAACCGACATGGAACACCACCGCTGGTTCCACACCGGTTTGTACAAGACAGATAAGTGTACCAAGATTTCTTTTCTTCTTTGCCTCCGTTAAGCTTGCCTCCATGAAGAAGCTTCAAAGATCATACCTCCCTGAATGGTTCAAATTTTATTATTCGAGGGAAAAAAGAGACCGTCCCAAGAATAACCCTCTTCATGATTGGTGTCCTGGGCCTCCTCTCAAAGACCGATTGTTTTTTGAAGTGACCCTACAAGAGGGTCACAACCTCAACGCCTTTTCAGAGATTGTCGCACATGGCGGTGGACGAGTTTGGACTTCAAGTCGAGGCCAAGAACTTGCTGCTCAAGATGGTCGGAAATCCACGCCACCAAACCTGATGGCTGCTTCCAAAGATTAATGATACGCTGCCAAACGGATGTTACAATCGCCAGAGTAAGGACGTGCTCAGAATGCCATTCTGAATTTAAAGGTAAAATTAGCAATTAAAGATAATAGACTATCACCTTACTTCCAAAAATATATGATAAGATAAAGCATACTAAGCATATGCACTAAATAAAATCTCATAACTTAAGACTTTGAGTAGCTAAGTTGTCAAGTTTAACTTATCGCTTCCTATTTCATTTCAATTTCATATTTCATTTATCTTTTCATTTTTTTTATACTAATCGCAATTATAACTTAGATACCAAAGATGGAAAGAGAAACCGCCCCAAATGGAGTCGCCAGAATCAGGATCCAAAATTCCACCACATCTTCTAAAAAAAAAGGAAAGAGTTGTGTTCTGCGATAATTTCGTATAATGAAGTAGACACTACCAGATTTCGCTCATTTGGTGAGAACTTTTATATCTGTTCGTGTTTCCTATAAAGCAAGCCCCTATAGTTAATTACCCTCCCAATCAGAGAGCACTTTCGACAAGGCTAAATGAATCGCTAAAGAACGAGTATAATCGCAAAGGAGTGGAGTTTAGAACTTATGAAATTTATTATTTTAACTTAAAACTTTGTGGGGAACGATCGCCCATCAAGATCCCATGGTTCCATCCCGTCACATCCCTCCGCTTAGTAGGGAGGTAGTAACAACCCAATCAGGATCCTTGTCACAAGAACATGTTAGCCGCCCAAGGTGTCCTTGTAGACTGGTGGAGTTGTCTAAGGGGACAAATATAAGTCAACCTTAGCTAACATAGTTTTTTTGCCCAACCAAATACATTCTACATTTCACCAAAGAGCAAAGCCGCTGAACATATGCGCGCCACCGTAATTTAATTTAGTGCCATATCGCGAACCACGGCCGAGGGCTCAACAACGCCATTTATGTGGTGCCATCGCGAAAACCACGAGACGCCACGCCCCAGGTTTTGAATATTTGAGTGTGAAGAATTATGTATTTAATTTGACATCGCTTCGTGAGCAAAGTTTTCTTAATTTGTCACCAAGACAAACAATCAGGAGGTGGATTTATTTTATTTATTTTTTTATTTTAATTTAAATAATTAATTTATTATTTTTTTTTTATTTTTTTTTTTTTTGTATTATTTTCTTTGAATTTTGATCATTTTATGATTGATTTTAGATTTGAATATATGATCATTTATCATTGAAATTTTAATTATAATTACCCTTCTCAATCATAGGTGTTAATCGATACCTCACTACTCGTCCATTTTCTACAGAGACGTCTAATTCATCTCAAGATAATCCTTCAAAACCTTGTCCACTCTATAACATGTAGGATTTGGACTTTTCTTTTGAATTTGAATTTTGTCATTCTGTATATTCATATATGATGTAATTAGCTTCGATATTATTAATTTGAAATTTTATAATATCAAATTTTTAGGTTAACTAACGTCCAAGACCAAACCGGATTATAAAGATTCGTTTTGTATTTGACTTAGACCCAACATGCATATGAATTCTGTTTCAAAATGTACATGGACATTTCTAATGTGTTTTCACGCCAAATTTTGATTTTTGAGTTTTGTTAACCCTGACCGTCCAAGACCAAACCGGAAGTAAAGATCTGTTCTTTTATATATTGACACGTCTCTAATATTTCAACATTTCAACATACATACAAAGATTCTGCTCTTTTAAAATGTATGACATTAAAATGTCGTTGAAATATGTTCAGATTTTGAGTTTGTTAACCCGACCCAATCACAAATATAAGATGAACTACATTTTTCAAGATCGATTTAGATAATTATTTCAAGATCACCATTCTCCAAACCTTGTCAACGGGATGCATTATAATAATTGATTTTCTTAGATTAACTGAGAGATACATTAACAATGAATAGATTTATCTTGGGCCATTTCAAATAATTAACTTTAAGATGATAAAGATCATTATTTTTTTTAACTGACTCCCCAAGACCAAACCGATTATGTAGTATCATTTCTTTTGAATGCATTTTATATTATGAAGAATGTTTATGAGACAAATAATTTTAATTATAAGAGGTAAAGATAATGTAATCATATATAAGAGAATGAAGCATTTAATAATCATATGACGTGCTTCTTTTTTTCTTTTAAATACTTAGACATTTCACATTTTATTTATCAAAATATTCCCACCACGCCAAGAAAGGCGGTATGGTGTGTCGCCAGACACCTCTACCGGTAAAATTTATCCGCCCACCACGCCAAGAAAGGCGTAGGAGACAAGACAACATTTATCACACGCCGGAACAATGTGAGCAAGACTTATAAGAATCAGATTTCGCCACGCCGGAACAACGGAATGTGTACTTATAAGAATCAGATTTTCTCGCCACGCTGGAACAACGGAACAGTACTTATCACGTTTCCCGCCACGCGGGAACAATGTGAACGGGTACTTATAACATGTATAGCAATAAATTTGCATTCACATGTATATGAAATTAAAGTAAAGCATTTATATGACATTTCAACTCCTTTTTTTTTTTATTGAAAATTTCGGCAGCCTCCTGGCCATCCCCACGGTAATGCCGAGACAAGTTTTCCCACCACGCCAAGAAAGGCGTAGCAGGTGTCGGAGACACCCTACCGAATTTATTTACCCACCACGCCAAGAAAGGCGCGTATGTATGAACATAAGATAGATTTCGCCACGCCGGAACAACGCGAGCAAGATTTATCATATCGCCACGCCGGAACAACGTGAACGTACTTATCAAGTTTCCGCCGCATTGGAACAATGTGAACGGGTACTTATAGAAGACATTTGCCATAACAATAATCAATTACATGTCCCGCCCAACAAGTGAACGGGCATTATAGCGATATTTCCCCGCTGGAACAACGAAAGATTTTAGACAAAGTTGCCAGAGAACAATGTGAACTGCACTTATAAGAAAGATATTTCCCCGCATGCTGGAACAACGGAAGTGTACTTATCACAAATTTCCCGCCGATAACAATAACACTTATCAAAGATATGATAAACAACGCGAATCGATTAAGAAAGTTTCACGATTGGAACAATGGGAACGGTACTTATAAGAAAGATATTTCGCCACGAACAACGATGCGCATTTACATAAAGACCGCATTGGAACAATGTGAACGTACTTATAGAAGATATTTCGCCACGCCGGAACAACGTAAGGTACTTATCACAAGTCACCGCACAACAATTAACGCATTTTATAAGAAGATATTCGCCGCTGGAACAACGTGGAATCGTACTTATCAAAGCTGCGACAACAAGCAACTGCATTAAGAAAGATATTTTGCCACGTCGGAACAACGCAAAAATTTAGATAAGATTTCCTACCATTGGAAACAATGAACTGCACTTATCACAAAAAGTATATTTAAAAGGCTACATATGTATATATGCATACATACTTAAACAAGACATAGATCATATACACCATTTTCATCACTATTTTGCCCGAATTTTGCATTTGAATATTCAAATAAAGAAACAGTAACATGTTTTAATCACATGTAAACACACTTCCATTCTTCTCATTTTGAATATAAAAGAGACATATCTTTCTTAAAGCCCACAAGTAACATAGCAATTAAAGGTCAAGAGATATGCATATATTTCATCTTTCACGACAGATAATCATAAAGAAAACTTTGCATATCATATATCTTCAATTCTCAACATTTTCATATGTATGCAAGATAAAAGATGCAATAGAAAGGAAATCAAGATAAATCATACTCTCCCCAAAATAAACTTGCTTTTTTCATTCTTCCTCAAATCAAGAAAGAAACATACATCACATATTAATGACCAAAGTGAGCTTTAAGATATAAACTAATGAGATTAGATTTCAATATCACAACATGCCTTTATAATTCAAGAGCAAGAAAAGTCATAAAACAACGTATCTTTATGATTCCTCCAAATACCCACATGGACAGAAACATAGAATCATTTTAATGCAAGATAGACTGACAATTGCTTTTAAGTTTATGAACAAGGCAAGATGCATCTTTAATGAAACTAATAAGAAAAAATGAAAGCTTTAAACTTGCACAAAGCCACATTTCCACTTCAAAGGCTAATTAACTTAGGATCACAAAAGAGAGGAAAACAAGACAAAGTCAATCAACCCTTCCCTCCTCTTCCTTTATCATGATGATTATATGAAATTTACCCACATAGATTAAGCAATCACACTATGTTTAATAAATCCAAAGAATGAACTCTTCCCTTTATAGCCACTTTCATGATTGTAATCAAATAATGGAAAGAGGCAAAGTGAAGGTAACCTAAAGCTTGCAATATTTGACCCATTTAAGCAACAATCATGACAATCTTAAATCAAAAGAGATTGAGACAACATAAAAATGAATTTTAGCTTTAATTAACATGAAGGAGCATTTCCATCACTAAAATCCAAGCTGAGCCTTCCCAAATCTAAAGATAATATCGCATTTTCTTTTATTGTTGCTAGTTCAGACCTAAACAAAAACAAAATGGATTTCAAAGAAGGATTGAAAGGGTATGAGATAAAATAGTCGCTCAACAAAGAAAGTGAAGTCGGCCAAGGGAGGAGTTTCATCTCCTTCAACCAACTGAGGCTAAGAGAGACTAAGACAGGTATGTTGCTCCTGGCCAGTCTCAAGCCGAAGAAGAAAAGAGAGAATGATTCTCCTTAGAGGAGAAAACAAAGCAAAACCCAACAAATCACATACAGAGGAGGAGAAAAGAGCTAAGCTTTCAAGGCCCAAAGTGGAAAGGAACAGAAAAAGGAAAGGAGGAAATAGAAACGCTTGTAAGATAAATCCAATCACCTTAATTTCATGCTATCAAAACTCGTGAAACAAATCCAACCATAAAACACAAATGGAAGAGAGAAACCAAATCTATTTCCTTCAAGAAAACCCACATAGCAAAATATACCAGATTGAAACGAAACAACCTGGGGTTTCTGCTGGAAGAGGAATGAAAGGATCGAGTCCTCTTGCTCGGCTAGGTTCTGCTCAACCGAGAGAGAGAAGGACCGCGGGGAGCTACCAGAGGGAGGATCGGGCCGAAAGGTGAACGAGAGAGGAGTATGTCGGCTAGAGCCGAGAACCGAGAGCAAAGAAGAGAGAAAAAAGTCGAGAGGGAGAGACCCAGAGCGAAACCAGAGGGAAAAATGAAAGGGGAAATGCGTGAAGAATGGAGTCAACGCCTCTTTTCGCTTTTAGAATGACGGTGCTTAATCGGTCACGCCGCATTATAGAATAAGTCATGTGGGTTTAGGGATTGAGCGGGATTGCTTAAATGCCATTACCCCTTTAATCATATTAAAAAGCCATGATTTTGTTACTTTTGACAAACCCGCAATATGGGTGTCAATTTAAGTTGTTTCGCCAACGAACGAATGACGCTGATCAATTTCGCGATCGAGGTCGCTTAAACGCCGTCGCGCTGACTGAGCATGCGACAATTTCATGATAATTTGATTTTAATTATCCGATCGATCCTTAATTGATTCAAAATTTTCATTAATTTATTTTAATATTTTCGACGCACGCGGTCAATCGTCAATTAAAACGAATTTGATCGCTCGATCGATTGAGGATTTTAAAATCCACCTATTTATTTAATTTAATGGCCATCAATGCTCCAACAAACATGGCGCATGGAGCTGGACCGTGTTTGTTGTACACTAGTTGACCTCATGGATCTCCAAGAGATTTGCCGGATGTCACGCTTAAGTTGTAATTTCACAACTCTTAATAATACCCGATCGCGCTCTTTGATAAAATGAGTATAATTCTCGTGTCAACAAGCATTTGATTTCTCACTACAATAGCTGAACCTGATTTGTTGTCATTAAATGCTGTTGAAATGGAGAGCTTTGTCATCATCAACTTGTCATGGAAATTTGGAATATCTTCACCTATGTTTTGTGCTTTCGACTTCTGTTGAAGACCTCCTCGAGAGTTTGAAATTTAAATTTTCTCCTCATCTGCTTTGTGCCTTGGATTTGATGGAGTGATGAGAGAATGTCTTCTCTGCGCTTTGTGCTTTGACTGACTTGTTGAAGACCTCATCTCAAGATTTGAATTTGTATTTTCCTCCCCCCCGGCTTTGTGCCTTGGACTTGATGGAGTCATGAGATGAGAACATTCTCTTCCTTGCTTTATGCTTTGACTTGTTGAAGACTTCATCTCAACTTTGGGATTTGCATTTTCCTCCCTCCCCGGCCAGGCCTTGATGACTTGATGGAGTTGATGAGATGTCACCTTCCTGCTTTGTGCTTTGACTGACTTGTTGAAGATTTCATCTCAGGTTTTCAGATCTTGTGCCTCCTTTATCCTGGCTTCATGCCTTGACGGATTTGATGGAGTAAAATCAATTATCGGAGATTTCAGCGATAATTACCTTCCGCCTCTAGCTTGCGCTTGTAGGGATAAATGCCGACGCCCAGCCTCGTGAGCTTGTGTTGGATCAATGGCAAAGAGTCATCCGTGCTTACATGTAATGAACATCTGATGACAAAACTCCCTTAGTTCAGAATTTAAAACATTGGGATACTTCTTCGCCCCTCTCGCTTTTGCTTTATCGACTTATAAGAAGAATTTCCTTCGGTGCTTTCGCTTTGATAGACTTATCAAGGAGTTGAGATTTTTTTTTTTTGTATTTGATTCCAAACTCGCGCCTTCTAAAAGGATATCTTTGTTTGTAGAATTTTGAGATGACCTACAAATAGGATAATTTCTCGCGTCACTTGAACTCACCAAGTTGGAGAGATTTGGGATTTGATGCTCTTGTCTTTGAACTAAGAGTAGGAGGATTACTACTGCCTTGTGGGCGGTTGAGTAAGCATTCTAATTTTTATTTGCGGTTGAATCCGACCTTATACACCCACTGAGTTGTGACTTGAGCAATTGATGAAGGATTTTATCCTCGCTAACGATGGGGATCTCTTACTACGCCTTGTTGAGTAAGTGACCACACTCTACTTATTGAGTGAGACCTTATACACCAACTCGAGCCTTAGATTTGATGTGGGATGGAAAATGTCCTTCCAACTTGGTTTGTTGAAGCAGACTTGAAAATTTTCTTCCTCGTCAATAAAGACTTTTAAATTTGAGCATTTGAACATAATTTTGAGTATGCATGTGATCTCATCAGCACGATGTCAACCCAAAGAGAAAGAAAGGCCCCTGCCTTACCGTGAACGCGATACTTTACTATAAAATTTAAAAAATGCCCCCTAAGTGGATTTTATTTTATTTTGGAAATTCTGTGTTACAAGAGAATTTCCAATGAAAATTTTCATGTTTGACAATAAAGATTTTCAAATGCAGATTTGTCCAATCACACTTTCATGTGTAATATTTCTTAAATGCCGATCGCTGACGGTCTTTCACCTTGAAGTCCACGCCGATAGTCTCCTCGATATACCTTTTCAATAACAAAAGGTCCTTCCCAATTAGGTTCAAATTTACTCACGATGAGGGATGATTGGTCTTCAAAGACTGACCAATTCTCCTTCAAAAGCTCGAGGACGCATCATGATCGAATGCCTGACATTCTCGCCCGAGACTTCTAGATTTTGCTTGAGCCCCGACCTCCGTCGCCAAGCTCTTCCATCCAGACGCATTCTCATCTTGGGTAAGATTTTGTTGAATGGCTACTGAGCGGGGTAGTTCAACTTCGAGTGGTAAAACTGCGCCCCGTCAAAATTTCAAACACCAAGATGGGAGTAGACTTTCAGGAGTTCAGTGGCCCATAACGCTCCACAATGCCACTCCCTTTTATTTCTTGTGAGAATTTTCTAAGCAATTTGACTTTATTTTATTAAATGCCACCAAGCCATTTGCTCTCTGGATTATAAATTGAATATCGCCAATCAATCTTATGCCGATCAAGAAATTTATAAACTTTAGTACTTTTGAAGGTCGAATCATTCAAAATGATTCGCTGGTACACCAAATCTATAATATCAGGTAAAGTTAGTTCACTTGTTCACCAGAACTTCTTTAAATGGTGCACCACTTGGAGAAATAAGGTCGCTAAGATGAAGGTGACCAATGATGATGGATCAATCGGTCCAATTACATCCGCCCCCCAGGACTCAAACGGCCAAGATGCTATCGTTGGATGCAACGGATTTGAGGTCGATGAATTATGTTACCGCGGACTCGCATCTCAGATCTCTCATGGATTGATACAATCTTTACCATGATCTACAATAAGATCCAATTCTTTAATTTTGAAAGCCATTTTAGGACCTCGATTGGTGTGCACCACAAAGTCCTTGATGGATTTCAACAATTACTTGTTGGCTTCTTCTATTCCCAAACATCGCCACATCTGCTCAAGGATCTACGATACGTAGTAGTATTGCCAACATAAGCATATAGCCTTTTCTCGTGCATATCGACTTATTACTTGGCAATTTGCCTTCCTTGAAGTACGAAGGGTCGCTCTGCCTCCTCTTCTACTATAAGAATTTCATCATGATTTTGCTTCCTGTGTTGAGGCTTTCTTCTGAATGGTGAAGGCTTGTCTTGTTGACTTTGAGAAATAATTTGTAAGGGAGTGTAAGGAGCAACATGAGTCGCATTGCTGATTTATGAGATGACCCTCTTCCAAATGGGATTTTAAATTATCGCTCTAGACTCGAATGAGTGCACACACTAATTAGTATGTAGTCCGCCATCCATACGCCATTTCTTTAGCTAATTTAGCTAACAACCGCTTATTCCTACTGAGACTCGAGTCATAATGACATTTGGAATTTGCTTCATAAGCTCGAGAACTCGCTGATAGTAGCCAATTCAAGCTTGTTGATTTTGTAGAAGGCCCAACACTTGATTAATGACGAAGTTGAGAATCGCCATAAATTTGCGACTGGACTCCCATGGAAATGGCTTCTAAACCCGCCACCAACGCTTCATATTCTCGCTTGTTAGTTAAAAGTTATAAGAATGTCTCAAGATGCCACCTTCGTGTGATCAAGATGAGACCGATACCGAGCCTTTGGAAGATTTGAGGGTTGAGTGTATCTAATGGACTAAGCTCCATCAAAATACAATTCCCACATTTGTTGCTTTTCTTTTCATATATGTGCATGATTTGCTCATCGTGAAGATCATCGTTAAGCAATGAGTCACGATGGGATGAGCGAAGAAAATCTTGCCCCTTCACCGCTGGGAACATATGTAATATCAAATTGTAAAGGTATGACACATCGTGCTGCAATTGCCAACGCTATCTTGTCATCAAGAACTTCAACGGATCGATCCTTGAGATAAGGGTAATTTTATGAGATAAGATGTAATGACGTAGTTTTGGGCAAAGAAAATTAACGCCAAACAATGCTTCTCAATTGAGAATAACGCTTCGCTCCTATTAGTCTTCGACTAATAAGAAGCATTCTCCTTTCCTCATTATGTTGCCAACAAAGCACCTAGAGATTCCTCCAGCCGTGGTACAAGATGAGGCTTTCCGGATTGGAGCCGCAAGAATGGGTGGATTCAATATGTTTTGATACGTCGGCCTCGACATTCTTCGTCCCACTTGAAAGGAGTATCTTTCTTCATTAATTTTGAAAAGGTCGACATCCGCCCGATGATTTGATATAAATCTTCTAATGAATGCTAGATGTCCTCAGTATGGAGCTTAAGTTGACTAAGACTCCTTGGGAGGAGGCATTTCGACAATCGCTTTGATTTTGTTGGGATCGATTTCAATCCCTCCACGGCGCACAACATATCCAAGGAACTTTCCCGAAGAAACTCCAAAGGCGCACTTAAGAGGATTCATCTTGAGATCATATTTTCTGATTCTTTCAAAGACAATCCTTAAATCATCGAGATGATCTCATCTATACTCTGACAACGGTCATCAACATAAGACTCTACTTTTGATGAATCAACTCACAAAGATTCGGTCATAGCTTTGGTATGTAGCTCCAAAGATTCTTCAAGCCGGCATGACCGTGTAGCAATATATGCCAATCATGCCCCGAATGAGGTATGCTTCTCATCTTCGTGAGCCATCTTGATTTGATTGCGACGATCCGTCCATAAATGAGAACATGTCGGTTTGAAGTGTTATCCACCAACAGCTTATGTGAAGTTTAAAAGTCATCCTTTTGGACATGCTTTGTTTAAATCAAGTCGACAGATACTAATCACCATTCTTCTTTTCAGGGACAATATTAGCTATCCGCAGATTTTTCTTCTCGAATAAAACGCCTTCAATGAGCTTCTTGGTTTCGCAATTACTTCTTCAACCTCCAATCTCATTCGCCAGAGGCTTGCTTGACCGGCCAGCAATTGCTTAATTGCTAGTGAACCGCTATATCAGGATAAGCTGCATTTGATATGTCCAAAGCATCCCGAATTCACAGAGCAAGATTTTAATTCTTCCACTTTATCTTCGTAAGTAGAGATCGATGAACGCAGCAGGATCCTCCTCGCCCCAAATTAATTTCTTGTTCATCCAAGAAGCCTCCCCACCATCTTCAAGCTCTTCAGGCGCCGGTCTGGCTTCTACTTCTTCATTATTCGTGAGACTAACAAGAATGACATTCTCATCTTCATCATCACTACTTCTATTCTCATACAGAATGTGTGTATATCCTCAGTGGACATCTTGGATAAAACCAAGGCCTTTGGTAGTGTGTTTGTTTCTTACCAATTTGAGAACCTTTGGGTACATCATTTCAAAGAGCTTAGTCCTTGCTTACTCGCCCTGACCCCATGTTTATGCATTAGTTTTGCATCTGAGAGTAATATTTTGGTATCCTTGGGGCATAGCTTCTTCTTCGAGTTGCATTACCCAATCGATCCTCTTCGACACCCCTGATTTATAAAAAAGCTGTGTTTTCCGTGAGAGGAGGTACATAGAAGGTCACCCCCTCGACTTTGTGAGTTTCGAGGGTGATTTCTTTAAAATGTCGGGGAGGAATGAGTGACTAAAGTGGGCTCTCATGGATCTATGATTGTTTTAAAGTAGTGCATTGCACCTTACCTTCAAAAGCATTCAACTCATAATCGAGTCAAAAATGTTCTTCTTCCCGAGCTTTACTCAAGAGTCATGGACCTTGATTTAGAAGTACACATTCATCTTCTTCTTCAAGATCACCGCCATGATGAACAATGACATTTTGGACTTGTTTATATCCCTAGAATATTTGGAACAATCTCCTTTCCTTTATTCATTTTATCTTCTCTTCTTCTTAACTTGTTCTTTATGGGTTTTGAAGTAGATGCGATTAATTGTTTTGTTAGCTTTGATTCCCCGAAGGAAATAACGGCATCTTGATAAATCTTCATTTCATGCACCGCAAAAGGTTGCATGTCACCCACAATTTGGCATTCTTCTCCATCCTTTGTATATTTCATACATTGATGCAATGTAGATGGGACAATGCCATACTTATGAAGCCATGGTCACCCGTAAGGCTCAATGAAGTATCCAGATCGATCACATGAAATTTAGCGGTAGAGGTCTCCAAATTTAAGAGAAGAATTTAATGACCCGATAGTTTTCTTCCTTCTCATTGAAACCTTGAACCATGACTTTATCTCGTCTGCATGTTGTACATCTAGAGATAGCCATCTAAGAGTTCTCAAGTTCATAAGATTCACGAGGAACCGGATCAATTAAGATCCAGGTATTATAGCTTCATCACTTTCACCGTAACATACGAGGGCGATTGGCTCGCAGTCCAGCATTAGATCATCTTCAAAATGTGGCCGGTTGGAGGCTCTTGAGCATCTGCAAGGTGCCAGTTAGAGGCGTTGACGAAAATATCTTGAATTTTCACTCTTTGAGCTTCAATTAGGTATTCAGATCTTCGACATTAAAGTGCGTATACTCACTAAGCTGTAGAATTTTCATAGATGGGATAGAATATTGTGAATTGATCCCTTTTGATGAAAATATTTGAATCCTTAATGTTGAGTAATTAAGCTAGACAAAGTGATCTTCTAATGTTTGCTTGCTTATGGCGAGTCCTCCTAGGCGAGTGAGTTGTTTGAATTCTGCTCTTCTTGTCTAGATGCTTTTGTGTTGATCCTTTGTCGCTCATAAGCACTTGTTAGGTCTATGCGTGCTCCATGGGTATACAACAAATATCTGCTATCAATCATGGGTTCGACAAGAGATGAAACCCTCCATCTATCGATCTTGGGTCTGAAGCAAGGGAGAAGAGCACATCGATTGCATTTAATTTCATAAAACACATCATTGCTAAATTATTAGGCCGTCAAAATTAGATAAAAAAGTGTACTTAAATATTTTTAATGAGACCAATAAATTATTCACGTGAAAATCAAAATTTTAAAACAAAGTAAGTAATCAAATATTTTAATATTAAGTGTAGACTATTTTCTTTTTTTCTTACTCACATGAAAATTGAATCTGATTAAAGGAAGATCGTAAATTGAGAACCCAGGCATAAATGCTCTTAATCAGTTTAATTATATGAATAGATTCGAAATTTTTTCATTCATGTGAAATTTTATAAATTGCATAAAATGTAAAAAAAAAAATCTAACTTTAAAGAATAAAAATGCAAAAGGTATCAGACCTATGAATATAATCTTTCATTATTTAAGAGGTTTTTGAATGAAGAGCTTATTTCATGGATGCAAAAGGTATCAAACCTATGCCCCTTATAAATGGACAATACCTTAAGAAGTATTTTGCATAACCAACAAATGTGTTATGCTACTTACCAAACATTAGAAGTCAAAATTGACTTGAAAATTATTATTAAAATAATTATTTGCAATAAGAGATTGTTGTTACTACTTAAGCTCAAAGGATAAAAAAAAGAAGGAAATTTTATATTTCTTATAAAGCAAGGATTCTTTTCATCCTCTTCAACTAATCCAAGAGAAACTCTATTTAAACAAACAAAGATAAATCTCATTGATTCAATAAGCCTAAAGGTCAGATCAATAGTATAAGCTCAACAAGTCTAAAAGATGGAGCTCAAATGTGCAAGTATGGTTCAATATGGTCAAGAGAGTCAAACTAGCTCTCAATTATTAAACATAAGTTTAAATAGTATGAATAATCAAATACTAATTCAACAAGGTACAAAAAAAGGATCACTATTGATGTAAGTTTATAAGCCGAAAGGTGTAGAACTACTTTGTTATCTCTAAATACTTTAAAAGCCGAGTTGACATATAATTATATAAGCTCAACAAACTTTAAAAGTGTCATGCTAATAGTATATTAGTTCTCAAACTCCAGGCGGTTGAACGGATGCATTGACTCAGCAAACTATAAAGGCCAAGTTAATATGTGATATTTGGATTCAATAAGTCCAAAAAGAAATGAATCTAAATATTTAATTTTAATTTAATAAGCTTAGAAAAGATTGAATTTAAATATTAAATTTTGATTCAACAAGTCCAAAAAGGATTGAATCTAAATATTAAATTTTATTTCATCAAGTCTAAAACGGGTCGAATCTAATATTATTTTTTGAATCAATAAGCCTAATGGTTAAATAATATATTAAATTCAATAAAGAGTTGAATTAATAATATTTCTCTCACAAATTTAAGGAGGTTATGTAAAAGCAAGCTAACAAAAGAAAAGAAATGAAAATAAGAAAATCTTTAGTCATAAAATTCACATGGAGTACATATAAAATGACATGAAAATGTTTATATTCAAAAGAAATAAAATAAAATAAAAATAGAATTTTTTATTTTGGCTATAGTGTCGAGGTGTTGCCTTGGTCTTCCAGAAGAAACAACTATTCGGTCTAGCTATCAAATTACGGTACATTGTCGCGTCGATCTTGGCGCCGAGTCATTATCCTGGCTATTGAGAGGGAATAGTTACCAGTCCACTATTATAAATAGGAGTGAGCAGTTCACTCCAAAAATCTTTTTTCCTACTTGACTCCACTCTCTATAAACTGGTGCTCACACTTCACTCTAAGCTTTCTCACTTCAGGTAAAGAATTTATATTCTTTTTTACTAGTTTAATAAAATTCATCATTGATCTTTGATCCAATGTGAAAAATTTGGAGATTTGAAGACTTTTGCCGTTAAGTTTTATTCCAGCGTGAGACGAAAACCCTATCTCGTCCGTTGATCTTAGATCAGGAATAAGGAGAAGAGTGTTTCACACTATACGATTTTGAAATCTAGCACTGTGAAGATGAAATGTTGTCAAAATTCCTAAAAACATTTGAAAGATTCACACTTTAAATTCAAAATTTGGCCTACAGTGCCAAGGCGTTGAATATCGACCGCCTCGAAGTATTCATATTACAAGAGACAACGCCTAAGAATTAGTCATGGCAGCTTTAATGAAATCCTATACCACGCGCCATACCCACATGCCACTTGGAATATGACTTAAAACATTTTGATAAAAAAATTAAAATCCACAACATGGTAGTTGTAGAGAAGGCCATAGCTATGTCGCCTCTATGAAAAGGATTTAGAAAATTTTCTGGGGAAAAATAATATCCCACAATGTTGTGTGAAGATAACCTGGCACCCACCTCTTGGGTTCTTCATTCTATCTCCAGGGTCGAGGTGTTGGCATATTAAACGCGGCTTGTACCTTATGACTTTCTATTTTAAAATTTTTATTTTTTTATCCTCTTTATCTTGGAGTATCAATAGCGACAATAATACACAAGAACATATAATTATAAAAAAAGAAAAAAAAATTATTGCTAAATTTGAATATTACAATTACAAAATAAAAAAAAGAAGAAAAGAAGAAAAAAATACAAACGAGGGCGAAGTTAGTAGTCGTACTCATTGCTACCCTCTTCTTCATCTTCTTTCTCCTCCGTGCCTGATAACGGTGGGGTAATCACACATGGCTGATATTGAGATGTCGTAGGTGAAGTGATATGGCTAGGATTGGCAAGATTGTAATTCTAAAATATGTTGATTAGTATAGTGTTGAATTGGGCCATGTAGGAGAATTGCATATGCTGTTGATTCATATGATGATTAAATTTATGTTCTAGCATCTCTTGCCTATGACTAGTCTTATCCACCCTCTTCCGCAAATCCAAGACCTAGCTGCCAATCTCTTGAACTTGCTCGGGCAAGTACTTGGGAGTTTGGGATTTAGATCGGGGAGGACGTGAACTCTCTCCCACTTCAAATCTATTCCCGAGTCCCCCAATCACCCTCTTCGTTAGAGGGGCTTTCTGAAGGATTATCTTCTTATAAGGACCTCCTACCGCACCCATTACTATACATAAACCATAAATAAGAGAAGGGTGGCTGTACTGGACATTAGTGCTCCGGATTTCGATCGAGAACCCCGTTTGAATAGCAAAATTTGATATAGCTCTATCCTTGGTAACCTCATTGATGTTACCAGAGAGCATAAGCTTAACATAACTGAAATAGTGTCAAGCCTTAGAAGTGGATGTCATTCCGGCGGTAGGAAATTGATAATCATTTACTCGTCATTTTCATTACACGCTTTTATTTCTGCCACAAAGAAAAAATAATCTCATTGAAATCGGGATGATCATTATGGTAGGGGAGATATTGATTATGTTCAATATTAGGGAGATCGTGATATTTGTTTATAACCTTCTTGTCATAACTTACTAGCTTTTCCCATGCTTTATTGTCGATCCGTGCATTCTGAAGAATTCACCGGATGATGCAAGTTGTTGTCGAGCCTCACACCTTCCCTTGATTATCCCCTCCACGATTCGGAAATCTCTTTCCGTAATCGGTGCTATGAAGGAGTGTCGCCTCTCCTCGACGCGACTGATGAAGCGGTTGGCATCACTAGATGCCCTCTTCTTGCCCACTATTCTTCTAAGGGAAATGATTAATAGTGAAAATTAGAAAGCGGAAAGAGCTAGAAGAGAAAGAAAATCTTTAAGATAAGGGATCATTGAATAAAATTCTTTTGACTTCTATTTATAAATCGAGCCGATCATGGCTAAAAACGCTAAGGCGCCCTCTGAGATACTAACATGGCCTTGGTTCCGGATGATCGAGTCTTGGGTCGTCTCGTGTTCGTCGGCCAAAAAAGAGATTTAATTATAATAAATTTCATAAGTGATGCGTGGGAAAAGAGGGCAGCGCTACAACGATCTAACCCGGTGTCGTGACACTCATTAAAACGAGGCTGTCATTTTCCCTTAAAACCCGCAACATTCTGAATTTTGGCCGATCTGTGTTATATGACATTGTTCAAACAGGTCAAATGATAATGTCGCATCGGATACTACATACTTATATTACATATGCAATCGAGGCGAGCCTCTCATTTGCCCCATGTCATGCCACATAAGCAATGGGCTCCACTATTATAAAGCCGTGGCACTAGATCCCAGCGTCAAGGCATTGGGTCTTAAAATGAGAATTTTATGTACTTTTAGTAAGATTTAAATTTTTATTCGTTTGTTATGCAAACAATACTATGCCTATCTAATATGTGGATAACTCATCTATATGACAATTCAAAGGATGTAAGTTTTGTTTTACTATTCATTTGTTATGCAAACACTCTAATTTTGGCATTCTAAAAGGGGGATGTAAGCCCTACCTTTTATGTGTTCATCATATGAACATCTATTCGTTCGCCATGTGAATACCCTGTAATTCATTTGCCACACGAACAAATTTATATCCATCCACCATGTGGAAAACCGTGATTTTTTTGGCATTCCAAAGAGATGTAAGCCAAGCCTCCTATTCGCTTACCATGTAACATATATTTGTTCACAATGCGAACACCCCATAATTCGTTCGCCACACAAACAAATTCATATCCATCCATATGGACAACTCTGATTTTTGGCATTCTAAAAGGGATGTAACCCCCAACCTTTTGTGCATTCACCATGTGAACATCTATTTTATTTGTCGGTAACACCTCATAATTGGTTTGCCATGTGAATAAATTCATATCCGTCGACCATGTGGACAATCGTGATTTTGGCATTCCAAAGAGATGTAAGCCTAGTCTCTTATTCGCTCACCATGTGAACATTTGTTGCCATGTGGATACTACATAATTGCTCACTATATGAACAAATTCATATCTACCATGTGAACAACCCTAATTTTGACATTCCAAAGGATGTAAGCCCAGTCTCTTATTAGTTCACCATATGAATATTTGCTCGTTCGCAATGAGAACACTTTATAATCTGTTCATCACATGAACACTCTTACACCACTTATACTAAAAATTCTAAGTCTCCTCGAGATACCTGAAACGAGACAACTCATGACTGCTAATCAGATTCTCTGGACATTACGACTATGTCTCTCTGATGTTGCTAAGCTGGAATAATGTAATCTCGGGATGATGGAATCATAGGATTTTGATCGGGACTACACTCATATTTCCTACAAGATTGTCATATATGCCACACACACCTATAGACACCAATTGCATATCAGATAAATATGTTTGTTTTCAACCTTAATCGAGAGTGCTTTCTTACTGCGATAATATGAGTAATTAACTATGGAGGCTTGCATATGGAAGTAGAACCCATATCAAAATAAACTCAACATAAATGTTAGGAAATTTAGTTGAATATATATCTTTATGAAGAAACATACTCCCAGTCCATCCCATAAAGATGGCGGAGTGCATCCTTGAAGGTATTTTTTTTAGATCGATTAGGAAATAATCATCAAATAAAAATTTTGCTACAATAATAAGATTGTGTCTCTCAAATATAAACATAGATAATATGGGATAGAAAAAGTTAAAACTAATTGTCTCTCCTGTATAGCCTAAAGATAATGGTAAACTAGCCCTTTAGATCACGGGACAATGAAGAAAGTAGTTGATCAAGTTTAGATTCTTGAACATCCATCCATAAACATTCCTCATTTATAGCAGCAATTGCTTATCTCATTATAGATCTCATCTCTAAAAGGTCTTGCCTTCTTTGTTGCAAATCTCTTAGCTCAGTAGAAATATCAAAAGTTTAAGCTATGCATTGGAAAGCTCCTTATGAAATGATCTTAAGATTTTGAGGTCATGCTCAAGATCCATACGGACTAGAGAAATTTCCTCACATTAATGAATATATCAGAAAAGAACTTCTAATAAGTTATATGCAATTGGAACAATTCAAACTCAATGTCTCGACAAATGAACTCCCATAATTGTAATTTCTTCGCTTTAAGACTCAAAGTAGCAACACAATCTAGTAGTGAATTTACTACTGCACAAAAGCTTGAGAGCTCAGATAAGGCATCCAAATTAACACTCAATAGTAGGTTGCATAATGCCATCATTATTAAAGCAAACTCTCAGAGGAACTACTATTAGTTGATCTTAGGGATCTAGAACTTATCCTAGAAATATAGCATGAAAGCTCTAAATCTAGATGACAAATTGATATATATTAGTATGATAAAGTATAATCATGAAGATTATGGAAAGAAAATTTTAAAAAAATTCTAGATAAATGTTCTAGAATTATGTCCTCCGAGAAGAAAGGAATTGGGTGATTTTTCACATAAGAATCAAAGTTTAGTGTGGAATCTCATGAAGGATCACTCACCATCACCCAAGTAGAGCTTGACATAGATGATCAAATCTAGATACTATGACGGTTAGCTGAGCCTTTACAAATGGATTCTCAATATCATCTTCAAATAGTTTTTTTGTGATGTGATCGCCACTGATAAGCTCAGTAGATTGTGAAATTGCACTATTATTGGTTGATAGGATTAGTGTGGAATCAATATTAATTGGCTCTTGCAATGGTTCTTTATCTATAGAAAAAAAATAGCAAAATATAAGTTCCAAATTATACATGATGAGATTTGTTGACCTCCACACACGATCCACGAGTCGAATTGGATTTATGGAGCAAATTCAACAGACTTCGAATGCGATATCGTGCGAATTGAACCTTAAATATACTAAATATTGTCGAAATGACTTTCGATTGACAAACGGACTTCGCCATCACTCTCAGAACGTCAAAATTGATCAGAGTATACATTTTGCACAATCTGATGGTTGATCGATCAAGAGATCGAATGTCGATCAAATCGCATATCGAATCGAGGTAGCGATCTAGCGGCTCATTCGTCGATCACGCCGTTAGTGTTGAAATGTCTAAACTTATCAAATGAGATGCGTTGATTGGATGAGTTTAAATAATCGGTATAAGTGATAATGCGATTTTACGAAATTGACTGATTGTTGCACTTTGAACGAACTTTTCATCACGGTGCGTCATTGGTTGAACATCAAATATCTAAAATTGATATATATATTAACTATATGATTGTGTCATCACAAAATTCTAAATTATGGTTGATTTTCACTTAAATAAGTATAGGCTCTTATAAATATCCTTTTATATCTAACCCTAATATCATATAACACTCCCATCCATAGCCTTAAGCAGACTCAGCGCCGCAAGACTCCACTCCTCTTCCTGTTGGACGCATGTGAGCAGCTGCTTGTCTCCCCTCCCGTTCTCATTTTCTCTTGGACGGGAAGCCGAAGAACCACGCACCACCAGCCAACCCTCTTGACCAAAGCTGCAAGTCTCCTCCTCCTTTCGAGCTTCTTTCGTCTCTCCCTCTTCCTTTTCGGTTCCTACCCTCGATCGGACACCACTTGGCCTCTCGTACTTGTCGCTTCACTCAAGGCCGAATGGCACCAAGCCTTGCAACAGTCCCGGCTACTCCAACTCGACGCAAACCTCACGACGGTTGCAGGTATCTCCGATCTTCCCTGCTCCTAGGTGAGCACCACACCACTGTCCCTCTCTCGCATTTCCTCTGCTCAATACAACACTCCGTCCGCTTCTCTATACATTTCCCATTAACACAAAAGTCTTAACAACCTTCTTTCTCTCTCACATAAGTCTGTTGCTTGCCCTTATTTGTTTCTTTGAGGTTTAGTCTATGCCACTGCCAACCTTGTCTAAAGCTGCTGCTTGATTTCTTTTTTTTTTTTTATATATACTTGCAAAGTTGAAGTTAGCACCATGAAAGCACAATGAGAGCTTCACTTTACTCTAAAGATAGTGCTTAGGGTCAGTTATATAGGATGTTACCTAAGCTGCTCTTTGAATCCTTTGGAATATTCTCCTGCAAACTTTCTATCCTATCAACGTTTTGTAGGCCAATTTGATGATGATGATGTGGTTCTTGAGTTTGCTAAAAGATGTGGTGTGGTGATTATTGAGATTGAACACATTGATGCTATTATCTTAAAAAAAGGGGATTAAGAGTAAGGAGTTGGACCATCAAAATCTCCCACTTAAATTTTCTTATCTACATTTTGTCAATTATAGCCACCTAGTTGATGGGATAGATTAGGATAAATGGAGGGTGAGATTGCAAGATCCAATATTGTCATTCTGTTAATTAAATGTGTTTTAATCTAACTATGTTTAAAGTCTACTACCCAAATTAGCAACTTCAATAGTAAAGTTGTATGACCTAAAGTTGTCAATCTCTTATTCAATTCATTTTGGCCAAACCCCATTATTCAATTATCCCTTCCTTCTTTGTCTAAATTAGTAATCAAATTGTGTTTAAATCCATCCAAAGAACTCACCCCTATAGCCAATTCGAACCTTCTAGCATGAAGCATGAATGCAAAACATGAGCTCGTTGGATCATTAAAAAAAAAGTACCCGTATTCATCTTTCTTGGCATGGCGGAAAAATCTGTGTTATATACAGGTACTTCAAAGACCCATACATATTTTTTTTGATATTGTGGTATGATGCATTCGATCGTGGTGTTTACACCACCTATACATGACTTTTTTGGCATGGTGGGTCCAACAGTAGCCCACATGTGGACGGCGTTGGGATCTTTGTCCAAATCTCATATTGATCAAGGGCTAAACAACTTAATATATTCAACCATAAAATTAAAATTAACTGTTTAAATTGACATTCGGTATATATCTGCATTACCTTTCTATGTAGGAAATCGTGTTTATCGTCTTGAGACTTATATATGTTTTTCTTGGTGAGATGGGACTTTCCATTATTTACACACTCATATGTCTTTTTGGTGGGCAACGTACCAAAGTAGTCCCATCGGGGGCAACAGGATCTTTCGAAATGTTGTCAAAATTTTGTTTGAAAATCTATACTTGCAATGAAATTCGATCAAAATAAATAGCACTATTCAAGTTCCCTAAATTTAAATTGATACTGAATTGAATTTTATGTTATAGATGAAATGGATTTGATATAAAATTGAAAGGCTATGCTCTAAATAAAATTCGAATTCAAAATAAACCGATTTAATTATAACTTCTGAGCTCAAAATTGAAAATTAATGATGGCACCAAATTGATTCTTGGACTATAAAGTTTGGAGGTAAAGAACATTTATATGATTCAAATTTTAAGTGAGCTTAAAAGATGGATTGAGTAAACATGAATGATACTTTATAGTTTTTCATTTCAACATGATATAAAGGCAAATCTAATTGAATGCGTAATTGGGTTATTGGAAGTTTATAATAGAATTGAATTATAACTTAAAAAGTATAAAGTCAAATGAGGCTTGTAGATAATTTCAATAAAATTCGATTGAATCTGAAAGCTCAATTTCAGGCAAGACTAAATGGAAATAAACTAGAAAATAAATTGACATTATATCTTATAAGTTGGCCTATAAGATGAGAGCTTGACTTGGTGGCTTACTAATGAGTACGAAGTATGATTTGTTAATGAATGACCCAATCACTTTATGATTCATTGAATGAATCAGAAGAACTTAAATGAAATTTGCAAAGAACTTTATAGTCTGTTGAAGAATGTATATGTAATTCCTTGCATTACATCGTGTTGAATGAATTAAAGGAGACTCATTCTATGCACATAAAGGGATTTGTGATAAGGCTTGAAAACTAGCCTTTAAACATTAATGGAGTTTGATCAAGAAGTGCACTGAACTTAATAACTTGCTAGTAAGCATATGAAGGCTTACGTAATATTTAAGTGTTTACCTTCAAACAGTCTATGTGCTTGCTAGTGAGTTTAAGTTGAACTCTTCAATAAACAATTTGATTTTATATAAGGTAAATGTAAGTGATCAAATATATTTGAAATTAAGTTTCATCGAAGCTTAAAAATCTAATTAGTCATTGCCTGATTGCAAATAAATCAATTTTATTTTAGATGATTGAATGAAAAATTGAAAATGTCTTCTAACGATACACATTAATCTTGCTGAGACGTTGACTTAAATTCTAAATAGACTTCAAATATATTAATTTTGCATAAATTATAAAGCCAACTATCACTCAATTTAAGTGTTTAAGAATTTGTGCAATCATTTGAAAGAAATGAACTCTTGTACGAAATATAAAACAATCTTCAACTTAATTTGATCTTTCTAAAATTCTTATAAGCGTTCTAAATCACCTGCCTGACCAGAGGATCTTTGCGTGAGTTGATTGGTTGGCAGGTTAGAAAACTTAATGATGTTATAGCTTTCTCCTCGAGAAAATCTCAAGATCTTAATTTTGTGTAATGACAATATTATCTCCAACTTTCTAATGATGGCTGAGTTGATCGAGAATATCAACCGGATGAGTCATTATTATCAAAATATCTAAGATATTTATATTCGATAATCTCAAATTCAAAATTCTCAAAGTGTAAATTTAGATCTGATTCTCTATTATTAAATTAATAGAGTCAACAGGAACTGGAACAATAAACTAAATGATCAAGCGAACTTATATACCTCGATGATGGCAGTATTAAATGAAGATTTCAACTGGAGGGGATACTTATCATCAAAATACGCAGTTCAAATCATTATTCTAAATTAATTATCAATATAAATATAAAATCGACAAATCATTAAGTCTAAATGGTTAAATGAAATTCATAATGTAAAACTTAAAACATATGCTCAATCCTTCCTTAATTATTTGTTGAATGACAAATTAAGAAAACGTTAGCTCACAAATGAGCCAATATCGTCAAGTGTATTTTTATGTTCGCTCACCTCAATCTCACGCTAAGTAAGGATGTGACCCGTGTTTCTATTTGCGTTTGTAAGCTTATGATGCGATTCTGACAGTCCTCGATCGTGGTCGTCGTCAAATAACCATTATCTTACGATCGCGATGTTGTATGTTCTGTCTACCCTTTGAGATGCGACCATACCTGCAGATAAAACATTCAGGTGTAGGTAAACTTAAAAACACTCCCACGCCAAGTCTATTTTTTCGACACATAGCGTATTTATTTGGCAAAGTCGCGATGGATTTAGATTCTTTTCCACATGTGAAATAAAAGGAACAACCATGAAATTAAAGATCTTTCAAAGCTTTGTCTTCATCTTCCCAACCATTCTTTAAAGTCTAATGAAAATCTCAAAGTATCTTTAAATTCCTCAAGCCAATCTATCTTGTAACATCATTAAAATTCTCTTGAATGGTGTAATTTTAGCCTAAAACCCAAATATGAAAAAAGTAATACCTAAAGATAAGTGGAGCAACAAAATCGATGAACTTATTGCATGTATATCATATTCAATTGTTAAAAGTACATTTACAATATAGTAAGGGTATGTATTTAAAACCCCAAAAAAAAATAGTAATTCCAATACTCTTAACAATAGAAGATCCTTTAGGTTTTAGGAAGAACGACATAAAAGTAGATGGAATACCTTTGCCAATATCTTCAAAAGAGTTTTACATTGAGGATATACTCTAATAATAGAAGTTGATGTTAGTCTATCTCATTTTACAACTCACTCTAAATGAGTAGAGCTCCTTCAATCTCTAACAATCAAAGAATATGCAAGAAAAGAAATAAAAATACACATAAAAAGTAATAGGATAATAAAGGAAAGAGTAGACGAAGGCTCCCAAATTCATTTTTGACCTTTAGCTCATTTATGCAATGGTTCTTTAGAAGTATGAGCCATATGCCGAAAGGAAGGCAAATGTCTGTTGGGCGACTACCGAAATTTGTGGCTATACATATGAAAGCCTAACTCTAGCAAAGAAGAGAATGTATAATTAATCTATGATTGTCATAAATGACTAATTCTAGTAATTGTCTTATGGAGTTATGTAAAAATGAGAACTGGTACCCAGAGAAGCCATAGTCAATGAAGTTGTCTCTAAACAAGTGGATAATGATAGTAATCTCAAAGAACAGACATGCACTACACCTAGAATGATCTAAGCCATCCGGAGGAATAGCTTGATTAAACCAACCTATCGGCTATTTTGTCGATTATATCCCTCTAAAATCATAGAATCATAATGTGATGTGAGCTAAACGAGTCTCAATCTATAAAATACTCTACAACACGTCGGTAGCTTGCTCTTGAGAGTATAATAGGTGATGCAGAACATCATGTGGATCAAAAAATTAGAGCTAAAAGTTCAATTATAAGAGTGCAAGCAAATCTCATGATAGGAGCTCAATTAAAAAAATTTGAATTTTGAATTTTATTTTTGAATTTCAATTATAACTTCTAGAAGTTGTAATTTTTGATTTTTTAAACATGCATGGCTTAACCATTACTTAAATAATAGAAGATAAATCAAATTTAATAAGGTGGTTGGCACCTTCCTTCAGTATTAGCCACCCACCCTTCCCCACATCACCTCGCCCAAAAAAAGTTTTTTTTTTCAATGACGCTCAATGAAATTTTTTAGCTTTAGATGATAAAATTACTTAGGAGATTTTTTTTCTTTATGTTAGTTCTTGGTAGCTAAGTTTAACCTTTTCTTAGTGGGATTGGTGCTTAAATTGTATGTCCCCTCTAACCCCCTCTCAACACTTTTCCTAAATTATTCTCACATCTCCTATATCCTAATTAATTTCTAAATCAAACCATCTATCATCCAAGTCCTCAAATCTACTCTAAGACTTTCTTGAAACCTCAGAACCCAAATTAGGTGGACAGTTATCTAGTTTTGTTTCTTCCACCATTACAATGTCTTAAACGTCACCAAACTCCATCAAATATTCTAGATCAAAGTTTACATCTTGAACAACCATCTACCATCATTTCCCCTTGTTTAAAGTACCTTAAGCTTTTTTTCATAAGAGATAATTCAAATTAACTCAAACTAGCCCAATCTAGACTTCTTTTGGTATTTTTTCTACTAAATCACTCAAAAGGGTTCATCATTCTATCAACAACTTCAGATCGAAAGTTAACATCCTAAGCTAACAATAAATAATAAATACTTGCCATTTACAACACTTAAAAGTCTTTTTCTTAAGTGATCTTTTAAATCTATCCTAAACTAGCCTAAGCTTGGTTAGTCTTACATCCCTTCCACTAAATCCATCTAATCTAGTCACCTCTCCACTACAAACTCCCAATCTCTGCTGAAGATCTTAAACTAAAAGCTCACATTCATTTTCATTTAATAATCCCACCAAAGAAAATATCCTACCAACATCAATAGGTTTGCCTCTATCTATAAGAGCATCTGTAAAGGTCACACCCAAACATTGAATCCACACATTGCATAAAAGTGATAGATAAAAGAGATGAAAACAATCTATCATATGAGCAAACATAAACATCTAGATCTAATCACGATTTATAGTAGTTGTAGTTCTACATAATAACATAATTAGATGGTTCTCTTTTAAATAAGGGGTCTTAGAACGTTGAATGCTCCAAAAATATGAATGTGGATCTATCCATGTATATAATATCATAGTGCCTCTACATCATAACAGTGCTCAGAGATCACAGTTACTCTGTCGAGGCCATGATATAAATAATATATTACAACAGGAGTTAAAAAAAATCCTTTCACCATGGACAAGTAAGCTAGCTATTAGATGAGTGGAATGGTGAAAGAGTTTACTAAATATAGAAAATATAAAATAGCATAGCCATGCAGCAAGAAAATTCACCAGAGATAATTTTTCACTAACACCTCAAGCTAGAATATGATGAAAATCAACACTTGCCTCAAGCCCAATTATAATCTTAGGGGCTTCCACAGATAACTGTAAACTAGATCCAAATAGATCATCAAGATGAGCAAAATGTGATGTGTGCACCTCTTCTTGAAGAAAACTTTCTGACCATATGTTAAGGATAATGGTCCCGTGATGACCATGTCCTGATCTTCTCTCTTTGAAAAGCTTCTGATAATGAACTAATACATGATGGAGGCTAAGAAGGCATATGTACTCTTTTCTTTTATGTTGACTAGATGCATGATGCTGATGTAACTCATGATCAGGGGGATGCACTTTTGACATGGAATCCTCAAGATAGAAGTCCAAAAATATCTTGCATACTGCATATTTGTTAATGTAATCGTTATCTCATGGAAATCAGTCTAGCAAGTATTAGTTTCTTAACTCTAATGCTCCACTATGCCATGAATTTAAGAGAAAGGAAGACGATTATAATCAAAAATTGATGTTTAAACTACATAATAAATACCAGCTCTTTTGAGAATTTTATGATGCATCTTTAAAACATAACGAGCCCAAGGAAAATATCTCCGTAATGGTTGAAAGAGTGTCAAACATAGATTTAGGGCTTCATTCTTCTGCTTCATGGTGCAATATACAATAGTTCAAAAGCCGAATAACACCTGTGGGAGGAACACTATTTGCAGCCGATTGGAGTATATTTTAATTGCTATAACTGAGATGATCAACAGTTCACTCCAAAAGAGTAGTTTCATTATATCTCAACTTTAAATTAATGATCCAATCAGTAGGATTATGCCCCACTAGTAGAATTGAATCAAAAGAAGAAATACGGGAAGACTATCACAACTTAAACAACCCTTCTATCTCACATTATACAATAGCTCAAAAGCCAAATAACACACGTGGGAAGAACACTATTTACTGATTGGATTATATTTTAATCGTTATAACTTGAGATGATTGACAGCTCACTCCTAAAGAGCAGTTTCATTATATCTCAACTTCAAATTAATGATCCAATCAGCAAGATTATGCCCCACTAGTAGAATTGAATCAAAAGAAGAAATACAGGAAGACTGTCACAACTTAAACTCCTTCTATCCTAGAGTCAATCTAAGATGTGTTGATTATACACCTTGTGTATCTCACCATTTGATTTGATGATAACAAATCTTATATAAGAAGAACTAATTATTTCTTTGCAGGATAAATTATTCATATTAATCATTATGAATGTCATTCTTAATTTAGATTTATATTGTTGATAAATATATATATTTTTGATGTTACTAATCAAGTTAAATTCAAGTGTGTTGGAAAGTTCTTCAACTCCAGGTTCTACTGTTAATTCATAATGCTAAAGCTATTGGACTTGAACTGGTTGAGAATTTTTCTAAGATTAATTATATTAAGACAAATGAAATACTAAAATAAAATAAATCATTCATTCATTTCAAAATAATTTATTTCAGAATTATTCATAAATTCTATATTTTATATTTATAATTATTCTTTAAAATTATTCAATTTTGGATAATACGAACTAAATGCATAAACATGTTACATTTATTGTGCCTCCATGCAAGTTAAATTAAGTTCACATCTCATTAAACTATTTTCATGCTAAAATATATTCAATATCCATTTATTACATGCATAAAATTTAGTTATCCTGAAATTATTTTTTATATTATTTTTCTCTCTCCTATTATCCTAATTTTCTCTCCTATCCTATTTTTCATCCTAAACTTTTTTTGGTAGTTTTTTCGTGATTATTTGCTAAATAAAGTTTGTGAGAATTATTCAAATCATTTTCATAATTATCTCATATTTTTAAAAAAAAATAATTCATTTATTGAATCTTTAATTTGAATTATTTTTGAATTCAAATTGAACAATCCTTTGATTATATATGCAAATTTGAACTCCTCTCTTTATGGAATGTTATGTGGTTGATCATATGCTAATTTAGTTTATTTAATTTGAATTAATTTGAATTAATTTGAGTTAATTCAAATTTAATTAAAATAAGTTATGGAATTATCTTCTTTCATTTTATATAAATTTTATTTTTGGAAACCTCCTTTGGCCAATCATATTTTTATTCAAATTCAAAGTAATCTTTTAATGAAAACTGATTTAAACTCTCATAAGATCTGATCTATCATCATTTAATTTAAATTAAGTACATTAAAATAAATTTAATCTTTTTTAGGAAAGTAGAATAGCCGAATTTTAATAATTCCTTTGGATTTAATACTCTCCTAGTTTCCCTCATCTTGGCTGACACTCTTAATCTCTTTTCTTATAAATAATGTTTCTCAGACTAGACTAATCTCTCTTGAAAAATCTCTCTTAGAAAAACCCTCTCTTGGCCGAATTCTTGCAAAAACTCTGGGAGATATTTTCATAGTGAATCAAGTACTAATTTCTTCATTCTTCTTCCATCTTCCATCTTCCATCTTTCATCTTCCAATCTACAAGTGATTGGCTTGAAGATTGCATAAAAGAAGTTGGTGGATTGGTGGAAATTCATTTTGGTCGAAAGTTGTTAAGGTTCTTTTTAATTTATTTCATTGCTCCTCTTGTGTGAGACCTTGATTTCTTGTTGGGCTAAGACTCTTTGGTATTTGGTCAAATTGATTTGTGCTTTACACATCTATTCATATACTTTCTCAAGTTGGCCGAAAACCTTGTGTGGTTTTGATTAAAATTTTTTGTTTACAAACTCTTCTCTTCTCTTTATTTTTATATATGCTAAAGTGAAATTTATATTATGAAAATTAGTTGATAAAGAACACTTGTAAGTTGCAAGTTTTATTTTGTTAAATAGTTTCATTTTTTGCACAAGTGATATTCCTTTTTGAAAAGAGTTTTCAAATTGAGTTCATGTGATTTAAGATTTCATTTTACATTTGATCTTTTGAAAACTCAAAGTTTCTTTTGTAAAAGTAATTGATCTAGCTTTCAAATCTTTATTGTGCTACATTTTCAATCATTAACATTAAATCAATTTGATTTCAAGGTATTACATTCACATCAAATAGTTTAAAGTTTCATTTGCATCATTTACATATTTTAAGTTTAATCATTACTTACATATTTAAATATCAATTAAAGTGAGCTATATTTCTTTCATTTAATTTCAATTGCTTGGCTAATAGTGTAGTTAAGTTTTGAGAGCAAAATTGTTTTAAAATTGAAAGTTCGGTACCTTTATATTCCTCTTTCTTGTTCTATTGTTGGGTTGTACTTGCCCGTTAAGGAAGGTATGTGATTGGGTTGGGCTTGCTCATTAAGAAAAGTACGGTGTTGGGTTGTACTTGCACGTCAAGAAAAGTATGGTATTGGATTGTACTTACCCGTGAAGGAGAGTACGAGAGATTTGTTATAATCTCAATTTTGATTATGTGAATTCCTAGCCGGGTGGTAGAATGAATAGTTTTGAGTTTGTAGAATCACATAAAAATCTTTGTATTCTTTTTATTAATTTTTCTACACTTTACTTTTCTGTACTGTTATTGATTGTTGCTATATTTCATTAAAGCATAATCATTAAAGGTTTAAGTCTTCTACAACATTAAAATTAAATTTTCTAAAGTTTATTTTTAAAAATCCAATTCACCCTCCCCTCTTGGGTGTCATAGCCTCTTAATAAGATCTAATAGAATAAGATGACTCAGCTAGATGCAACTTCTACTAACTCATCGTGATATATAAAAATTTAGAGTAAGTGAAATTTAAAATCTCATCAACTCTTCATGAACAAACTCTTACATTTTGAATTCTTCTAATAGTCATTTCATAATTTAATCACAAGTCTGGAAGTGTATAACATCGAATATCAACATAAATATAGAGCAATTTTTATGTACCCAAAAAGATTTTATAATTTTTCAAAACTGTATAAGTCAAAAGTCTGTAGTCAATTCTCCTCCTTGTTCTTGCTTGAAAGTCATCAGTCATTAAGCTAATAACTCAGAAGATAAGTATTACTAAAATAAACCCAAAATACGACATAAGAAATAACGTGTATAAACATTTGAGCCTTGCAGAAATATAACAGTAAATAAAGCATGATATCATGTGTAAGGACTAAGCAATAATAAAGACATGCTAATAAGTATAGGAACTAAACAATAGTCTATAAGGTTGTGAAATATAACAACAACAACAAGCCTTAATCCCACTAGGTGGGGTCGACTACATGAATCCTTCGTCTCCATTGTGTCCTATTATGTGTCAAATTCTCATTTAAATCAAGTATACTAAGATCATTTTTTATACATCTTAACCAAGTCTTTTAGGTCTCATCTTTCTTAATATAAATCTAATGCATCTACTCTCCTGTCAATCGGACGACGCTTTATGTAGCCAAATCATCTAAGGCGACTCTCCCTAATCTTATCTACCACTGGAGTTACTCCAACTTTTTCCCAAATATACTCATTTTGCATTCTATCTCTAAGAGTAAAGCCACTCATCCACCTAAGCATCCTCATCTCTGTAATACTTAACTTGGTCTTATGTTTCTCTTTATTGGACATCATAAGTCATTGTAGGTCTTACCACCATCTTATAAAATTTTCCCTTAAGTTTAAGTGAAACTTTTCTTTTCACATAATAAGGCGGATGCATTTCCACTTCAACCATCCAACTTGAATTCTACTAATAACATCTCCATCTATTTCACCACATTTTGAACAATGCCTAAATATAAAACACTCACTCTTATTAATGACTTGTTCACCTGTCACTACCACTACTTCTACAACTAAAATTACACTCCATATATTCGCTTTAGATCTACTTAAACAAAACCTTTAGACTCTGAGTTGACCTCCATAATTCAAGTTTTTTGGACTCCCTCAGTCTTATCAACAAGAAGAATGTCATTAGCTAAAAGCATACACCAAGGTACATCTTCTTGTAAATGCTTAAGAACATCCATAACTAAAGTAAAAGATAAGGGCTTAAAGTCGTCTTGATGTAATCCAACCAAATAGGAAAATATTTTGTCAATCCTCCTTGTGTTTGGACACAATGTCTAGTATACATATCCTTAATGACTTGAATATAATATTAACTCCTTTCTATTCTAGAACTCTCCAAAGAACAATCTCTTGAAACTTTATCATAAGCTTTCTCTAAATCAATAAATATCATATGTAGATCCTCCTTACTTTCTCTATGCTTCTCCATCAAACCCCTTAACAAATGTATAGCATCCATAGTAGATCTACGCATGAAACCAAAATTTGAGAAACTTCACGTATCACATCGTAACTTATGCTCAATTACTCTCTCCCATAATTTTAATGTATGGCACATTAACTTAATTCTTTATAATTTGCACACTCTTGTGCATCACCTTTATTCTTAAATATAGGAACCAACAAACTCTTTCTCCACTCATCTGACATCTTTTTAGTCTTTAAAATGACATTAAGAAAAAAAATTTGTAAGCCAAGAAATTCCTTGATCTCCTAAACATTTCACACTTTATTGGAATATTATCCAGGTCCTTGCTTTTCACATTTCATTTTCTTTAAAGCTTCACTAACTTCAGTTACTAATCTGACGATAAAATGAAATTCTCTATTTTTGTTTAGGTATTAAGGTTCTTAACATCAATCGTATTTTTAGATCTTCATTGAAAAGTTTATCAAAATATCTCATCCACCTATTTTCAATATCCTTTTCTAAAAAAAATTTTATTATTTTCATCCTTATACACCTCACTCAACTATGTTTACTTCTCCTATCTCTTTGGTTGCTAACTTATATACATCTTTCACCTTCTTTGATCTAATCATTGTATATAAATCACTAAAATTTTTTTCATATACTTATTTTTTTAGAATCTGGTAAACTTTATATCTTTCCCAATTCTCAGTTTTACATCTAAACCAAGTTTTATAATATCTTATTTTTTTTATCTTTTCGACTCATCCACCACTATTCTTATTAAAGAAGCTTTTCCTTTTGATTCTCCAAGCATCTTTTAACTTTCTTAATTTCACTTTATTTTTTCCCACATAATGTTAGTTCATGAACATCCCAAATTCTAATCTCTTGTAGCTTGCTCTTAAAAATATTTTATTTGTGTTCTTTAAGTGTCCCATCTAATTAATGATAATTTGGCTTATTTTTCTCTTACAACCTTTCATCTTAAAATCTAAAACTAACAATCGATGTTGAATCTTAGATTTTTTTACTTGGAATATCTTTTCTTTCTGATCTAAACGATCTTTTTCTTGCTCGAAAATAATCAATCTGTTTTACTAGATCTATGTTTATAAGTAATAATATGTTCATCTCTTTTCTTAAATAAAGTGTTATACAATCATAAAGCTAAAAGAAAATCTAATATAATCCAAATTTTATTAGTCCTCCAAATCATAACCATGAATACTTTTAAAATCTTCCACTCTACCAATATGTCCATTTAAATCTCCTCCAATAAATACTTTTTCTTCAAGAGGTATCCTTTGTTAATTCATTCTAAAATTTTTTTTTTGTTCAAACAATAGTCTATAAGGTTGTGAAATATAAGTAGTAAATAATTAAAATAAATATACATATAGGAAAATGACTTTATGAAGTTTCATTCAGTTCTAGATCAATTTATTTTTATTAGAAATATTATTATATTTGTATATATTTGACTCTTATAAAATATGAGGATATCAAGATATATAAGTTATTATAGATGGTACGTATCTACACTCTGACGACACGACATCAATTAGTTTAATCCAACTTGCATGCCAAGAGTCGAGAATTCTAGGATTCCCAATCAAATGCTTATCTTATTAAAATTTTTTCTTATTTGCATAGGTTATCGTAAAATAGTCTATTTATAGCAATTTCATGATATTTTTTTATAAGCATTACTCTTCATTTGGTGATTATAATACACACGGAATATTTTTTATTATGCATAGATTGAATGTCATCAAGAATATGACTAAATTAAATCATTGTAAATCAATTAAGCATAATTCATAGGTTGTATAGAAATCAATCTGATATAAACAAAAATATGAAAAAAATTTAAATGCAATGAATAAATAATCATAGGAGGTAATGGTAGATGTAATATCCAATTAGTTTATTCCTAATTAATTTTGTTTTAGCTAATTAACCCGTCATCTTGTACTTATTCGTAGAAGCATTGTGGATTAAAAGCATTCGACGGCATATGGGATCGATCGAAAGGTAATACTTCATCATTTATTCATTCCCTTCATACTGCTCCTCTCATTCAGCTAATCAGTTCGTCTCCTCCTTTCCCTTCCCAGATCGGGACGGATTGACCGCGAAACGCCCTGGCCTAATCTCTGATTCACGAGCCGCTCGTTCGCGCCAGTCGGTTTTGACAATGCCGCTCAGGTAACTACAGTGCTTTCGAGTTTAAACCGGTCGGCCCTCGCTCCGCCACGCTCGTCGCTTGAACCGTCGCAAGTAAGTCTTACGGGTTGAAATCCGATGAACCCGTCGGCTTTTTGGATTTTTCTGGCCGACGGGAAACTTAGAGAATTTTGTGAGTTCTGAATTCTTTTTATTCCTCTTCTTTGACCTTCCTTGGTGTTGAAATGCGTGATTGGGGAGTTTCGGCGAAATCTTCTTTAGCTGTTAAGTAAGTTGTAGAATTATTGTGTATTAAAATAGGGGTTTAGGATTGGTATTTTTGTTAATTATAGTTTGTTAATTTAATCAGGTAATTAATATTGACATTAGTAGATTATTGGAATCGCTCAGATTTCAAAGATTATATGAGGAGATATCAATTTCGTAAGATTGCAGTTTAGGCGATACTAATGTTAATTATGAGTTTCATTTATGAGTTTTAAATGTATTAGAAGTATTTAGAAGAGTTATTTCATTATAGGTTGTGTACTCGAGGAGGAATAACATAAGTATAAAAACGAGGTGAGACATAATTCTTAATTTAAATTGATTTATAGTCCATGAATAATTTGTTTATCGATTTTTATAAATGTATGAATAATCTAGATATTCACTGTCTATTGTATCTTATTCTAAGCTCAATGATTATAAGCGGTTAGTTCATTTTTATTAGCATATGATTTCGTTGGGCGTATAGAATACATGTTGTAAATCATTATGATAAAAGCAAAATGTCGAAAATTGTGATAGGAAGCTATTTATAAATCTGCTTGAGATAGGCAAAAGTTACGAGATGAAGCTGGTAGGATCTTAGTATCCCACATTTTGAGGTTGGGAGTTAAGTCATGGTGCAATTTAGGTAGTAGTATGGTTGCCTCTACGCCCTTTTAGACGTGGACACTTTGTTATGAAGTCAAAACCTACTGATTATAAATGGCATTTAGAAAAATGATTTGATAAGCGAAATAACTTTAAATAAGCTCTATGACATGACATTGATCTGACGATCTACAGATATTGTTGGTTACATTGTTTACATTTCGTAGATTGTTCTGGTTTTCTCTTATGAAATTTAAATGTACATACGATTGTTCTCTTGTCTTGTTCGAGTTTCTTTAGCATTCTTGTCTCATGCTTTAGCTTATGATCTTCTGGATTGATAATTTTAGGAAAAGGCAAGATGGGTAAGCTGAATTTTGTTGATTTGTATAGTTTTGGGTGTATAGTTTTGGGAAGATTAAAGCTTTGGATGCATAAAATTTTATCGATGTCTTTTTCTCGTATTTATTTACAAACTTAAAGATTTCATGCTTAGTATTTTGATATATGAATTAATTAGTAGATGAATTGTAAATTTTGTGATGATTGATTAGATCACATTTACTGCTGTTATGATCTCGTTTGAGCGTGTGATTGGAATCCCATGTCTATCGAGTCATCCTATTACATTAGATTGACCCTAGAATGGGGTGGGTCATCTAGCAATGATAGAAATAAATAGAGCATGATTTGGATTTAGGGATAAGTGTTGAATTGATCAATCTGATAATGATTAATTTTGGGTTGGAATCCATATGTTCTTAATTTTATGCATGTATGATATTTAATAAATATGGATCAAATAAATAATTCTTATTATTACTTTTTGAAAATGTCGAAAGGTTAATTACCTCAAACCATCTACGAACTTAACTGGAGATAATTCTGAGAGAAATCTGACCGTTTGTTGATTTAGGTTTTGGGGTGTATAGTTTTGGGAAAATTAAAGGTTTTGGAGTATGCAAAATTTTATACGATGCTTTAGTTGCTCTGTATTTATTTACAAATTTAAAGATTTCATACTTCCAGGATTTGTGATATGAATTAATTAGTAGATGAATTGTAAATTTTGTGATGATTTGATTAGATACACATTTGTTTGCTGCCGTTCAGATGCGTTGGAGCGTATTAATCTAATTATCATCCTGATACTTATTTAGATTGACCCTGAATAGGGTATTAAAATATTATGACGTAAGTGACAATCATCGATCCCATATAACTAAATTTAAATTAGTAATTATGAATTTCATCTCGATTTTTGGGCTAATATTATAAAATGCTTGATGCTTTCTTTAATATAAAATAAAATACAATTCATTTGATTTAACAACTCAAACAATATATATATATATATATATATATATATATATATATATATATATATATATATATGAATATCATTTCATTACCTCGTAGATTTTCTTCATCAAATCCTTACCCATAAGCTTACTAATAAAAAATACTTATAATTAATTTATATTTAATCCTTTTCTTCCCTGATGTCCTCCGAGTATCCCACTACCAAAGCTTCACAATTGGCTACAAAAATTGAATTAAATGAAGAAATATATGGAAATTTTAATAAATTGTTTACACATAATATAAATGTAAATTCACATATATATTATATGATTACCTTATTCTTTTTTCTAAATCCACATCAATTTTTCAACTTTAATCCCATTGTCGTAGTTAAATCAGTCATATAAGAGATTTATTCAGTTGTCTAAATTCATCCAAATAGTATATAAGAATATTTATATAATAAAATCTACCAATATACATAACAAGTGGAAACAATTCAATTGAAATTTTTAATACTAACTATAGAGCATCTAAAACATCGAATATTGAAACAATGCTTTTTAAAATTTACTAAATTCACCTCAAAATTTATTTACATAGTTTTGCCAACAAAACTTTAAAACAAAACCTTTCCTTTCTCTTCCCGTAAGTAGCAGATGCTCTCTTCTTGCTCACCAATCTTCTAAGAGGCATGATTAAAAATTTAAACTTAGGAAGTAAAGAGAACTCGGAGAGAGAGAGAGTTTTTAAAGAGAAAGGATTGTTGAATTAAAAATTCTTAATAACCTAGGCCTATTTATAAATCAGACCTAGAGTAACTCTCAGGTTGTAGAACACGACTTTGCGTCATGACTACCAACACGGTCAGGGTCATTTCGTCTAGTGGATTCTTGTCGGTCAAAGATAGATTTAATTATAATAAATTTCATAAGCTGCATCGAAAAAAAAAAATACATAGCGATGGCGTTCATTAAAATGGTCATCATTTCCCACAAAATTCGTTACATGCTGTGAATCTTGATACAACTTGTCCATATATTTGTTCAAATAGTCAAATGATCAATAATGTTGGGGCCATGGCGCTACATACGTGGAAGAGGCTGAGCTTCCCACATGGCCCCATGTCATGCCACACAAGCAATGGGCTCCACTATAATAGTGTCGTGACGTTCATTCATAGCGCCAAAGTGCTGGGTCCCTAAAATAAGAATTTTATGTACTTTTAATAAAATTCAAATTTTCATTTGTTTGCCATCCAAACACTACTATATCTGTCCAACATGAATATAACTCATCTATATGACAATCCAAAGGGATGTAAGTCTAGTTTTCCTATTCGCTTGCCATGCAAACACCCATATTAGATCCAAAGGAATGTAAGTCCAATTTTTTTTATCCGTTTGCCATGTTCCATATAATTCATTCCATAAAAAAAAGTAAGCCCAATCTATTGTTCACCATGTAAAGTTCAGTCCATTCGCCATGCAAACACCATATAATTCGTTCGCCATGCGAACAAATTCATATCCGTCCACTATGTGGACAACCCTAATTTTGGCATTCCAAAGGGATATAAGTCTAGCTTAGTTCACCATATGAACATCACTTTGCTATGCAAACACCTTATAATCTGTTCATCACATGAATGCTCTTACATCACTTACATTAAAAATTCAAGTCTACTCAGGATACCTGAAACGAGGCAACCCATGACTGCTAATTAGATTTTCTGGATATTACAGTTATGTCCCTCTGATGTTAGTAGGCTAGAATAATGTTATCTCGAGATGATGAAACTATGGGATCTTGA
Organism: Cymbidium sinense; assembly: GCA_021442155.1. NCBI lineage: Eukaryota > Viridiplantae > Streptophyta > Magnoliopsida > Asparagales > Orchidaceae > Cymbidium > Cymbidium sinense. The sequence continues at coordinate 31,003,088 of CM038229.1, forward strand.
TGGGATTACACTCTATTTTTTAGATAGTCATCATGCCACACATCTTTAAGACACTAAGTACTGATTAGATAGATATGTTCATTTCAACCTTAGAGTGCTCTAAGTAAGGTATTAATTATGGAGGCTTGCGTCTATAAGAAGTATAACTTAGATCTAAATAAACCCTAACGTGATGTTTGGGGAAATCTGGTTAAATATATGTCAATCTGCCTCGTAAAAAAATATACTCTTACTCTTCTTATCCAAAGATGGCAGAGCACGTCCTTAAAGGTATTTTTTTTGAACGATCAACAACATATTTGGCTTGACACATATATCCCAAATTAGAAATGATAAAGAGAAGAAAACCTTAATATTTGGCATTAAAATCATACCTTTTTGCTATCTAATTCGTCTTCACACCCACACTTGAGCTAGGGCATGATCCAACAAACAAAATTCCTTCTTTGCTTGAATTAGCATACTGGTTATGCATACATAGCCGCTATCTAAACTTCTCCTGATTTTTGCATATAGCGACACTTTCGACTCAAAAGATCTATGCTTACCACTTCCATTTGGCGTTGCAAGCCTTGAGCAGTGCAAGAATTTAATCTTGATGGAGTGCGTCTCCTCTAACTTTCTCTTTTGGTTTCATTTGGCTGTCTAAGTGATGGAAAAATCTCCATCTTGACTCCTTATAGCCGTACAAACTAATGTCAATTTTGTAGAACTAGCATCAGATAGTTAAACCCGCCCCCACCCCCACACACTTTTTTTTTCTTTCAAAAATGGGTATTACAACATTGATTTTGGGTCTGGTTGGGATAATTATCGAAGACATCTATCGTTGATCTTACGTCAGTAAGAGACAAAATCCTTCCTCTGTCAATCTTGGGTACTTAGCAAAGGAGAACAGTGCATTGATTTTGTTTTATGAATGAATCGTTATATTGTTGAAATTACACAAAAAAGTATACTTAAATCTTTTTAATGAGATTATGAAAATATTCATGTGAAAATCAAAATTTATAAAAAATTAAGGAATCAAATATTGAATTATTAAGTGTAATTGGACTATTTTCCTTTCTTGCTACAAACATCAAAATAATGCGATCAAACGAAGATCGTAAATGGAGAACCCAAGCATAAATGCTTTTGATGAATTTAATTGGATGAATTTGAAATTATTTTGCTTATGTGAAAATTTTATAAGAATCTAACTTTAAAGAATAAAAAAGCCCATGGCAACACATTTGAAAATAATCATGAGCAATTATCGATCGCTCGGTTGATGAGCAATGATGGTCAATATGGACAATGGCGGTGGTGGCAATGATATGCAAAGAGAGGATGGTTAGCGAATGAGTGGTGGTCTGCGGTGGTGTCACGCAGTGGTGGATGGCTGAATGGTGATGCGGCGTAGTTGGTAGCGGCGGTAAACAATGGTGGTTGCGATATGGCGAGGTGCCGGCGATAATGATAATTAGGTGGAATGGTTGGCAAGTGGTGGTAGCGATAATAGCTGATAAAGGTGTGTGGCTGGCCGGCAATAATAACGTGGAGTATGTGGCGGTAGAGCGGTGGTGTGATAATTGTTGACAATGCGGTGGTCTGCCGTGAAATGGATCGAGCGATGGCGGTTCTCACTTTATCTGCGATGTATTTGAAATTTACTAAATGAACTCCAAATAAATTGAATTTGAATTAAATGGTGAATTTGAAATGTACTTAAATTTTACATTGCAATCTAAATTCATTAAACTAAACACAAGAATTTCTAAAACCCCTACATTCCAAATATAATACTCTCATTTTGTAGCAAACCAAATAACCCCTTAATGATCTTGACCAACCTAGTTGCCTTTGGTTGATCCATATATAGTCTTGAACTAAAATATGCACACTTGTGTCAATTTGCATACCAAAGTTTAAACTATCCAAGTAAAACTAAAATGCTGATAAATTGGCGAACAAGGTTTTAATGTAGTATCAATATTGTTAATTTCATCTTTGATAAATCTACAACAACAACAACAACAACAACAAGCCTTAATCCCACTGGGTGGGGTTTTCATGAATCCTTATCTCCATTGTGTCCTATTATGTGTCAAATTCTCATCTAATTCAAGTATACTAAGATCATTATTTATACATCTTAACCAAGTCTTTTAGGTCTCTACCTTTCTTAACATAAGGCAAATCTAATGCATCTACTCTCCTAATTGGGTCATGGGATGGCCGGCTTTATGTTAAAACCATCTAGGTGACTCCCAATCTTATCTACCTTTGGAGCTACTTTCAACTTTTCCCGAACATACTCATTTTGCATTCTATCTCTAAGAGTAAAGCCACTCATCCACAAGCATCCTCATCTCGTAACTTAGTCTTATGCTTCTCTTTTTTACATTACCATTATAAGTCATTCAGGTCTTACCACCATCTTATAAAATTTTCCTTAAGTTTAAGTGAAACTTTTCTATCACATAATAGGCCGGATGCATTCCTCCACTTCAACCATCCAACTTGAATTCTACTAATAACATCTCCATCTATTTCACCATCATTTTGGACAATAGAGCCTAAATATCAATCGCTCACTCTTATTAATGACTTGATCACCAAAGTCACAATATCACTAAACTTACAACTAAAATTACACTCCATATATTAGGTTTAGATCTACTTAAGCGAAAACCTTTAGACTCTAAAGTTGACCTCCATAATTCAAGTTTCTTGGACTCCCTCTCTAGTCTTATCAACAAGAAGAATGTCATCAGCAAAAAGCATACACCAATGTACATCTTCTTGTAAATGCCTCGTAAGAACATCCATAACTAAAGTAAAAAAGATAAGGGCTTAATGTTGATCCTTGATGTAATCCAACTGAAATAGGAAAATATTTTGTCAATCCTCCTTGTGTTTGGACACAAGTAACTTACATATCCTTAATGACTTGAATATAACCAATATTAACTCTTTTACGTTCTAGAACTCTCCAAAGAACATCTCTTGAGACTTTATCATAAGCTTTCTCTAAATCAATAAATATCATATGTAGATCCTTCTTACTTTCTCTATGCTTCTCTATCAACCCTCTTAACAAATGTATAGCATCCATAGTAGATCTACCTGACATGAAACTAAATTGATTGTTAGAAACTTCTGTATCACATCGTAACCTATGCTCAATTACTCTCTCCCATAATTTTTAACTTAATTCCTCTATAATTTGCACACTCTTGTGCATCACCTTTATTCTTAAATATAGGAACCACTAGACTCTTTCTCCACTCATCGGCATCTTTTAGTCTTTAAAATAACATTAAAAGATTTGTAAGCCAAGAAATTCCTTGATCTCTAAACATTTCCACACATCTATTGGAATATTATCCGGTCTACTTTTCCACATTTCATTTTCTTTAAAGCTTCAATAACTTCAGTTACTAATCTGACGATAGAAATGAAATTCTATTATTGTTTAGGGTATTAAGGTTGCTAAAATCAATCGTACTTTCGGATCATTGAAAAGTTTATCAAAATATCTCATTTTATTTTCAATATCTTTTCTAAGAAAAGTCTTTATTATTTTCATCCTTAATCTCACTTGGTATGTCTTTACTTCTCTATCTCTCTTGGCTAACTTATGCATACATCTTTCACCTTCTTTGGTATCTAATCTGTATAAATCACTAAAATAAATTTTTTGCATATATTGCTTTCTTAGAATCTCTACACTTTATATCTTTCCCATTCTGATTTTTACATATAAACCAAATTTTATAACAATGATCTTTATCTTTTCTTCTTACCTCTTACCAACTATTCTTATTAAAGAACTTTTCCTTTTGATTCTGCACATCTTTTACTCACAATTTTACTTGATATTTTTCCCTAACGTTAGCTTCATGAACATCCCAATTAACAATATTTTTATTTTGTGTTCTTAAAGTGTCCCATCTAATCCTAGAGATAATTTAGTTTATTTTTTCTCTTACAACCTTTCATCTTAAAATCTAAAATAATTCGATGTTGGGTACTTAAAATTTCACTTGGTATGACCTTACAATCTTTACAATTTAACGATCTATTTTTCTTATCGAAAATAATCAATCGTGTTTTACTAGATCCATTTTTATAAGTAATAATATGTTCATCTCTTTTCTTAAAAAAATATTATACTTCAAAATCATAAATTTAAAGCAAAATCTAATATAGTCTTTCTTCTTTAGTAACTCCAAATCCACACCATGAATACTTTTAAAATCTTCTACTACTACCTACCACGTACATTTAAATCTCCTATAAATATTTTTTTTAGAGGTATCATTTGTATTAATTCATTCAATTTTTAAATTACATCAAATTTTACTGGGAGCGTAGAACTTATAACGTTGATAATCTTAGTATCAATGATAATCTTTAAAGCTATAATTCTATCTCCACATCTATTAATACTTATAACATTATCCTTCAAACTTTTATCTATAATCCATTTCTGTTTAGTTAGACTTTTAGAATACCAAAGTTTAAAACCTAAACTATCAATCTCCTTGGCCTTCTCACCAACCCATTTAGTTTCTTGAACACATAAAATATTTATCTTTCTATGAACCATAATATCTATTAAATCCATTAATTTACCTGTAAGAGTACCTATATTCCAAGATCCTAACCTAATTCTAGTTTCATGGACTAACTTCTTTGCCCGCATCCATCCTAAATGATAAATCCTTCTAATTAAGCCAAATTCATAGTTACACGTAAACCATCCATTTTAAAAAGCATGATAAGGTACCCTCATTCCCAAATGGTGGCAATAGAGTGATGTGTCCTAGTTAAGCCAATATCATAGTTTCACGTAATAGTCAACCATCCATTTTGAAAAGCATGCAAAGGTACCCTCACTATCAAATGGTGGCAGTAGAGTGATGTGTTGTTGTTAAACCCTTCTAATGATGAATGGCATGCTAAAATCTCAATGCTTTAATCCTACCCTAATTAACATGCAAAGGTACTAATGTAAATAGTAAACATTGTCCTATGAAAATATGATAACATATTCTCCTTGAATTTATGCAAAGTAGATGCTTTATATTTATAGCAACCCCCTAAGCCACTCAGCTTTAGAAGACATGCTATACGAATCTATTTCATGATAGGCCTAGCTTCCCTGATAGCCCACAAGATGCACTATGACCATGTTGACCATGTTTTTTAACCCATGAGCACTTGTGCGCACCATCAATGCTTTTGAGCCACTACTAGTCATGTTTCTATGCCTCTTAACTACATCGTCCATACTTCGCGACTGAGTCCATTTAGCTAGTAATGTCCTTTGTAAGTCAAGGCCTGCCACAAATTTGAGCTCTCTTGAGTTGAAGGTAAAAGCTTAATTATCACTGTGATCTTGTTAACGCTTGGAACCAAGACCTGCTTTGAAAATCATTAGATGATAGAACTATGCGATCCTAATACGGTTTAACAAGGTATAGCTAAAAATGACAAATACTGAAAAGCATCAGGTTGAATCTATATCTCAGTAGAGATGACTTTATGTTCCATGGTTAATCCTTTTGTAACAATTCTTTCTATAGATGCATCCATCAATGTGCCATTACATGGTCCACTGCCAGTTGTGAAAGCATGGTACAGAAGTCACGATTTTAAACAATTATGGTACTCATCATTTATTTTACAGCAAGAACTCTTATTTTTAAATTGTATAGTGGCGTTCCCATCGAAAATTTACTATTCTGGATTTATTTAATATGAATATGATATTAGCACTACTAAGCTGCTTTCATGTGTACGCTCTTGCTCCCACACCAGATTCTATTGAGCCAGAAATGCAAAAATGGTTAAGGAGGGCTTTATTTCCTGTTCTTACAAATGTAGCTGTTGATGCTTTTGATGATCCTCAGGCTTTCGAGGTATGCTTTTCCAATACTATTATGGTAATTAGTTAAATTATCATTAATGCAAAAAATGTGAGAAATATTTGATGAACCTTTTGCAGCAAGAAAAAGCCAAATGTAAAGCAAAAATGTGATTACTTACCATTTTTGCAGAAATTAACTTTCACTTAATAATAGAAGAGGGTATGTTAAGATGAATTTGTTACTAAACTTGTAATGTAGATTGACAATTGATTTTGTTTGTAGACAGTGGGATTGTCTCTTATTGTAGGCAGGGTATTGTAAAATTAACTTGGGTGGTTTGGGCAAGGACAATAAGGAGTAGAAATTGCACTATTTGGATAATATGATTGCTTTCATGTGGAGGGATTGAGAAAATAATTTCTAGGCCTAAATTAATGTGGTAAAGTTGTGAAAAAAGACTTGCTCAAAATGGAGTTAAAACCTCATGCAGCATTCTTGAAAATGAAGATGCTTGCAATATGTAAATAACCTTAGCCTAGTGCTTTAGTACTTAACTTTTAATTAAGAGATCTTGGGTTCAAAGCTTGCATATATAATGTGTGTGTGAGTTTTCTATTAAATTAGCTGAAATATCTGCCCCCCAAGAAAATTCAAATAATTGTGATAAGAACAATGAATAATGACAACAAAGATGAATGTATTTATTAATCAAGGCATCATTCAGATAAAAATGGTTATTTTTCTTATCAATTAATATTCAAAAGATATAAATTTATTTTATTTTTATCATTATTTTTTTGTGTTTTCAGAATCTAACCATTTCAATGAAGCTGAATGGAATTAGATAATTTATTCTCCTGTATATTCCATTTTATTTCTTAATTGATCTGTTGTAATCTCAGAAGTAATTTACTTCCATAATATGTTATGATTGCATATTTTGCTTAGAATTCTAAATGAGAGCAAGAAACTGTGCCATCCATCATTCGTGTATTTCTATGATTTGGGCTGTCAGCATGTTTGTCGTTGTCAAAATTGTGTTATTGGCTTCATGATTCCTTTTTATTATCCATTTCTATTAAAAGCAGCATTTAGTGCTATTTGTTGTTCGCTGAGATCCTTCTAAAGGACTTGTATCCATGATAGATTTTTTTATTTTCTGTCTCTCACAACCTCACATTGATTCCAACTCTCTGCCTAATAACATGTAACCTAAACGAATCATTTAATTCTACCACCTTGCCTCTATATTATCTTCAAATCATTAGCGTCTTTTTTCTTACATGAGAAGACAATGTGGCTGGCAGTGTAACTTTTTGTGGAGTTTCCTCTTGAGCCATCATAGTATTCTCTAATGACTGTGTACTCTACTGTCCCCTTCCCCTTAAACTATGCAACTTCACTTCTATTAGTAAAATTGCAATAGATCTTAGTTGGTGGACATTAAAATCACACATCCGTCTTTTTATTTAAGCTGTAATTTCTTAAGGCTTATTTTTACTTCCATTTCTGCCTATAAGTTAGTCTTGCAGATGTTATAGCTACTATTTTCAAGCTTAAGATTTGCCGCTAACAATTTCTATTCAAGCAAAAAAGGATAAACTCAACTCATGCATTTCATTTCAAACTCTAGGTTTTTTTGCTGGTTCCTAAAGTTGTGCGATTTGAAATTTTTCAAAAGGGATAAAAGTGTTCTTATCTCCTATAAAGATTACATAATGATAATATTTTGGCCATTCTCTGTTTAAAATTTTCTTTAGCTTACTTCATGTTACATTTCTTTTGTTTTTGCTGACAAAAACTCTCTTGTTGTGTCAAAATATGTTCTACATGGAGACACTATGCGTGCCAACTCTTTTTTTTTTAATTATTGTCCAGGTATATCCTCGCAAACTTCCAGATCTATTAATTGAATGCCCTTTGATAGTATCTGGAAGATACATAAGTTTCCAAGCACTGTTAAAGTTAAAGGTAGATCAGCTGACATGAATGAAGTTGTTGTCAGTTTGAAGATTGAACATTGCACAGACATACCTATTGAAAAGGTAGTTTTTTTTATTCTGGATTACTTATCTAAACGTGAATATTTCTTAAGCATTACATATGATTTCTTACCTGTGGTGATGGGGCGACTTGCAGTATGATTTCATTTGATTTTAACTAGTACGACATATCTCATGAGTTCCATTGGAATGAACAAATAATTCATGTTAACTAGTTTTTGGTTGAGACTGTCATAGAAGATTTGATTTTATGTCAATTTAATGATGAACCCTTTAGATGAATTTATATTAATCTTTCTTTCTCTTCTTCCTTGAGGTTTTCTTTGTTGCACCCTTTATATGTGAGAGAATTTGAGAGCAAATGCTTGAGAGAGAAAAAGAAGAGGGTTCCTTAATTTCTCGAGGAAAGTGAGAAGGGCTGATTTGAATTTAGCCTTTTCTTAGGAAAGAGAAGCATACCATTGTAATTGACCATGACCTAAGGATAGAGAAGTATGGGAATGAGACATGAGGGTTTCTTTGGGAATCATATTAGAGATTTGGAATATTTGAATTCTTGATGGAGGAGAATAAATTTATAAGAAAGAGGAGAGAAAATTGAGAAGATGAAATCTTTTTTTATATTTATTCAAAATTATACTATTCAAGAACAAGCTATAAAATCCTATTTATAAAAATATGATTGTTGAAAAGAAAAATATTGATAATATAAGGTGCCTTTTCCCATAGGAGATTTAATCAAAGGAGATATGAAGAGAGGTTTAATGTGTTAGTATGAATAAATCATATGTGAACTCATATAAATGCTCATGAGAAATCATATTATCAATTTTACATTTTCTTAAAAGTTGAAATAGGGAATTTGGATCGATTAGTCTCCCAAAGGAAACACATTCTCTAATTTTAATTATAATCTGGTTCACTTTCAAGAGACTCTCTCAGATGAGAATCCTTATATTTTGATTTGAGTGGTAATTGTCAAGAGGTGGATCATGATTTAAAGATATAATGTTATGAGCAAACTCAAAAATAGAACAATAAGCCCCATATTTCAAATAAGGTTAATTATATACATCATATATAAATCAAGAACTCAAACAATATCTAATGGTATAACAATTGTAAGCCTTACTAACTTCAATGAAAATTCCACTATTTATTGGGTAGAGTTGTGAGGCCCATAATTAAGTATTCCTCATCCTCGAGGTTGTAAGTCCTACTTATGGGTCTTCAAATTGATGTAAGCATCAATCTTACTAAATTAGGTTGCAACAGCACTAAGAAACTCATTAAATTAAAACATAGGCCCTATAATACTTGCAAACCCTAATAACTTAAAATTGGATTAACTCTCATATTAATAAGCCAATCAATCAAATCAAATCCATACAAACTAAAAACCCAGTGTCATAGATTTGCTTCCTTTGAGTAAAATAGAAGCTATTGTATAACTAATTATCATGCTATCCCTTTGTGAGCTCTTGTTAGCCATATCCAATATTTTTGAATCACAAGAGGTCATGCTTCATACTTTTAAACTATTCAATTAAATTGGAGGGGAAACTTTTACCTTATTTCTTATTCATTCTCCCAAGTGGCTTCTATAACTTATAACGAGGGTTTCGTTTGACTTTCATGACTTCTTTCGCCTTCTTATCTTTGCATTTAGGGTGAGAGCGATCCTCATTCCTCTTCTCCCCCGCTTGATGCTTTGTGATTTATTTCTCGACCCTCCCGAGTCATGTCATTTTTTCTATGATAGACTTATTGTTAGCTTCACAATTTCGCTCAACCGCTTGGTTTGTTTCTTTGCCCTAGACTCATTTTTTCGGCATAGACAGTAGCAATATTAGTAAAATTTCTTAGTTAGTTTATAGCATAGATGTATCTTGATTATTTTTTTTTATATATTATAGTTTCAAATCTTGATTACTCTCAATGACACTATTGTTGGCTTACAGTTTTTTGTTGGTATCAGTTTCACGGCTTATTGTTAGTTGTTAGTAATGAAGAAATATTTTAAGGGGATTGTTCATTTGTTCTGTTGCTTTGAGCAAAGTTATTTTGTTATTAGAGCTATCGGTTTTTTGGTTGTATCAATATTTAGAGCTCTTGATGTGCTCATCTGAGTCGTCTCTTTTATGTGTTATGTATTTTCCATCGATTTTGGAGCCGAACTTATGCTCCTTTCTTAGTCCCTTGGATGCTCTCGGTCTCGGTTTGCTCTTGTCCTTTAAGAATGCTGTAAAGTAACGTGGAGCCTATTTTTTATGATTTTTTTTCTGTGGAGCTCTTCTCCTTTCTTGGATGCTCTTGGTTTACTCTTGTCCTTTAAGTATGTAGTAAAGTATTGGATTAGTAAAGTGGAGCCTGTGACTGTGGGCTATGAATTGTGATTCCTTTCCTGTTAAGCTTGTCTCTTTTCTTGGATGCTCTAAGTTTGCTCAGTTGCTCTTGTTCTTTATGTGTTTTGTATTTTCCATCGATTTTGGAGCAAAACTTATGCTCCTTTTTTGGTCCCTTGGATGCTCTCGGTCTCGGTTTGCTCTTGTCCTTAAAGAATGTTGTAAAGTAAAGTGGAGCCTGTTTTTTGTGGTTCCTTTCCTGTGAAACTCTTCTCCTTTCTTGGATGCTCTCAGTTTTCTCTTGTCCTTCAAGTATGCAATAAAGTATCGGATTAGTAAAGTGGAACCTGTGATTGTGGGCTATGAATTGTGATTCCTTTCCTGTTAAGTTGTCTCTTTTCTTGGATACTCTCTGTTTGCTCAATTGTGTTCTTTTTTGAATGCATTTATAAAATTTGTGATTCTTGGATCTTGGAAGCTCTTCTTTGTGATATTAAATTAGTTTAATTTGTTATGGTATAGTGTTTGGATCGTGATGCTCTTGTCCTTTAAATTGGATGCTCTTGTCCTTTAAATATGCATTTATTTCTTGAACATTCGATTTACATAAACTTTTCCCTAGGTGATGCTTTTGAAACTTTGATGTAGATATATGATATATGTCTTATTTTTTTTAACTTGAGAAATATTTCATTATTTTCATCGTTGAAAATTCTGATAAGAGGAAATCATCTTTTATACATATGACATTTAATTTATTTCACTTGAGCAATGTTTTACGTTTATCATGGAAAATGATTTTTCATAGATATCCGATAAAATTGGAATGATTTAGGTCAAAATATCATAGTTAAGGTTTACTTAAACCTTTTCACAATCATTTGATTTATTTCAATGATTGACTCATGATCAAAATAGAAGATTGAATTCCTAATTTCCTATCATTTTGGTTTTTTTCATTATTGCCGTCTTCATATCATTTTCCCAAACATTTTTTTGTTTAAAATCATTTATTCACATATAAATTATAAATATTTGTTGAATTGTATGCGAGTCTATAATTAGATCTTATTATTTTTGCATAGATATAATGGAAAGTCACTCTCAAAGCAAATCAAGTAGTTCTTCAACTCATCATATCGAAAATGCAAAAAATGCTATTGAAAGTGTGGATGAAATTATTTTTTGTAGATGATAGAAGGGTAAAAGCGTTCTAAAGTTTGACAATATTTTATTGAAATATTTGTCTCGAAAAAGAAAATCATACAAAATGCAATTATTGTGTTAAGTCTTATGTTAAATAAAAAGCATGCTACATCTCAATTGAGATATATAGAATGATCATTTATACGAAATAGTCTTTAAAGAAAGAGACAAGAGTTTTTTATCTTATAAGCGAGGATCTTGAAAGCGAATCGATTTGTTTGTGTTTATTATGATCATAACAAAATTAAAAATATTATTCTTAAGATGATCATTGTTCATGAATATTTCTTTGTGAGTTGAACATTTATGGTTTAATATTTTGATAAAATCTATGAATTCAAACTAGTAAAATTTTTAGATTTGATATCGAAAGAAGAGTGTATGAAAGTATATGAAGTGGAAAAAAACTTAAAATTTTTTTGAAATTAATTGAGAGAGTTTCTCTTACTAGTGATTGTTGAACATCAAACCAAATAATTTGTTATATGTGTCTCATAGTGCATTATATTAGTTTTGATTGAAAATTGCAGTCCAGGATAATCAGTTTTTTGTTATTTAGATCCTTCTCCAAGAAATGTGATATCGAAGTTATTTACGAAAATTTGTTGCAATGAGATATTCAAAATAAAAGCCTATTACTTTGGATAATGTCATCAAATGATGTGGTAGTTAGAAACTTATTTATTAGAATGTCAGATTTATGGTAATGGGGATTTCTTTTCTTGAAAATAACCGATCTTAAATCAATCTTTGAAAATCTTGGCTCCCTTGGTTGGTCAAAGAGATCATCTTGTGAGGATATTTATTCTTCAATGTGAGTTTATTAAGCTCTCTAATCGATGATAGAAGCTTAAGCTCCCATCTTTCTTCTTCACAAATATCTGAGCTCCCCAGAGAGACTTTCGATAAATCCCTTCTAACAATTCTTGTAGCGTTCTTCAACTCCCGTAATTCTTTAACCTATTCATATGGTACTTCTACTTTTTTGATAAATCAATAGAAATCCATCTCTCTCATTTGGAGGTAAACACGTAAATCATCTAGAAAAATTTTTGGATACTCTTTTCTTCTTGGTACATCCTCATCTTCTTTACCTCTTTAGTAACATCGATCGAGCGAAAACCTTCATACTTTTGCAGCATCTTTTGAACTTTAAGCAAGACACCATAGTTAATACTTTATGCCCCAATTTGAATTCTTCTTTTAGGAATATTGAATTTGACTATCTTTTAGAACTATAATAGCAAAATGTTTAAGCCATTCCTAAAATTACATCAAATTTATATATATTGGCGGTACTATTAAATCGTATTCAAGCTTCTTTCCCGGATGTTTAGGTTCACCAAATATTTTCGATTCATTTGAGACCCATTTGGCATTCTTCTTGAAAAATCACTGACATTTTCATAATTTGTAATCCCAAAATCCTCACATATTCTTGGATATAAATGAATGATGCTCAGTATCAAATAAAACTGGCGATTTACTTCCAATAAAGATGATACATAATTGAATACATCTAAACAATTATATATTTAGCATAATACAAAATTATGGCGGCGTTAATTTAATTAAAGACATACTGTGATGACATCAGAAGTCTTTTGCTTGTTGCGTGAGTGCATAAACTCGGTACAGATTCTACGCTGAAGTTTGAGATGGAACCGATGCCGATTCAATCATTCTTTGCCTACCAACACCCTTCCTCGAGGTTGAACACTTGTCCCAAGATCCCTTAAAGGTTCCCGATCAAGATAGGCAAGATTTTGCCATATGTCCCATGGCACCGAATATAGTGTCAGGCTCGAGAGCACTCTCCTTGTGCTCTTCCACATTTTGGGCATGTGGCAATATTGTTAGGGCATAAGTATCGACTTAGTTTCTTCCATTTTCGGGAACATTCTCAGATTTTGGCCTATCATCATTCCTCCTCTTCAATATCCTCCTTCTCTCGAGTGCACATCCAATTCTATCCTTCTATTTCCACCAAGATAAAGATAGTCATCAATTACCCAAAGGAATCAAGGGTTGTCTGATTATATCCTTCACCCATAGAAATCCATTTTTTTCTTCAGATTTGGTATCAATTGAGGTGCACCTTGAAAGCATTGTAAACTCACATATTACATTATAGTGATCTCCTCAGATCAATCTGATGAATTTGTCTTGCATTTGTCTCCTAGCTGAGAGAGGTACAAACCAATCTCTAAAAATTTTCACAAAGTCCTCCCATGAAATAAGATTGCAAGAGCATCTCCTTCAAATTTCTCTCAGAATCGCCTCACCATCTCTCGCCGCCTCAAAAGCAAAAGAAGCCAAAGCAACTCTTTCTTCTCAAGGCATGACATACTTTCTAAAATAAAATTTTCTATTCAGATCAACTAGTTTTCGATTCTATAGTCCTCGCACTGAGAAAAGAGGTACCTCATATCTTGAAATAATTTCATGTATTTATCAATAGAACTCCACCACTTCCACTAGCTTGGGTATGCCGATTCCTTATCATCTGAGTCATTGCTTCCATCATTTGTGTAAATGCATCTATAAAGGCGTTGCAAAGTTCTGCTCGTAGTTTGTGCTCTCTATTTTCCCTTATAAAGATCTTCCCGAATTGAATTCCATAGCCCGAAGCACAATTATATAACCGCTACACATTAATCAATCTAATCATATGTAAATTTATTCATAAAATTTATCCTCTTCCTAATGGCTCTTTGATTTTTAATCATTACTTATGCCTTAAATCTAAAATCTAAAATCTATACCACTCTTGTTTCTACCGAGCGAATACCAAGGAATGACAGAGGATAAAATAAAACATTTCTTAATATTTCAATCATAAATAAAATATCCAATCTAATCATAGCTACTACAAACCACAAATAATTATTCATTTGTTACTTAAATATTCTACAAAGTTCAGAAAAAAACACACTTTAAACATAACTCAACATTACATAATTACCTATCTCCAAGTCCTCTACGCAGAATATGACTTTCCTTCTATCACCATTTAATTAGGATTACAAAAAAGATTAAGAACTAACAAATGAATATAATTGGTCAATTATGCTATTACACTATAAGAAACAAGAAGAAAGAACTAAGATGACGCTTTCACGCCACGTACATAAAAGAAATATGCTCAAACAATCAAACCTATGGGAGGTAGTATACATAAACATTTATCTCAAAGATATGGGTCAGATACATAAACATTTATCATATAAATTTTTACTTTTTACTTTTATCATTCTTCCAAGAGTCACCATCGAAATACTCATTTAAAGAATAAGTATCTATTGCCATTGCTAATTGCTAATTTCATCAATTTCCTTTGAATCATTTTAGACGCATATCAAGGCCCCGCCAAGCACTATAGGTGAACTCCGCCAACATAAACATTCATAAAGATACAATTATATATCGCACATTAATTCATGATTAAAGAAATCAAATGAACTTTAAACGATAACGCATAATACGATCTAGATTCGTTATTATCCAATATGAAGAAATAGAGTTTACATCACGCTTTAAGAAAGAAACAAAAAATCATCACAACTCATAGCATAGAAAAGTCATAATCATTCAACACGCTTTCATCATAAGAAATTAAAGATATTTTACCATAAATGTAAGAACATAATTACCCACTTTAACTTAGCTTTCTCGAATCTCCTTTCTTTAACACTTTCTTCCTTAATTGAAATTCCTATAATCAAATATTAATTTAATCAATACACTTGAACCTCCTTACATATAGCTTAGCATAGTTTAAGATTTTTATTACATTTGAAATTATTTTTCAGATGAGGGTTTAACACTTAATTACTTAACTGTGATTCATCTCCCATATTCTCAATTTACATTTCTTGCTTAAATCTATAGACCCCAAGTAAATTTATAAACCCTAAATTAAACTTGAAATAGCATTAAAATCAAAGTTAATAACATTAAAATCAAATTTTTAATTAAACACATACTTAAATAACTCATTTACTTACCTTGTTCTTCGGTTCTAAGGACCGTTTCGAGCTTCTTCTTTTCCTCCCACGCACGGTCTGATCGAACACCGGTCTCCTCACGCAAGAGCTTCTGGTCTTGCCCTAAGTCGTCGGCTTTCACGCATGCAAGACGGCCCGGCTTTTCTTCCTCCTACGCGATCCGTCCATAGCTTCCTCACGACGACACAACGCTCGACTCTCCTTTATTCCACAAGACGCTTGGCTGCTGTTTCTCCTCCTTCCTCGTATGACGCAAAAATTTGAAATCTCCTTATCCTTCCTGCCGACGCGACGGCTAGAACGGGTAGAGCCTTCTCCTTCCTTTCTCCCTCTCTGGCGTGTTTTGGGAATTTGGTTTGGTTTGTCGAAACCCACGCCTTTGGATCCCTTTCTTTCCTAATCGCCGCTAGCTATGAAATTTCTTTTTTTTTCGATGTCTATCCAGGTTATTACAATAATATTGCTGGTTTGACACAACATTTTCTTCTTTTGTAGTTTATTGTAGACTTTAACTATTTTGTGGGCTTTTATAAGATGTTGTATTACTGTATTAATGGTATTATCGAATTTACTGATGTTTTTCTACTGTAACTGCTGTTTTATGTAATATAGACTTTAACAATTTACGTCTGTTTTAATTTTACGCAATAATAAAATTATATTGAGATGACTATTGAGGCAATTAATGATTTTAGGCTATAATATGGTGAATTTTGGTTTTAAATATATTGGTTTGGTCAATCAAAATTTGAGACCATTTAGGGTGAAAAAATGCTTCTCAATTGTCTGCTTTGAAATTGGCTTCCTTTCTCAAATTGCGATTTAAAGTGTGGCTTTTAAAAAATGTTGTGCTATTTATTTGTACATTTTAAAAGATGGTGGTAAGACCCGCAATGGCTTATGGTGCGAGTGTAAATAAAAGAAGATAAGTTAAGTGTTACAAGAGATGAGGTTGCTGTGGATGAGTGGCATTACTCTTAGAGAAATAAAATGAGTATGTTCGGAAAAAGTTGGAGAAACGGCATAGATAAGATTAGAGAGTCGTCTTGGGTGGCATAAAGCGTCGGTCGTCCATGACTTAGGAGAGTAGATGCAGATTTGCCTTTATGTTACGAAAGGTAGACTAAAAGATTTGGTTAAGATGTATAAAAATGACCTTAGTATATTGAATTTAAATGAGAATTTCACACATAATACCTGGAGACGAGGATTCATATAGCTGACCCCATTTAGTGGGATAAAGGCTTGTTGTTGTTGTTATTGTTATTATTTGTACATTTTAGTTGTTCTGTCAATCATGGAAATGCAAGGTTGGAAGACTTGTTTTAATTATGTTAGAATATTATTTGTACATTTTAATTATTGTTCTAATGTCATCACAGTAGTTTCTTGAGCTTTTTAAATCATTTTGCATTTTGATATAATTGAAGTTAATGCTTTTCAATGTCATGTGCCACCTTTAAAAATAGTGATCATCTCAGTATTTTGAGGGCAGAGAAATAAAATAGAAAAACACATTCAGTTATCGGGGTTTAATTCTGTTCTCTGATGTATGAACCATTGCGTTGCGTTAAACCGATTATTGTTGTTTAGGCATGTTAATGATTATTAGTCTCTCATCATAAAGCTAAACCTTTGGACCTCTATTTAACTTTTGAGTTCAAATACTCAATATCTGTTGAGTCTCTGTTGTGGTGTGCTTGTCTGTCAGTAGCCACTACACTAACTTATTTGCGGTTGTATTCTTTCATCATGACACATATGTTGTTTTGCATAAGTTGCCACCAACTTTTAGAATTGGCTTTCATCTTCTTGTAGCGATTTTTTGATAAGGAAACTTTTTATCTTGCTCTTTTTTATTGGAAATGTTTTATTTTTTGTTTGAGCTTGAAGATTATTCAATCTTCCATATTTAATTTTTATCTATCAGGAGATTATTACATTAGTCTTTTGTTGATAAGTGCCACACACTTCTCAAATTATTGTTGGATGTTGATTATTGTATGATTTTTTGTAACATTCATACTATGGGTATAAATTATAGATGCATTTTTAGACACTTTTGAGGAGCTTGATATTTCTCTATGAGGTTGCGTACCTTTATCTTAGGGTTCATTGCACCAACAAATGCAATTATAGATGCATTTTTATCCTGTAGCTTGTATGTGCGGTTGTAGCTTGTTGGAGGCTTGGAGCTTGAGGTATTTCTTTTAATTTATAATTTCTATTGTTCAGTTACATCAGTAACTTCTGTTGGAGGCTTGGAGCATGTGGTATTTATTTTATTTCCTAATTTCAGTTCTCCTTTTATTCTATGTTCTCTAATACTTGATTTCCTATAATCCCGTGGGCTGTAGGCTTGTAGCTCTGTTCTATTACTTTTGTTACACGGTAATGTAATCTGTGGTGTTTTTTTATCTCATTTCTGTTGGGCCATTGGTCTTTGTCAGTATCATCATCTTATGCTTGTTTGTGCGGCATATCAATTAGATTAATTTTGTTTTAGCTAATTAACCCGTTTCTTGTAGCAAACCCACTTTACGCATCGTGGCGGACTAAGGATTTCTGTGTGTATGGTTGGATCTCTCCAGACTTCTTTACTTTATTTCCTTTCATAATGACCTCGGTTTCTTTTGATCGAGTTGGTCTCCTCCTTTCCGCCCTCTGCTTCACCGAAAGCCGCCTTCGCCCGCTTCGCCCGTCGGCTTTGACTGAATTGCCGCCTCCGTGGTACATGCGCTGCCTTGTGGAATCAGCGTCGGCTTCGATAGACCCTCCGCCTCCTGTCGCCTCCTTCCCGTGTTGACCGCTGGACAGCGATTTCGCGCCGGTTTCCTGGATCCGTCGCGCAGTAAGTCAATTTGCTGGTTGAAATCCATGAACCGTCGGCTGGTGGGATTTCTATTCTGATCGGGATGCTTGCTTTCGGTAGGGTTTTCGTTCGATCGAGGATGCTTATGGGATTCTGTGACTTGCTGAATTTCTTTCCCATTCCTTTTTCTTTCAGCCGGCAGCCTTCCTTGGTGTTGAAATGCGTGATTGGGGAGTTCCGAAATCTGCTTTGGCTGTTAGGTAAGTTGCAGAATTTTGTGTATTAAAATGGGAGTTTAGTATTGGCATTTTTGTTAATTTTTGTTTGTTAATTTAATCAGGTAATTAATATTGACGTTAGAATCGTTGGAGTCGTGCTCACGGTATTTCGAAGATTATATGAGGAGATCAATTTGGGTAAGATTGCGGTTTAAGCTGGTGATCTTCTTTGCATTAAATTTATTTATGAGTTTCATTGAGAGTAATTGATTATAGGTTGTGTCTTCGAAGCGTCGGAGCATCCGCGACACGCTGAACGAGGTGAGACATAATTCTTTAATTTAAATTCGGTTTACATATGTATGTCATTTGTTTTCTTGATTTTTTATAAATAATATGAATGACATATAGATATTTACGTTATATTGTATGCATTACAAATGAGTATAGCTGATTAGTTCATTTTCTTAATAGCGTATGATTTTTATTTGGATATGAAAATGTTTAAAACATGCATTATTAAATGTTAAATGCGATGTGATAAATAGGAAATCGGGAAAATTGTGATAGGAAGGCTATATTATGAAATCTGCGAGATAAGAAAGTTCGACGAGATGAGCGTGAGTAGGGGATCTTAGTATCCCGACTCGACATTGAGGTTGCGTTAAATGTCAGTGTCAAATGTAGGTAAGTAGTATGGTTAGAGCCTTACCTTGACTTTAGGCGACAGTAGGGTGTGGCCTTTTATTATGAAAGCATCTGATTATAAATACGTTTAAAAAATGATTTGATATAGAGGCGAAATGACTTTCATTAAATAAGCCTCTATGACATAACGATCATTATTAATCTACGATATTGTTGTTCATTCTTCATTTCTGATAGTTACCACTTTACTGTAAATTTTAAATGTATAGCGATTGTTCTTGTCTTTGAGCACTTTAGCATTCTTGTCTCACAAACTTTAGCTTATGATCTTACCGTTGATAATTCGAGGAAAAGGCGAGTAGAGCTAGTCAGTTTTGTTGATTTATAGTTTGGGGTATATAGTTTGGGAATGACATATAGATATTTACATTAATATTGTATCTTACAAATGTATAATAATTTGTTCATTTTCTTAATAGCATATATGATTTTGTTGGGCATATGAAAATGTTTAAAATATGCATTATTAAATTTTAAATGCAGTAATGTGATAAACAGAGAAATGTCAGGAAAAATTGTGATAGGAAGGCTATATTATAGAAATCTTGAGATAGGCAAAAGTTAACGAGATGAGCCGTGGCGGGGATCTTAGTATCACTTCGACATGAGGTTGGAGCCGTTAGGCGTCCAAGCAGTGTCGGTATTAGGTAAGTAGTATAGTTCTACCGCTTTACCTTGACTTTAGTAAGGTGGCGACTCTTTTGTTATGAAATTCACCATCAATTATAAATGACATTTAGAAAATGATTTGATATATCGAAATGACTTTCATTAAATAACGCTTATGACATGACATTGATACATTATTAATCTACGTATTGTTCGATTACATTGTTATATTTCTCGATAGTTACACTTTTCTGCTTTATGCAAATTTTAAATGTACATGCGCGATTGTTCCTTGTCTTTGTTCGAGCTTCTTTAGCATTCTTGTCACAAAACTTTTCTTATGATCTACCATTGATAATTTCGGGAAAGAGCGAGGTGGGTAGAAGTTAGTCCGTTTTGTTGATTTATACAGTTTTGGGGTGTATAGTTTTGGGAAGATTAAAGGCTTTTTAGGTACGTACAAAATTTTAATACTGATGTCTTTAGTTGCTCTGTATTTATTTATAAACTTAAAGATTTCATGCTTCCAAATTTTGTGATATGAATTAATTAGTATAGGAATTTTAAAGTTTGTGATGATTTGATTAGATGCAAATTTACTGCTTTGGTTCAGAAGCGAGTTGGAGCGTGTTGGAGAAATCATTGTCAATCGTCATCCGATACATGCAACCGTGACAGAATAAGGGTCATCGGGGTGTGACGAAAGTGTATCAAGATAAGGTTGAGAACGAGCAAAAAGATTGATGAGCAATAGTAATGGAAGCATGCTTTGGATTTAGAATAAGTGTTGAATTGATCAACACAGAGCTACAGGATGATTAATTTTGGGTTAGGAATCCATATGTTCTTAATTTCACGCATGTATGATATTTAATATGTATCATATAAATAATTTTATAATTCTGATTAATTTGCTGAAATGCGAGAAAGATTAGATGGTGAGTCCTCACTAAATCACGAATACGAACTATATCTTTGGAATAATTCTAACGAGTGAAATACAACAGCAAGTGGTGAAGGTAGATCGATGAATTGCGAGGTAGAGTTGATTTCCAGGTTATTGATAAGTAGCATCATGGAAAAATCTGCGGTAGTGACGCAGTCGAGTTTGGTTGAAGTGGATCAACATTTGAGGATATTTTAAATGTTCAAAACCAGCATTTAAAGGAGCGTGATCTATAGTGGGAAGATTGGTGCTTAAAATTGGAAAAATTTTGGATGGGATGATTTGCCACAGCAGAGAAGAGTAGTCTTGTACTTTTGAAATGATACCATTACCATCAAATGGGATGAGTTTGTCAAAGTATTCAAGATTGGTTTATTCTCCATTGACTTACTTTTCTGAAGACAAATTTTTCAATCTAACTCAAGGATCAAAAAACTATGCATATGAAGCGAGTTCACTTCTCTTTCTAGATATGCTCCACATTATATCGATTACAGGAAGAGAAATGTCATGATTTCTAAGATTCAATTAAGGTTAGCCTTAACATTTGATATCGGTGAGTTCTCGGTGTTAGTTGAAAGGTAGAATTGAAAATAAGTTGAATTTTCCAAGCACGTGGGATTCTGAGGCGAGCAAAGCTTTGAAAGAAGGCGATTTCTTTAGCAGAAATTTAAGTTTGATGTGACGAAACAAATTGGTTAGAGAAACTATTGTGATAAGTGTGGAAAGCGACATTTTGGTCAATGTATTTGGATCGGGAAAATATTACAGATGTGGTGGTTGGACATGGTCTGCGATTGGAGAAGAAGAAGGATATAAAATCATACAATTATCGGGGGCGTCACAAAGAAAGTATTTGGAAGCGAGGAAGCGGGTAACACACAATTTTGGGAAAACCTTCAATTCAAGAAAAGGAGCTTGAATGAAAAACCAACCCTCAGGTAAAGCGAGTTTTCTATCACTCATGAAGCGAAGAATCAAATGAAGTGGTGTCAGGTATGCTTAAAATTTCAGATCATTTGGGTTCAGTTCTGTTTGATTCTGGTGCTTCGCATTCGTTCATTTCTGATTCCTTTTAGTTTACCAGTTGATACTATTTATTTCACACCTGTATTGAATGTGGTAATGCCTTCTGGTGATAGTTTGAATACAAATAGGAAATGTGTTGTTGACATTAACATTCAAGATAAACAATTTCTTACAGAACTAATTATCTTACCAATCAGACATTTTGACGTTATATTAGGTATGGATTGGTTGATCAAATATTTTGCAACAATTGAATCTTTGGAAGAGAGTGAAATTTTGCATGCACGGTGAAAAATCATTTTATTTTTTGTGATAAGAATAATGTGTCTTCTTTGATTAGTGCGGTGAAGTTGAGTAAATATTTAAGCGGTGAAATTATTATTTAGCCAAATTAGATGTGTTGAATAAGGAGGTGTTTGAGTGAAAAATATTCGGTTGTTTGAATTTCACGATGTGTTTAGGAGGAATTACAGGGTTGCCACCAAGAAGTGGAGTTTGGGATTGATGTACAACCGGTATAACTTATACATAAATCTCCTACGGATGGCTCAAAGAATTGCGAGGGTGAAGTGTCGGTTGAGGAATTGGCGAAAGGATTTATTAGGCAACTCGTGGAGTGCGTATTATTTGTTAAAAGGATGATTATGCGATTGTGTATTGATTACGGGAGTTAAATAAAGTGACAATCAAGAACAAGTATCCACTAGAGATTGATGATTTATTTGATCGGTTGGAGAAGCATTTTGATTTGAGATCGATATCATCAGGTTAGAGTTAAAGATGCTGATATTTTTAAAACAGCTTTTGGAACCAGGTATGGACATTATGAATTTCTTGTTATGTCATTTGGTTTAACTAATGCTCCTGTCGTCTTTATGGACTTAATGAATGTTTTAAGCCCTTGGTGGAGGTTTGTTATCATCTTTATTGATGATATTGATTTATTCTAAAGCGATGAAGAAACATGCAAATCATCGAGTATTATTTTAGAATTGTTAAGACAAAATCGATTATATTTTTAAAATGTGAATTTTGGATGCATAGCGTCGCATTTAGGTCACATTATCGTGGTGAAGGAGTTTGTTGATCCTCAAAAGTAAAAGCAATTTTAGAATGGTCAAAGAATGTTACGAAGTTCGCAATTTTTGGGCTTGGTTATTACGGGAAGTTTGTAGATTTTCTCATTGCAATCTCTATCTAATTTATTGAGAAAGGATGTCAAATTTGATGGACGAATGTGGAGTTTTCAATTGAAAAAAAAGCATTTGACCATTTGCTTATTCCATGAGGATTCAAATATTTAGTGATGCATCTTTAAAAGGTTTGGGTTGTGTTTTAATGCAAAATAGAAAAGTAATTTCTTATGCTTCGAGACAATTAAAACCTCATGAAAGAAATTATCTCGTTCATGATCTAGAGTTAGCAGTTGTGATTTTTGCTCTAAAATTTGGAGCATTACTTGTATGGGGTAAAATAAAATTTTTGATCATGAGTCTTAAATATATCTTTACACAAAAGAATTGAATCTAAGACAAAGAAGGTGGCTTGAGTTTATTAAAGATTATGATTTAGATATTCGATTGTCAAAAAAAGCTAATGTGGTGGGCGATGCATTAAGTGTCCATGGAAATGCAGGTTATTATTACTCAAAGTCGAGTTGATCAAATTAGAGCTCTACAGATGTTAGAAGATTCGGTGATCTTGGGCATTTATCAATTGATAGTCTGTCAACTTTATTTGAGAATCAAAGCTGCAGGCTGGATCGTGGATATTCATTGAACAAATCAGAATTGTCGAGCGAAATTTTTTGAGATCAGGTGTTATTGAAGAATTCAATTATAGAAGTGATGTTGATTTGAGACAAAATTTTACGAGGCTCATCAGGCGGGATATACTATTCATCAGTAGTTCAAAATGTATAAAGATTTAAAAGCGACATTTTGGTGGTGGTATGAAGAAAGACATGGCGAATATGTTTAAATGTCAACTTATCAAATTGTAAAGCGAGCATGAGGCGATTGGATTATTCTGATCATTACCATACGAGTGGAAGTGGGAAAGTAATGGATTTTGTTATGGGATTTCTAGATCTAAGCGAGTCATTGATAGTATCACGGGTTGTTGTGGATAGATTGAAGTCTCATTTCTTACCATGAAAGCAGGCAGGTTGATAAATTGTCAGATTATATGTTAAAGAAATTGTAAGACTTCATGGTGTTCCAAAGTGATCGTCTCACGAGATGGTAGATTTACTTCAGATTATGGAAGGAATTGAGAGGTTTGGGTACATAGTTACATAAAATCTGACTTTTCATCGACCGATGACAATCGAAAAGAACAATTCAAGTCTAGAAGATTTGTTGAGGATTTGTTTTAGATTTTGGAGGTATTTGGGAAGATCATATTCACATGATCGAGTTTGCTACAATAATAACTATAGTATTCGATGGCTCAGTATGAAGCATTGTATGGAAAGTGTAGAACTCCATTGAGTTGGGTGAAGTGGGAGAAAGGCATTTGTTAGGTCGAGTTGGTTGATCAACTCTGAGAAAATCAGTTAATCGAGATAGATTGAAACGCCGGATCGTCGGTGAAGTATTACGACTTAAAGCAGTAGAATTTCAAGTTGGAGAATTTGTATTCTTGAAAGTCAAACTATGAAAGGAATTAGTAGATTTGGTCATGGAGGTAAATTGAGCCCTGGACATAGACCTTTTGAAATCATTGAAAGGATTAATATATGAACTACAGACTTGCCTTGATTGTGAATATTCACAATGTCACATTTCAATGTTGAGAAAATGGATCAGATCTGAGCGAGATTCCAAAGTTTGAAATCTGATTAGATTTGACTTATGCATTGGAGCGGAAAAGATTTTGGAATTTGATGTGAAGAGATTTACGAAATAAACAAATTTCTATGTTAAAATTAAATGGAAGCGGACCAATCAAAGAAGCTACTTGGGAGGTTGAACAAGAGATGAGCGAAGTTTCCTTCTGTTTGAATGATTGAAGAAATTTCGAGGGAAATTTTTTTTTTAAGAGGGGAAATTGTAATATCAATTAGATTAATTTTGTTTTATTAATTAATTGTTCTTGTAGCAAACCACTTTACTTTGCATCTGCGGATTAAATTCGTGTTTGGTTGGATCTCTCCGCAGCTTATCATTTCCTTCATCGTGACCTCATTTTCTTGCGATCAAGTTCGTCTCCTCCTTTCCACCCGACGCCGGCTCGGCTTCCAGCGCCAGCGTCGGCTTGGCCGGGAATTCGCCTCCGTGGCACAGGCTGCGCCTTCGAGCGGAATCCGCGTCGGCTCGATAGACCCGCCGCCTCGGTGTAGCCTCGCTTCCGTGTCAACTTCCTGGACCGTGATTTGGTCGGACTGGAAATCGCGGTAAGTCAATTTGCTCGGGTTGGAAATCCATGAACGTCATTTAGGGATTTCTGAGCCGTCGATCTTGCTTCGGTTGGATTTCTGTTCTGGCCGTCGAGGAACTTATGGGATTGTGACTTCTTAATTTCTTTCCCATTCCTTTTCTTTCGGTACCTTGGGGTTGAAATCGTGATTGGGAGTTAGAAATCTTTGTTTTGTAGGTAAGTTGCAGAATTTTGTGTATTAAAATGGGGGTTTAGTATTGGCATTTTTGTTAATTTTCGTTTGTTAATTTAATCAGGTAATTAATATTGACGTTAGTAGACTACGTTGGAGTCGTGCTCCTGGTATTTCGAAAGATTATATGAGGAGACATCAATTTCAGGTAAGATTGGTTTATGATTTCTGCGTTAAATTTCTTATGAGTTTCATGTATTTAGAGTAATTATTATAGGTTGTGTACTTCGAGGAAGCGTTGAGCACATGTAGACAGCGAGGTGAGACATAATTCTAATTTAAATTAGGTTTATTCATGTATGTATTGTTTTAATTTTTATAAATAATATGAATAATATAGATATTTCTCTCGTATTGTATGCAATTACAAATGAGTATAGCAGTTAGTTCATTTCTTAAATGATTTTGTTGAATATAAAATGTTTAAAACATGCATTATTAAATGTTAAATCATAATGTGATAAGCGGAAAAAGAAAAAATTGTGATAGGAAGGTATATTATAGAAATCTGATGAGATAGGCAAAGTTGACAAGATAATGAGTGATTAGGGGATCTTAGTATCCCGATCGATGAGGTTGGGCCGTTAAATTTTTCCGGTGTCAAATTAGGTAGTAATAGTATGGTTCTACCTTCAGACTTTTACGAGGTAGGGTGTGACCTTTGTTATGAAAGTCAAAACCATCGATTATAAATGACATTTTAGAAAATGATTTGATATATAAGCGAAATGACTTTCATTAAATAAGCATGGCGACATTGATATATTATATCTGACATATTGTTGATTACATTACATTTCTGCGCATAGTTACCACTTTACCTTTATGCAAATTTTAAATATGCATCGCGATTGTTCTTATGCTGTTGACTTCTTTTGCTTCTCTGCTTATGATCTTATTGATAATTTCGGAAAAGGCAGTGGGTAGAAGTAGTCATTTGTTGATTGTATATTTTGTGTATAGTTTTGGGAAAGATTAAATGGTTTTTTGGGTATTACAAAATTTTAAATGTCTTTGGTTCTTTCGTATTTATTTATTTAAAGATTTCGTCTTAAATTTTGTGATATGAATTAATTAGTATATGAATTTTAATGTTTGTGATGATTTGATTAGATGCAAATTTTTGCTTTCGTTTGCATAGAGTTGGAGCGTGTTGGAGGAATCATGTCTGTCGAGTCATCCATTACATTCTTTGACCCAGAATAGGGGTCATCACGGGGTGTGACAGTAGCTTGTTTGTGTTGTAAGCTTGTGCACATGTTGTCTTTCAGTTTTAACAATTTAGTCCACATGCTATTCTTGGAGCTTAAGGTATTTATTTTAATTCATAATTTTTGTTGTTCGATTACTTTAGTAATTAGAGGATGAGGTATTTATTTTATTTCACAATTTGGGTTCTCCTTTTTATTACATGTTCTTCAATTCATGTCTTGATTTTAGTATTCATATAGATTTATTTGATTTGCTTATTAGAGAATCGACTATAATAAGAGCATAACTGTACAATTCAATTTTTTTCCAACAAAATTTTTGATCCATCATTGGCGCTTTCATTGGACATTGCCAATCTATCTTGCTCTTTATTTTAATGGCTTTATCGGATGGCTGCAACCTAGTCTGTGAAATATAAATTTATATAGATTCGGATATTTGAATGATTATAACTTTCAGTCGATAGTCAATTTAAATATGTAATTGATATTGTCTTTTATTCATATTTTTTTGAAATTTGATTTTTTTGTATTGGCTAAACACAATTAAATGTGTACAATGGAAATTAAATTGTAAAATTTAGGTTATTTGCTTTGTAAAATGTACAACAATATTATCTTTAATTGATTTAAAACTTTTAATTTTCTATTGATTTAAATTTCAATTTTCATTAATTCAAGAAAATTTCAGTTTATATTTTTTTTTGTTTAGCATTTAGTTTGACTGTTAAACTAAAACGAGTAACTTCGTTTTATTTTCAAGCCAACGATCCAAATCAAGCTAAACAATGTTGACTAAAAAAAAAAAGAGCTTTCGATCATCGATTTAGATTGATTTGGTGGCTCGAAAGCAATGTGCGATTACGATCAATTCTAGCTGGGCTAATTGATTCCTTAGATCTTAGATACTCAAAATTGAATCGTTTCTACAATAAAGACTATAGGGTAGTAGTTAGTCCAAATGGGGACAAAATTCATTATGCTCAAATTTGGTCCCAAAGTTGTCTTAGTGATATCTCATCCTTAACTTTGACTTGATGATATCCATTTTCTTAGATCAATTGAATAATACATTCTCAAATTTGGTCAAATAAATCTTCGATCCTCGATATTTAATATTTCTTCTTAATTCTAACTTTGTTCAACTCCCTATAATCAATGCACAATCTTATAGATTCTTCCTTCTTCTTAACAAACAACATTAATGCACTCCACAGTAAATTGCTTGACTTGATAAATTTCTTATCCATTAATTATTGCAATTTCTTAGGAGTCATTTTGTTGGAAGATTTGTGTATAGTAGATATACTTGGTTGCAATTCAATCCCAAACTCCACCACTTTTTTCTGGTGGTAATCCTAGTAATTCTTTAACAAATACATTAAAAAATTCAAAAATAATTAGAATATTTTACAATTCTAGCACATTCTTATTGGACTTCTAATTTTGCCAAAATACTAATTTCAAGTATTTTTCCACCTTCACTACACTAACTAAAAGAAGATTATATTTCTATCACAAAAGAAATAATGGCTTCTCAGAATATTAAGTTTCACTCCTCTTTAGGATGCATTTATTGTAAAATGTTTAATAAGTCAATTCATGCCTAAAATAACATTAATGTTTTAATTGGTATTATGATTAACTCACTAGTGATTTTTTTATCATGAATTCTATTGTCCACAAAACATTTTCTATTTCTATACAGACTATCATTAAACGACATAATAATACTTAAAATAGATGTAAAATAAATAATATTAATAGGCTAACTGGCAAACATGCTAGCAAAAATGAGGGAATGTGATGCACCAGTATCAAATAAAATTGAACCCAATTAATATAAAATCATAAGCATACCTATCACTACTTTATTTGATTTTTTTCTTCTTGAGGGGTGATAGCAAAATTTTATTTATTTATTGGAGGACTGGCCTTGGGCTCTAAAGTTTCTTCTTTCTTTTGAGTTGAAAGATATTCATAGAATTGAGCACTGCCTAACTTGTTGCCTTCTAACAATTTTCTTTGCTCTATCACTGAAAACCAAGTGGTTTGATATCCTTCTTCTTTTCTAGTGGACAATCTATCTAACGAAGTCCTGCTTGTTCACATTTATAATATTTCTCTAAACCAACATTGTCCAAAGTGCATTTTCTCACATTTATCATGGATAGGCCTTTCCAATTGAATCTGCTTCTGTTTGCTATCAAATTTGAATTTCTTGCTTGGGAAATTTGGATTGTCATCCTTTGGATCCCAATATTAATTGGAAAAATTCATCTCATACTCAATTTTTCTGGCCTTTTCAACTAATACTAAAAATTTACTTATTTTAAATGGTGCTAGTGCTTATCACATATATTTAACAAAAATAATTAGTCGGTAGTAATATAAACATTCATGGAATTGCCAAGGCGCTATCATAATAGGTGTTTAAATAAGTACAATACTTCAAGGGAGCTATCATTTCGCAGCGCTGTGGTCCCACAAACCAACTTCGTGGCATCACAGTCCATCGCCAAGGCGCCATATACCACCTCCAAGCCGCTAGCTTCTCGGTCACTAAATGCTAAAATCTATAGAGTGCAGCATTGAGGCGCCCCGAAAGGCAATGCTGAAGCGCCTAAAAGGCAGAGCCGAGGCACTAAACTCACATCTATGAAATTAAACATATTAACTCATATATTTTCAACCACAACTCTAATATAATACTTACACATGATTAAATACACTCATTACTACATAATATAACATATAAAACATAAATCCATACATAAAGTCTACTAAAATCTTTATGAGTTCAAACTTTGGTTTGTGATCTAGTGATGAATCATTTTCTCTTTTGATGTGTTACATCAAAACACCATCTCAATATGTCATCAAACATAATAAATTTAGTAATGATAGACAATTTTGGAGTATTAGTAATTCAAAGCAAAGGAAATAAAATACCATTGCTATTGAAAACAAAGCATGATGGCATAGTAGCAATGCAAATTGTTTTTAATATTAGAATATATCAAACTAGACAGACAATAGATCAGCATTCTTATGAATGGTAAACAACCATAAAAATGCTACTAAAGACTGAATGTTGAGAGCTTTCATTTGCTAAAGAATATACATAGTTTAGTGTTTAAAAAAATAACACAGAAGCAAGACAATAACTTGATATAAGTCTTCCACAACATATACGTTAAGTCACTAACTTCTAGTAAGTATTATTACAAGTATGCACAATAATAAGAATTTAACTTGTGAACTTAGCCTACAAATATATCAAACCGAAATTTTTAAACATGCCATTTATGTTTGAATATTTTGCTTCATGGCTAAATAAAAGATTTAATATGACATCATAAGTACATTGTACAATGACAAAGATGAATAGCCATGCACTTGAATGCAATGCAAAGAAGTTATCACAACAAAAGGACATTTGAACTAAAGCAAAAATGACAAATTTTAAAAATAAATTCATTTATAAGAATATAACTTTTGCACTTGATTCCAGCTACACCAATAAATTATTTTAAGGGCACAAAAGAAGAAGCACTAATGCTAGACTTTTCATCAAGCACATAAACAATACGATCAACATTAGGAAAACCTTGTATCTACTAGCACAAACATCTAGGAACCAAATTGAGTTTAAAAAGACAATGACATGAATAATGTGAACTTGTCCATGCAAATGTGCCACCATTTTGTCTTACAGTTTCTTGCTATGAATTTCTTAACATCAAAATGGAGTAGAAAGTCTGCAAAACTTAACTTTTCATTGCATTATCGAACAACATTTATTGAGTCTTGTTATTTGTTATAAATATAACATTGTAATAATAAAAAGGCTAATAATATTAGTATTTGCAAAGATATTAACAATTAATCAATCATTGATATGTTGGAATAGTTGGGTTCATGATTGAATGAAACACTTCATGTCTTACTAATAATATATTAACACCACAATTGAGAGTCAAACCTAGCAAGAGATGAGACTCGAGTAGGAGAGGATTGATTGTAGGTGGCTTTTTTCAGTTAAGAACACAAAGAGAAACTAAGAAAAGAAGAGAGAAAGAGGGGGTGAAGAAAATGATATATAGATAGAGGCAATCAAGAGAGGTCACTTATGTGAGAGAGAAAGAGAGGAAAGACCTATGGAAGTGACTACCAAAGTACCAAATCCTAGCTAGAGAGAGGAGTTCGCCACTTGGCCTTATGAGTTATAGATGCAACATGTGTGAAATGGGGCGGGCGAGTGACAATTGAATATATAATGATTAGTGATTTAAAATGGTTAATCATAACCTTTGATTTAAGATCTAAAGGCTAAGAGTTAGGGTTTATATTTTTATTTAATTAGAATTTCTTGTAATATTATTTATTTTATTTAATTAAGATTTTTATTATCTAATTGAATTATTTTAAAAAATATCAAATTAAATATTATATATATATATATATATATATATATATATATATATATATATATATATATATATATATATATATATTTATATAATTATTTAAAATTATTTATTTGCTTTGAGCTAAAATGAGCCAAGCATAATTGAGTGGAGAGTTATTTGTATTTAGCTCATTTATAAATTGTGCTAAAAATATTTATTTGTGTTTGATTCATTTACTTAACTAACGAATCAAACACGAGCTACTTAGCAAGTTGAACCTGGGTTGTTTACGAATGACAAGCTTTTTTGAAAGTCCTCTTTAACTTTCAATCTATGTATATAATTTAATCTTAAGCAACCTCCTTTATCAAGAGTATTCTCTTGTAAGTGAAATGTAATTATGAAAGATTGCATCCATAGAAAATTCTATCTTAATAAACAGTGACATAACATCATTGAATATTTAGCTTAAACAAACCTAATCTACCTCAAGAAGAATTACTCCTAAGACCTCTCATCTACAGATTGAGGAGCTCTCAAGAAAGGGGATTGTCTTTTTGGAGCTATCAATCCTATCATTCATCAAAATAAAAATTATTCTAAAATTAAATGCATTATTGAAATAACATCTTAAATATAATCTAAAATACTAATATATTTAAGAAATAATTTAGAGTTTATTTTTTATGTTACATTAACTCCCTTAGGGTCGATAGAGCTTTTCTTCAAAGAAGTTATATATAAGACCTTTCTTAGAAGTTTGGTTTCCATGAAGGAGGAGATTATGAAGCTGGTTCATGAATATCTCTTGAATTTTTAACATGTACAATCTGAACACTAGGAATATAATTTGGATGCTTTGGTTTTGGATGTTGCCATGCATCATACATTTTTTAATTAGTAAATATAGTAGTCACACTTTAGTGATTACTACAAACCCAACCAAATGTTTTTTAGGTAGGAAACAATTAGTAGGCTTGCAACTTATAGAACAACCAATATATTTGGAGGAGAATCTATCAAGAATATCAAAATCTATGGTTTACTTAATTTTTTTTCATCTACATATTAAAAATAATAAAAGATAGTATATTCTTAACAACGAGCTTATGAATAATCTCATATTTCTCAGGAACAAATACATAGGAGAAATAATGAACTAGATTTTGGCTTGGATCTTCTAATCAAGTTAACAATTCGCGAAGTCATTCAACAACCCTAATAACATTGATCATTCTCACCTACATGACATATGTTATCTTATTAGTAATTATTATAGACCAACTCTGAATGAGAACTTGCTTTTTGAATTGTTGGATGTGACAAATATGCCTAAACATCCAGATTTCCATGTTTTTGAATTTTGGGAGTTTGCAAAAATAATGTATGATATAATCTCTCTTTTACATCGATATGGCTTTATCTGATGGGATGATCACATACAAAATCTTTGAATGATTCATATATATTAAAATTATCATCCTATAATTTTTTAAATGTCAACCAATAAAACTTTGATAATTGAAATTGCCTTTCATTTTGGTTTCAAACATGTGTCAACCATTTATATGCCTTCATACATGTTCAACTTGCTTAAAATTATGTTTGATATATTTTTCCTCCAAACTAGAGTTAAACATGGCTTAAACACACGTTGGCATGGTAGCACATGTAGGATATGTTACAAACAATTTCACATTATTACTTTAATGATTTTAATTTCGATTTGGAGTGACATATTAAAGCCACTATTTTGTCTTCACCCTATTTATTTTTTGCTCATTTATTTTCATCTCTTTGAGTCAAACCTTAATAAACCACTATCTATATGTAACTTTATCTTTAATTATTCTTTCATGCTATTTTCTTCTCGTCAAGTCCGCCAAGCCATTGTTCTTTGTCTTCTAATCTTACTTTTTTGCCCCTTCCAATCTAGCATTTAGCTTCCACAAACACCTTCTAATTTTGTTGTGATGCCTTCGAAGATCTTCTCTTCAACTCAACAAATCTTATCTTTCTCTTATGCTAGGTTTGGCTTTAGCAATTTTTCTTGTGTGTCTACCTCCGATCGACGTCATTCACTTTACATGAATGTAAAATTGTTAAAAAATAATATAAAATTAAGTACTTGTTTATGTTGTTCCAACATGAGTCAAAAAATTGAGAAAATTAAGTACCCGTGTACATTGTTTCAATGTAGCGAGGAAATTCATCAAAACACATATGCATGTGTTGTTTTAACGGGCAAAAAAATTATTTTTTTTATGTAGATACTACCTAAGGCCTATGCATACTTTTTAAACACAATGAGTTTGAAGACTTCCTTCTAGTTGTAGTGTTTTATGATACTGACCATGCGCATCTTTTTAAGCATGTTGGAAATGCACAACACTCTCGATGATGCCCCTTATACGCGCTAGATATTGGAAGGCTATTAAAATTTCGCCAAAACATTACTTCAAGCAAACAAAAAAATGGTCATTTGAATTATATAATAAAGTTATAAGCCACCACTTGGTTAGTCTGATTCTCCTCCCTAAATGATTAAGTGTTGATGAGATTAAAGCTTTTGAGCAACAATTCAACCAAGATAAGTTTAAATGCAAGTCTTTTAAATTTTGGGATTGTAAATATAACTAACAATACCAACATTATATTTGATTTTAAGATGAAAGGTTATAAGAGAAAAAATAAACTAAATTATTGTGTCAGATTAGATAGGACACTTAAGAACATAAATAAAATATTTTAAGAGCAAACTACAAGAAATTAGAATTTGGGATGTTCATAAGGAAGCTAACGTTATGTGGGAAAAATATCAGTGAAATTAAAAGTTCTTAAAGATGTGCTGAATCAAAAGGAAAAGCTTCTTTTAATAAGAATAGTTGGTGGTGGAGTCAAAGTGTGCAAGAAAAGATAAAATAAAGCGTTGTTATAAAACTTGGTTTAGATGTAAAAACTGAGAATTGGGAAAGATATAAAGTGGCCGGATTCTAAGAAAATAATATATGATCAAAAATTTAGCTTTTAGTGATTTATGATAGATTAGATCAAAGGTGAAAGATGTATGTATAAGTTAGAACCAAAGAGATAAGAAGAAAGAAGTTCAAGTGAGTATTAGGATGAAAATAATAAAGTGCTTTTCTTAGAAAAGATATTGAAAATAGATGGATGAGGTATTTTGATAAACTTTTCAATGAAGGATCTAAAAATGATTGATTTTAGCAATACCTCAAAAATAAAGAATTTCATTTTATCGTCAGATTAGTAAATCTGAAGTTAGTGAAGCTTTAAAGAAAATGAAATGTGGAAAAGTAGGAGGATAATATTCCAATAGATGTGTGGAAATGTTTAGGAGATCAAGGAATTTCTTGGCTTACAAATCTTTTTAATTTTATTTTAAAGACTAAAAGATGTCGAGATGAGTGGATAGAGTTTGTTGGTTCCTATATTTAAGAAAAGGTGATGCAAATTGTGCAAAGGAATTAAGTTAATGTGCCATACATTAAAATTATGGGAGAGAGTAATTGAGCATAGGTTACGATATGATACAGAAGTTTCTCACAATTAATTTGGTTTCATGTCAGGTAGATCTACTATGGATGCTATACATTTGTTAAGAGGTTTGATGGAGAAGCATAGAGAAAGTAAGAAGGATCTACATATGATATTTATTGATTTAGAAAGCTTATGATAAAGTCTCAAGAGATGTTCTTTGGAGAGTTCTAGAAGAGTTAATATTGGTTATATTCAAGTCATTAAGGATATGTATACTAGAGATGTTACTTGTGTCCAAATACAAGGAGGATTGACAAAATATTTTCCTATTTGGTTGGATTACATCAAGGATCAACATTAAGCCCTTATCTTTTTTACTTTAGTTATGGATGTTCTTACGAGGCATTTACAAGAAGATGTATCTTGGTGTATGATTTTTGCTGATGACATTCTTCTTGTTGATATAAGACTAGAGGAAACTTACTTGAATTATGGAGGTCAACTTTAGAGTCTAAAGGTTTTTGGTTTAAGTAGATCTAAAGCGAATATATGGAGTGTAATTTTAGTTGTAGAAGTTTTAGTGATAGTGTTGTGACTTTAGGTGATCAAGTCATTAATAAGAGTGAGCGATTGAGATATTTAGGCTCTCATTGTTCAAAATGATGGTGAAATAGATGGAGATGTTATTAGTAGAATTCAAGTTGGATGGTTAAAGTGGAGGAATGCATCGGCCTATTATGTGATAGAAAAGTTCCACTTAAACTTAAGGGAAAATTTTATAAGATGGTGGTAATGACTTATATGCAGAATGTTGTGGCCAAAAGAAGCATAAGACTAAGTTAAGTGTTACGAGATGAGGATGCTCTGGATGAGTGGCTTTACTCTTAGAGATAGAATGCAAAATGAGTATGTTGGAAAAAGTTGGAGTAGCTCAGGTGGTAGATAAGATTAGGGAGAGTCTTAGATGGTTTGGCCACATAAAGTCGGCCGTCAGATGACCCGATTAGAGAGTGCATTAGATTTACCTTATGTTAAGAAAGGTAGAGGTAGACCTAAAAGACTTGGTTAAGATGTATAAAAAATGATCTTAGTATACTTGAATTAAATGAGAATTTGACACAAAATAGGACACAATGGAGACGAAGGATTCATGTAGCCGACCCCACCTAGTGGGATTAAGGCTTGTTGTTGTTGTTGTTGTTGTAAATATAACTAACAATCTTAATTTATAGACCTATTACTCTACACATAATGTATATTCATTAATGTCTTTAGTGCAACAAATATTTAAATAAAGTAAAATTTTACACCGGTTGTAAATTTGTTCTTCTGTAAGTAAATTGTAGAGTTGACAAGATTCTATTAGATAAATTTAATGGTTCAAATAATTTTAACCCAATGATGAATATATTGAAAGCATATCTCAATTGTAGGGGACTCTTATTAAACTTTTATAAATCTATGTATAAATCACTTAAGTTTAAATCAATATTAAAATAGTAAAAGACTTAAGAAAATTCTAAAATTCAAAATGCTCGAAAGGAATTTACCATCTTAAACTCAAAGATAGTAATCCATTCACCTTTTGCAATAATTTATCGAGGGCAATAGATTTAGGATTAACCTAAGCTCAAAAGAAGCTAAGGTCATATCAAGTGTTTGTTTATAGTCACACTCAAAGCACCTCATGTTAGCAAGTGTTTGATTATGTCCTTTGTTCATGCGATTTTGTCGCAAAATGATACCACAAAAATAGTGTGTACGATCATAGCTGTGTGAACATATGGTTCACCGTTAAATGATTTCACTAAATTATTATCACGATTGTAGCCCATAAGTCCCCAAATGATTTTCTTTTTGAGCTGTTAATCATGAAATAGATTTAATAGAACATTAAGCAATCTGTTAGTTAAAGTTGACTTATATTTATTTTTTTAGTAATCATTCACCCTAAGTCTACAATGTCTTCTTGGTTGGCACAAATTGTGGTCGTTGAAAAGGATGGTTAGGTTTGATTGATTAATTCTTATGACCATATAGACTAGGGGTCACGATAATCTGGGACATTGGAATCAAGAGATCTCAATAAGATTCATCATCATTTCCCCTACCATGTGCTTTAAATATATAGTGATGAAGTTTCGAATCTTAAGACTTAAATTACTGCTATTATATGCTAGACATTTAGTAAGCTAATAATTAGCCTTAATCGAAAGTTCTCTCATTAAGAGAGGTAATTTATAACCAGATCAAAAGTCCTTGTGAAATAAGGATGAGGCAATGCCTTAGAATCTTCTAAAAAGTAGATTCGGATCAATCTAAATTCTTTCAATGAGAGGTCCCGCGTGAATTTTTTTAGCCCATGATCAAAATACACTAAAATCCTAAATTAACTCTTTGGGGGCTTGAATGTTAATAAAAATATAAAAAAATTAATAAAATTTTAAAAATATAAAACTATCCAAGTGAAATATAGCACTTAAATCCAAGAGCATTGAAACTTAATGTTATTTTCATAACATGTTATATCATGTCGAAGATACCTTAACGATCACTCTCAAATTTTTTTTCCATTAAGAACATAGCTCATATTCTCTTATCGATTATTTACCATCAAATGATACCACATTAAATAAGATATTATGATTGAGCTATCTCATTAGATAATTTGCCATAAAATGATACCATTAAATGATGATCATAGTCGAACCTCACAAATTTCTCAATCAAGTCTTTTTAGTTGTTAAGTATATAGTATGCTTGATAAGGGTAGAAATTCTTTTATTAGTTATGGACAACTTAAATTTATCCTTCTAGATAAACATACACATTAGGTCTACAAGGTCCCATTTGACGTCATAACTCACGGCTGGTTATGTAGACTAAGATTTATGAAAAAGTCAATATAATAGAACCATGTGATATTTATCGGGTTTTGTATTGTTTCTCCCATCATTCGCTCTATGCTAATAGTGATAAATCTTTTCTTTTCAAAATCAAACAATTGTTATTGTAGGCTTTGTATTTAGCATATATCGATTGGTCTTCAATGAAAGTTTTCTCTTATGATCAAGAGTGGTAATTAATCATAAGAGTTTGCACTTATAAGAAGCCTGGAACTAGATCATAAAATTCTCGTAAAATAAGTGAAAGTTTTGAGTAGTGTCTTATATAAAATCTATTTAGCCTTTTAAAAATTTGATCCAAAAATATGCTTTAATAGATGAGTTGAAGTAAAAAATTTTGGAGTCTACACATAAGCCTTCCTTGAATTCCACCTCCTTTATTTGAATATACATAATCATTTATACAAAATATTCTTGTTAATAAAATTTTTTTAACTTGTATGAGCTTTTCTTTTTAAAAATGATCTCATTGTCTAGAAAATATTTATTTATTATTTCATTGTATAATTATACATGACTAATATTTACTTCATTCATGTATGAAAATCATAATTAATGTTTACACATCTTAGCAATGCAATTGGATTATTAGCGTATCACTTTTTTTTTTTAACTCTACATAAATATCTTTAAAGTTGTTGTTACATTACTCTTTTATAGTTTATTTATTTTAACAACATATTGCTTCTCATAGTCATAACAAATATCTGATAATTTTTTTGTTATTTTTAATTCATCAAATTTATTCAATTAAATTTTAAGTTTTTTACTCTTGTGTGAATATATATCAAAGTCTTAATACAAAATTTGTAGATTTTTTAATTCACATATACATTATATATATATATATATATATGCACTTAGAATGCTAATACAATTGTTCGATTCAATCTTGAATGGCTTGTCAAAATTGTTGCTTATGGACTCCCAAAATTTGTGCACACCATCTCAATGAAGAGAGTTTGATTAATTTAGGTTAAATTTTTAGAATGTAGATGGAATAATAGATAAGACATTGCCTAGAGATTTTACCTTCATTTTGTGAGGATTTTAAATCATCGACCCAAGAGCTTAGAAGATCAGCGAGAAATTGACAAAGAAATCTTACATAACATTTTCAGTCTTAACAAAATCTTTAATCATATAAGAGCCACAACAATTCACCAATTATTTAACAATTTGTCCACACATATATATACTAAAAAAATTCATATGAAATACAATTTAAACATAAATCAAAATAATTGTAATTAAAACTTTAATTTGCGGTTCTTGAATCTCCTTCCCTTTAATCTTCTTTGTGAAATTCTATAAGAGAAAATATTGATTGGATCGATATTTGAATGCAATTTATTTTATTTTAATCATTTTTTTTGTCATGATACTTATATATATTTATTATTTATTTGCACATTCATCAATATTCATTATTTTCTAAATTAAGTTAAATTAAACTTTAATTCATTTGATATAATGATATGTCTAATTTGCCATATAATAATCTCTAATTTCTATTTTTTAAAAAATTTAATTTAATTTAAAATTTTCTATCTTTCTCTCTAATGATTTCAATTTAAGAATCATAATATGTAATCAATTCAATTCTCATGATTGTAAATTATCTTTTATAAAGTGATTAACCTCAAGTTTTCACGAATTCTTAAACAATTAAGGTTTAAATTCTTTCATTTACTAATTCATTTAAAATTTCTTTTTCTTGAAAATCTATTATTTTCACTAATATCTTATAATAAAATCATGGCTATTTAAGGGCTTAGGCAATACAATAGAATTAGGGCTGTATAAATTCTGAAATTTAAATATATATCTATATATATATATATGTATTTTCATCAAATTAGAGATAAAATAATGTCGTATCATTGTTTGCAAAGCTCCTAACAAATTTCTTACTGATTTAATAATAACCTAATTAAATCCAAATTTTAAATAAGAAAACAAAAAACCCTTATATATATATAGGCATTTCCTCATTTTATAAAATCCAAATGGAAATATTCTCAATTAAATTCGTCACCGAACTTCTAACACCCTTAATTAAGATTAAAATAATAACAATAAAAATCAGATTTCTAATATAATAAATAATTATATGAATCATCTATTTAACTTACCTTTCTATCCTCGGTTTTGCCATAACCCGTCTCTTGGGATGCACACCGCTCTCTCTCATTATCCCTCCTCTCTGGTTGCTTGCGGATCCGGCTCAATGTTGGCGTGGAGTCGCCTCACTAGTAGCACGACGAGTTGTCGCTTCTCCTTCTCCAAGTCGCATGCGCCGCATGGAGCTCTTCTTCTCCTTTCGTCACAAGGTTCACGCAACTTTCCTTCTCTTTCTCCCTCTCCCTTCCTCTCTCTCGTTGGGAGTTATGTTTGGGCAAAAAACAAGCTGAGCTCCCCTTCGATGATTCTATTGAAAATCAACGATTGATTTTCCCCATT
This sequence comes from Cymbidium sinense, assembly GCA_021442155.1. Classification (NCBI taxonomy): domain Eukaryota; kingdom Viridiplantae; phylum Streptophyta; class Magnoliopsida; order Asparagales; family Orchidaceae; genus Cymbidium; species Cymbidium sinense. The sequence continues at coordinate 31,042,935 of CM038229.1, forward strand.
TTGTTTTTTCTCTGACTTCCAGTTATTACAAGATCTAATTTCAGGTTTCTTATAGGGGTGAGTACCTATAGTAAATTCGCCCCACCAATGCTGAGAGAGAAGTTTCGATTAAGGTTAGTAATTAGATCACTAATTTCTTAGCGTATAGTAGCAGCATGTGGAGTTTTTGAGTTTAAAATTTATGAAATTCATCATCGTTTAGCTTAAAGCGGATAGTTGGGGGGATGGTGACGCACCCGATCAAGATCATGGTTAGTCATCCCTTAACGTGGTCCTAGTACTTAGTTAAAGGAGGTTGTCATTAACCTGCGAATGACATTTGTTAGCAGCCATGGGTTGCACGTCCAAGGAGACCTTATAATCTTAGGTTAGTGTTTGTCTAAGGAGATAATTTTAAGTCCACCTTAGCTAAGCAAGAGCTCTTCCCTTATTAAGTATACTATATGACTTGCATCTCAAATAGTAGAGCCATTGGGAAATATATAGGCTATTATTGTGACCGTAATATAGTGGGGTCAAGCCACCTGATCAAAGGATTTTGGTCATAACCACATCATATATGGTGTCACACCCCAAACAATCCCTCTATCTCAGGTTCAGCCTGTGATGTAACACAATAGATAACTCGGTCAGACATAGCTTCCACTAGGTCATCCCGACATATAAGGATTTTGGGCAAACAAGTGAAAATTGAATCTGACTAAATCATTCTGCTGTAATGTGCATGAATGTGTGGCTACTTTGAGATGTATGCATTCTTTAATTCCCTAAATCGTTCGTTCGATGCAAAAATTTGAACATCAAATTGCTTTAAAATACATGTAAATCTCCTTTTATGTAATATGCGCACATTTAAGTGTGTTGATTTTTGAATATAAGTTTCCCTTCAAAATGTGTGCAAATTTAGAACAATGTCACCTTGGAATGTGTGCATCATTTAATCTTTTGGACCATTTGCATACACTTTAGCACAAAAGGTTCCTCGATGTGTATTCTAAATTTGATTTACTTGAACATATTTCAATGCATTGATTTTAATTATAGTCATCTTCAAAATGTGTGCACAGTCAAATCTTTTACTCATGAATTTTTATTTATTTAATTAAACTTATAATCATCTTATGATTCATGCAATATTATTTGAAAGCATTCAAATTATACCATTTGCATGAATATGATGACTTCAACATGTAAACATTGCATTTTGTGATTTCAAAGTGAGCCTTCAATTTTCTAGTATAAACGCATTGCATTTTGGGTTCACTGAAGTCAAAAGATTCGACAAAATCTCATTTGTCTTTTTGGGTTGCTTTTTTTATTCATCCGGTCAACATGTGATGCAACTCACGTGGCTATTGTAAGGCTTTATATATGCTCATTGGTGAGCTTAGGTTAAAGGGATGTTTCAATTTGTATTTGCATTTCATATTTAGTCTAGTTATCAATTAAATTATCCTTTTGCACCTCAAGTACTTTTTAAATTGGCTGTCTCGTTCATTTTCACTAGGATTCGATAGAATTTCGGCAGCATTCCAGTGTTGTTCCCACGTAGGAGGATATCATGGGGATGCCGATCCTGCCCACCCGTCTAAAAAAATGTGCATGGTCGGTGTTTTTTGCATCAACTGAGCTTAAAAGGTCGATAGGCCTTCAAGTATCTGCAAACTTCAATTTATATTTTAATTATTTTTTAGGTTTAGTGTAAAGTCTGGTGGTATTTTGGCAACCTCCCGGTATCATCCCCATATAAGGGGTTATTTTGGGAGTATTAGGCTTGCCCACTCGTCTAAAAGATGTGCATAAGTGGTGTCTTGCGACACCGCGGCCATATATCTTTAAACATACCCTCCTAGAAGGCACGCATAGGTTCTCAGGTATTTGTACATAGCAAAACATAATTTTTTCATGCCACATAGGAATAACATGCACAAGTACTTAATTTGCAAGTTTCTCCATGCTAGAACAACATGCTCGAGTTGTTAACTTGTTTTGACATTTTTATCGCATCTTTACCTTCGCACACAAATTGAGGCGACATCGGCATGGATTTCTGGCAAAAGTAAGGTAGGGAGGGGGGAGCTTTTCCTCTCTACTTTTTTTTCCTAGTGAAATTTTAGAGAGAGAGAGAGTGAGGAGAGGAAGGGTAAGAGAGATTGAGAGGGAAGTTTTATGAAGGAATTTCCTTCTTGTTAGAGAGAAATTTAGGGAGAAAGGAGACAAAGCTGTGAGGGAGTCTCGAGTAGCATAAGGAGAGGAGGAGAGGGGAGGCACTGACCCAGGAGCTTGGACACGAGAGCTGACGGTGATAAAAACATACATAACACTTTAATCTTAAATAAAATCTCCAATCATACAAGCCACTACTTCACAAATGTTTAATAATTTGTCCACATATATATCTTAACAAAGTTCATATGACATATAATTTAAACATAATAAATATAACGACATAATTACCTATTTTTAAGTCTACGATGATAAACATAACCCTCCTTATCATTTAGTTAGGATGGTTCGAAAAATTAAACAATAATTGAATAAAATTCTGGATCGATTATCAATATTTATAGTAAGAAGGTAGAACTAGTATGCATCTCGGTTTTGTTATCACGTTCATAAAAGAAATTTCTTAAACAATCAAACATATAGAGGTAGGTATAGATACATATTTATGTGAATTTTACTTTTATATTTATCATCCATTTTAGGAGTCGTAAACCTTTACCAAAATCCTTTTCCAGAGATGACATTATCATTTTTTAAATTTCATTTTGCTTTTTTGCATTATTCGTCCCATTGATCAATAAAGGGGTGAACTCACTTTCAACATATACATTCATAGCATACAATTATCTGATATGTATTAATTCATAATCGATGTCGTTAACTTTATAAAAAAATGGAAGTGATAATATGATTGGTTATTATCCATATGAAGAAAGCAGGAAATTACATTACAATTTATGAAGAAAGAAAATAATCATCTGCATCTGAAAAAAATCATAATCATATAAAAATGTATTTTATCATAAGAAATTAAAGAAATTTTTATCATAAATGTAAGAAAATAATTACCCACATTAATTTGCAGTTTACTCTTGAATCTCCTTTCCTTTAATACTTCCTTCCTTAATTGAAATTCCTATAAAATAAAATATTGATTGGATCAATATTAGAAATCAATTTATTTTATTTTATTCATATATCTTTACATATCTTTTATTATTTGGCCTTCATTAATATTCATTGTCATTTTTAAATCAAGTTAAATTAACTTTAATTCATTTAATAATATAATGTCTAATTTGCCATATAATACTTCTAAATCCTATTAATCTATTATTTTTTTTTTATAAAATATTAAGTGTTAAAGTGATGTAATATATTTCATTTAATATTTATCATACCCCTTAAAATGATTCTAAATTAATTAACGTGATATAGATAAATTTTATTTTCATTTAATGTTTATCATACCCCTTAAAATAATTCTAAATTAATTAATGATAATATAACTTAGCACAGGTTTAAGATTTTATTAAATTTGTAATTATATTTCATATGTAAGGGTTTAATACTTAATTACTTGACTTTGATTCATTCTACACATTCCAAATTAATTTTTTTTAAAATGTATAAACCCTAAGTCAAAATTATAAACCCTAAGTCAAAATTAAGATAATAACATTTCAATTAATTAATTAATTATATATATATATATATATATATATATATTAAAATAACAATATTTTCAATTAACTTTCCTTGTTAAACTTATAACATCCTAAAGCATGATCGCAATAGCAATAAAATCAAATTTTCACTTTAATTAAATATTCATATATATACATACCTCCTTTTTTTTTCAATCGACTTGCCCTAGGACCCGTGCTCGTTGCATTCTAAGGTCACGCATGCTTGGTCGGTCGCTCCTTTCCTCCCGTTCGCACGCACTCCTCGCTCGGTCACTCCCTTCTTTCCCACCCGGCGGCAAGAACTCCCTCTTTCTTCCCGACGGCGCTACTGGGTTACGCACAAGATCTCCTCCCTCCTTCCCTCGTATGGTTGCGGTTGCTGCTCATGCGCAGAGTCATCTTCCCCCTTTTCTCCTCTCTCATTTGTTAAGCGAAATCCTCCCCTTTAACTTTTCCATTCAGCGATCAGCGATGGTTGGACTTTACATTTTATTTTTATATTTTTCTATAGTTGGTATTTCAATCTCTCCCTCTTAAAAAAATTCCGTCCTCGAAATTAAAGGACAATAATAGAAATAAACATACATTGAATTAAACAACGAGGATAAAGTCCTCGCATTTCTGATTTCTTCTCTCACGTAGCTTGTCGATCTGATCCATGTTTCTATAGTACATGGACAACTAGAATTTTCCTATTCCTGAGATGCTTAACATCATAATCTATAATTATTTATGACTTCTCCACAAATGTGAGATCCGGTTGAAATCGATAGGATCTAATAATTTTGTTGGCATTAGTAATATATTTTCTAGAGAAATATAAAACAGCGTTGTACTCATTATATGTGAGAAGGTAAAGCCAGTCTATAAGTCACTTTCCTAATTATTTCCAAGATTGCATATGGATCAATATAGCGTGAGCTCAATTTTCCAACTTTACCAAATCATTTTATACTTTTCATGGGGCTGACTTTAAGAAATACAAATTCTCCCGCTTCAAACTACTTTAGCATTAGCTAGTATTTTCTCTGCTTTTGTCTTGGCGACTTTTAATCTATCGCGGATCAATGGATCTTTTGATTGCCATCTACTACATCTGTGATTCTTTTCTTTATCTTGTGGCGGTGTTCTGCTTCCATACAATGCTTCATCAGTCATCACAAACTTTTGAAAGGTATTATTCAAAATCAATGAATGAATTTTTTTCCCCAAAATCAAGGATCTGAAAGTCTAAGCAAATCTTTAAGTGTTTGAATGTTCTTCTAGCGTATCGGTTTGAGGATGGAATCGATGCGAAAGTAAACTTACTTACAAAACCTTGAATTTTTCTTCGATCAGATGTGCGATTAAATCCGTGGACCTATAGATTTTGGCATACTGTAATTTCATCAACATACTTCCTTCTAGCTTTTCAAATAGCGTCAGTTGTTTGATAGGTATAAAGTATCTGATTTAGTCTTATCAATAATATCCCAAATAACATGCATCCCATACGGATCAGGTAAATGTAGCAAAATTCATGTATCATCCATTTTTCGGTATTGACAAGGCTATAAAGTTCACTTGGATTTTGATGTTCATTATAGACATGATTGAACTGAGAAATTTTCTACAATTCTTTTCATTCACCTTGGTAAAATATTTTCTTAAGATCTTGATACATTTTGCTACTACTTGGATGAGTTGTATAATTAGAATGATGTGCTTCATGTAAAATGTCTTTCCTTAAATCTCCCTTATATAATACAAATTCATGATGCTTCTTGTCCATCAATTTAAAATCTTACGTAACTCTTTACCAAATTTAAAATTTTAGAAAGTCGTCATCTTGAGGTAAAACATCTGGCGTTAAATGTTTCAATTTGATTGTATGGCCATTGATTTAACAATAAGCATGATCATCTAAATTTAATAATTAAAATTTTCAATTTTTCTAAATATCGCCTTCTCTATTGAGAGATCAACCAATTAGCATTCTAAATATTTTTTATTTAAAGCATCGATTAATTACATTTGTCTTCCCAGGATGATATTGAATATCCAAATCATAATCTTGTGAGTTTAAATCTCCTTTCTTTAAATTTAGCTCGCCCGAGTAAAGATGTATTTCAAGTTTTGATGATCGGTGAAAACTTACTTTACTCCATATAAATAATACATTTAAAACAAATCTCACTGCTTCTTGCTTCTAGATCGTGGGTTGGATAATTAACTTCTTTTTCAATTCGCGAGCGTAAGAAATCACTTTCGTAAATAAGCGTCAATCTTAATGATGCATCATTTATAAATTTGAAATTTATTATGAAATAGTTAATATTGGTGCAAGTCAAACAATTCTTCAATCTTTAAAAAGTCTTTTGGTGATCGGTATTCAAATTTGACTGAGTTAGTGATGGTAGCATCTGATAAAAAACTTGAATCTCCTGTAATATCTTGCCAACCTTAAGAAATTTCTAACCTGATGGTTGGTCGGTTTTTCGAGTTATTCTTTCGACTTTACTCGATCCATTTAAACACCCACTATTAATCACCCAAAAAAATCATTTAAAAATTCACACTTTGAAAATTTTGCACAATTCATTTCCTTTCAAAGCTTGCAAAATAATGTGAAGATGGTTTTCATGCTTTCATCTGGAATAAATTAGAATAAACCATGAATCTGATCACAAATGAATCTAAAAAGGGTTTAAATATTCTATTCGATAAATACATCGTTAGTTAAGCCAAAAGGCATCACCACAAATTCATAATACCTTACCTTTATGCGAATCTCTTTGGTATATCTTCTTCTTTGATTCTCAATTGATAATAACGATCTTAAATCAATTTTGAAAATATTGAATCTCCCTTGATCAAAAGATCATCAATTCTTGGAGGATATTTATTTTTCAATGTGAGTTCGTTAAGCTCTCTATAATCGATCATAGCGCTTCTCCCATCTTCTTCTTTCAAATAATACGAGCTCCCAGTAGATGTCTTGGGCACGATAAATCCCTTTCTAATAATTCTTGTAGATGATTTTTCAACTCTTGTAATTCTTTGATCGCCATTCTATATGGTACTTTCTTCTGGTTTTGCCATTGAATTAAATCAATAGAAATCTATCTCTTTTGGAAGTAAACACAGTAAAATCTAGAAAATCTTACGAATACTCCTTTCTTCTTGGTATATCTATCTTCTTTACCTCTTTAGTAACATCAATAACTCGAGCGAAAACCTTCATAACATTTTGTTAGCATTTTTTGAACTTTTTTAAGCAATCATCCTAATACTCTTTATACCCTAATTTAAATTCTATATTGAATTGTATCTTTTACAATCTATAGGAGCATAATGTTTATATAGCCAATCCATTCTTAAAATCACATCAAATTTATATATTAGCAGTCTTTCGCATTAACCGGTTTTGATTAAAGATACTCCTCAGAGAAAAGAAGTGGCCTCTATCCCTGAAAAAATTTGGTGTTGTCAATAAGAACCCCACTTTCACTTTTCTATATGATTTCTTTCATTTGAGATTACTTCTTTCATTTGTATGAATGCATCTATTAGTGAAGCGGTTCTCAAATTGCGGTGCTCGATTGGTTTGCTCTATTTTCATCTATAACATCTTCATGAATTGATTTCATAGGTCTGAGAAGTACAAATTAATTATAACCGTTACATATCAATCAATATAATCATATGCAAATCTCTTCATAAAATTTATCATCTTCCTAATGGCTCTTTGATTATGATCATACTTATATCCCTAAATATAAAATCTTTGATCACTCTTGCCACCGGCGGGAGAGCTTGCGCGGAAGCGAGCAGACGGTCGAGCGGATAAAGAAAAAACTTACATGCACTTTCAATCTTAAATAAAATCTCAATGAAGAGCTTTTTAATCTAAAATTTAACAATTTATCCAGCATATATATTCTAACAAAGTTAAGTATGATACTGATTTAAATATAATTCAACATAATTGGCATAGTTTTCTCCTCGCTTTCTACGGTGATAAACATAACCCTCCTTTCTATCTTTAGTTGGGATGGTTCCAAAACAATTAAACAACTAACAATTGAATAAAATTCATTGGGTGATTATCTTACACTATTTAAACAAGAATGTGTAGTATGCGTAATGGGTTTTGTTATAGCATATACAGAAATTTGCTCGATATAGGTAGGTATAGATAAACATTTTGTGTAAACTTTTACTACGTTTATCATCCATTTTAGAAGTCACCTTTTTCAATACTCATCCAAAAGACAGCCATTCTTTAATTTCATTGGCCTTTTTTAGATAGTATATTCGTCCCTCGATCTTATAAGGGGTGAACTCCACTTTTAATATACACATTTATAGCGATATAATTATACATATCATATTAATTCAAGAATCGCTTAACTTTATAAAATGTGGTAATGATATGATTTAGCGTTCGGGTTATTATCCGTGAAAGAAAGCGAACTACATCACTGATTTATGAATAAATAGTAAAATAATCATAAGCAGCTGAGGAAAAAAATCATAATCATATAAAACGTGTATTTACAAAAAACTAAAGATATTTTTTCATAAATGTAGAAACGTAATTACCTACATTTGCTTCCTCAATCTTCTTTCCTTTATTACTCTATCCTTAATGAAATTCCATAAAATAAAATATTGGATCGATATTTAAAATAAATTTATTTTATTTTATTAATATGATATTTACATATAGTTTTTATTATTTGATCATATTCATTAATATTGATTATTCTTCTAAATCAAGTTAAATTAACCTTTAATTCATTTAATATAATGATATGTCTAATTTGTCATATAATACTTCTAAAATTAATCATATTATTTTTTTTAATATAAAATATTAAGTCTTAAAGTGACGTAATATATTTCATTTAATGTTTATAAACCCCTTAAAATGATTCTAAATTAATTAACGTGATATAGATAAATTTTATTTTCATTTAATGTTTATCACACCCCTTAAAATGATTATAAATTAATTATGATAATATAATTTTGCATAGGTTTAAAGTCTTATTAAATTTGCAATTATATTTCATATGTAAGGGTTTAATACTTAATTACTTGACTTTGATTCATTCTACACATTCCAAATTAAATTTCTTGTTGAAATCTATAAGCCCCAAGTCAAAATTATAAACCCTAAGTCAAAATTAAGATAATAACATTTCAAATAATTATATATATATATATATATATATATATATATATATATATATATATATATATATATATATATATATTAAAATAACAACATTCTCAATTAATTTTCCTTTTAAACTTATAACATCCTAAATCATGATCGCAATAACAATAAAATCAAATTTTCACTTTAATTAAATATACATATATATACATACTTCTTTTTTCTTTTTTTATTTTTTTTTTCAATCGGCTTGCCTTAGGACCCGTGCCCGTTGCATTCTAAGGTCACGCACGCTCGGTTGCTCCTTTCCTCCCGTTCGCACGCACTCCTCGCTCGGTCACTCCGTTCTTCTTCTTCCTTGGCCGACGGCACTCGGACTACTCGGTTAGAACGCATACGCGAAGACTTTTCCAATCTGCATCGTATGTTCAGTTGGACTTTACATTTTATTTTATTTTTTTTTCTGTTGTTCGAGTATTATAGAGCTGTTGGTTCAACTAGAGTTGTTGAGGACTAGGGATGAGGCGGTGGCTTGATGAGGTCGACTAGCTCGGTTTAGAGAGGAAGGAAGAGAAGAGGTGGGGTTGAGAGGAGAGAAGGGAGTGAGAGAGGGAGAAGCTGCAAACTGGCTGGGCAGTTTGACTCTAGTAGGGTTGAGCAGGGAGGACTAAACGACCTCGGGATGGTGGAGGTCAAACTGCTAGGAGTTGTGGTGTGCTAAGTCACTCGTGCAAGAGAGGAGAGTAGTCGATGTGACTGGCTATGTCACATCTCAAACGATAACCTAAGACTCATCGAAAGAGATGTAATAGAGGGAGTAAATTTAGGTGACTGAATTTTATTTTTAAACAACTATTCTGAAAACTTTACAAACCATAGAATAGTATAAAAGATCATAGCAGTCGTCTAAATTTACCCATCATATCATAAGAACATTTAAACAATAAATCTACTAAATTCATAGTAAACGGAAACAACCCAAATTGAAACTTTTCATACCAACTACAGAGTATCTAAAATGCTGAATATCAAAATAATACTATTAAAATTTACTGAACTTACCTCCAAAATTTATTTATAATATTTCCCCCGCACAAATTCCAAAAAGGGGCAAAACCTACTCCACTTTCTCCTTACCTTTCCTTGAAAACAGTTATTTTCAACTGTTAAGTCATATGACTTAGTAAGATAAGCAATCTAATACAGATTTGAATTATCGAAGAGTAGAATATTAATATGCATACGGATTAGACAATTAAAATAAATATTGCGTGCATAATCATTGGTTTGTACATATAACATTAGCTTATTATTCTTCTCAAATATGATGTCATTACTTGCATAACATTATATATATATTATCCTCACAATAGCTTTAAATTTATGTTATGTGTCATTATCACATTCATTGGCAAACATATCATAATGTATACATTATGTGGAATTTCCTTTCTTTCTATATGAGACTCTTTTGCTCTATATCATAATATTTGAGGACTCTTTGCCCTTTGGGAACCCTTTTGTTTTGATTACATATATCATAACATTTCCAATTTTTAGATTCTAACATGGATATAGATAAGTTATAAGTGCATTTGTATGCCATGTTTTCATAGAGGAAATATAGTATGCAAAATAATCAAAATGAAGAAAACATATACTAATTATGGAGATGCAAGAGCAAGACAAATTTATCATTGAATGGTATAAACATAAAATTATGCATATGTCTTATATAAACATATAATGTACAATCAATATTGTATTCAATGACATTGCAGAGAAATATTAATATATTTATATTAGAATTTGCAAATCTTATCTAAGTAGTGAACTTCTATCACAAAACGTGATGTTTAAACTCTCTTTCGCACATAAATAATATCAATAGGATTTTTTCTCATACAAATATTATTTCAAAACGCTTGATGCTATAAAAATTAAAATTTCAAATGACTAATTAATTACCTAGTAATTTATAATAATTTCATTATCAATTTCTTAAACTTACAAGTGAACTGACAATTGTCACCCGATCTTTCTATGACAACTCTCCTTATTTATGCTTTAATCCTACTTAAAGAAAATAATAATATAACTTTCTTTCAATCTTTAAAATAATATAATTAAATCTCTAATCCTTAGTTAATTTAAACCCATTTAATTAATCCAATTAAATTATTACCAAAACAATAAAATCATATTTAATATATATATATATATATATATATATATATATATATATATATATATTTATTAAAATCCATAAAATAAAATTATCAATATTTTATCATTTACATAAACTATCAATACCAGAATAAATTTCCTTAATTATACTATATTAAAAATAAATATTAAAAAAATAAAAAGAAAAATTGAATTACTTCTAAATCACTACCAAAAGAGTCGACGCTTGGAACACGGTGACCTAAAGCCGCAGCTTCTAACGAGCTTCGTGGGACCCGGCCGTGTCTTTGGCCATGAGCACCTGGGGCGACTCACCATCCCTCCTGATCCCTCTTTCTGACGCCTCGTCTCTCGCTTGAAAAGGGCCGGCGCGTGGATCGAAGGAAGAATCGAAGGAAAAGAAGGGATCGAGCGTTTTAAACTCAATTGACAAAATTTTAATTTCCTTAATCCAATGCATGTCGAGAAAAGTGCGCTTATGCGTCCTTGCTACAATGAAACAGTGATTTACGGCCAATTATGGGTTTAATTACATTATTAGTATAATTAAGAAATTAATTATTATTAATATATATTATTTGATAAATACATATCTTACAATTTTCCCCTCATAAAAATTTCGTCTTCAAAGTTTCTTGTTCAACTAGTAAAAAGATAGGGAAATTGTTGCTTCATTTCATCTGCTCTTTCCCAAGTGGCTTCTTTCTATGGTTTATTTTTCCATTTCACCTTCACAAAGGAATCAAATTTCTTATAATTCTTTCTGGCTCTACTGCATAAGTTAGATTCTTTTAAAGCTCAATCTTCTTATGTGATATTCTATGGTCTATATCTGTAACCCATTTTCTAAGCATTGAAACATGAAAAACGTTATGCATATCAGACATATTTGGTGGCAGTGCTAGTTTGTAGGCATCAATTCCAACTTTTTTAATAATTTCAAATGGCCCAATATACATAGGACTCAGCTTTCCACCTTGACCAAATCTGGATATACCTTTCATAGGTCTGACCTTCAAAAATACAAAATCTCCGAAATTCTATCATCTTATGCTTGGGGTCATAATATTTTGTTGTCATCTTGTGCAACTTTCTCATCTCACGATAATTCTAATCCTTTCAATCACATCAACCATTAAATTCGTTAATTGTCTTTCTTGATTTCAAGCCAACTCAAAGGAGTTCTACATTTTCTACCATACAAAGCTTCATAAGGAGTCATTTGGATACTAGATTTATAACTATTATTATAGGCAAACTCTATTAAAGGTATATGATCTATTCAATTATCGCCAAAATCCAAAATGCACAACCTCAAAGAAATCTTAATACGAATTGTTCGTTCAGTTGCTCTGTCACGTGGATGAAATGCGGTGTTGAAATGTAGTTTAATTACCTAAACCCGCATTAATACTTTTCCACAGTTTTGATGTAAACCTACCATCTCTGTCTGATACAATAACTTTTGAAATTTCATGCAATCTGATAATTTTTTTTATGAATAATCTGACTAATTTCTCTACGGAATCAGTCTGTCAAATGGGCAAAAAGTGTACTGAATTTGTTAATCTATCAATGATTGCTCAAATACAATCATGCCCTTATCTTGATCGAGGAAAACCCGTACCAAAATCCATGGCTATATTTTCTCATTTCCACTCTGGTATAGGCAGCGATTGAAGCATACCATTGGGTTTCTGATGTTCTGCTTTGACAACTTGACAAGGTTCGTATTTACATACATATTCTGTCACATCCTTCTTCATTCCAGGCCATTAAAAGAGTGTTTTCAAATCATCATATATTTTTGTGCTTCCTGAGTGAATTGCATAACCAGAATTATGAGCTTTAAATAAAATATCTTGAATTAGATTTACCTCTTTTGGTACCCATAATTTAAATTACCACACCTGTCATCAATGGTAATGTCTTTTCTTTTACCTGCTAGCATTTGATTCGTTAATTTTTGTAAATCATCACTAGCTTTTTGTGCAGCTTTAAGTTTATGTAATATCCAAAATTTCAAAAAAAAAAAAATCTAATTAATCCAGAGTATGATATTCTTGTAACCAAAACCATTTTTGGCATGCAGGCGGATTAAGGTATTGGGCGTGTGTATGGATGGGATGGGAAAGGTATACCCAGTAACTTATTTCATTTCCTCCAGGTGTGGCAGTAATTTCCTTCTTTTTTTCTCGCCTTTGGACTCGTCTGGAACCGCAGCCGTCCGTGAGGCAAATCGCACGAGATGAGGAGTCCCGTGAGTCGGCTGGCTCGTGATTGGAGTTTCGGGTCCTGGCCGATAGGAGGGTAGCTCTGGGGAGTTCCGTGACTTGATGGGTTTCTTTCCAATTCCATTTCCTCCAGCCGACAACCTTCCTTGGTGCAGAAATGCGTGATAGGGAGTTCCGTAATCTACTAGAGGAAATATTTTATGGTTGTTAGGTGCTTTCCTTCTCCTGCTTTTGGTTTTTCATGGCAGCAACCCTCCTTTGTTTGTGCACGGGATTGGAGTTCCGTAAATTGCTTGGGGATAATTGCTTTTGGCTGTTAGGTGAGTATGCAGAATTTTCCCCTCATTTCCTACTTGGGGTATTATTGTGAATTAGAATGGGAAATTTGTGTTGGCTTCTTTAATTATAGTTATGTTATTACATTTTGGTTAACTTTATTATCTAATTTAATAAAATATATTGGCATTAGTTAACTTGAGTGGTCTTTTTTTGTATCTGAAAGATTATATGAGGAACTTGGTAAGAATGAAGTTTAAGCTTGGGACACTGCTACGTTAAATTTATTTATGAATTTCATGTATTCAGAAGAGTTATTCCATTATAGGTTGTGTACTCAAGGAAGCGTCGAGCACATCACGACACTGTGGTGAGACACATAATTGCTAATTTAAATTCAGGTTTACATATAATGTATCTTGTTATTCCACCAATTACTAATTTTCTTATCTTGTATGAATGACGTATAGATATTCTGTCATATTTTATGCAAATACAAATCTTTCTTATGATTCCTGATGATTATAAGTCAGTTAATTGATTCTGCGTATATCGTATGATGCTGTATAAATATTGAAATGTTTTAACACGTCATTATTAATTATTAAATGAAGTAATGATAAGCGAGAGAAATGTCGGAAAATATGATAGGAAGACTATGTTATAAAATCTATGAGATAGCAAAGTTGACGAGATGAGCTTTAATAGGGATCTTGGTATTCCATTCGACATTGAGGTTGGGGCCTTTGAAGCGAACATTGGTGTCATTTAGGTAAGTAGTATGATGCAGACTGCGCTACTTTGACTTTAGTAGGCGGGTGACGACCTTATGTTATGAAAGTCAAAAGCGCATCATTATAAATGACATTTAGGGAAAGGATTTGATATTGAATTAAAATTCTTTCGTTAAATAGCGAATAAATAATCATTTCATGAAATGTCAAATTACTCTGATCTTCTTTTCTGAGAATATTGTTCAGTTATATTTTTTTGCGGCGTATTTTACCGCTCTTACTTTCGCAATTTTAAATGTACGTCGTGATTATTGTTTAATGTCTTGTTACGAGCTTGCTTTAGCGTTATTTGTCCATTAAACTTTGGCTTATGATAATCTTGGTGATAATTTCAGGCAAGGGCGAGGTGGGTAGAATTGTCGGTTTGTTGATTTATACATTTTGGTGTATAATTTTGGAAGATTATAAATGCATTTTGAGTAGTACAAAATTTTAACTGATGTCTTTAGTTCTTTTGTATTTATTACAAGCTTGAAGATTCTCGTAATTCGATTTTGTGATATGAATTAATTAGTTAAGAAAATCAATATATGAATTTGTTTGTGATGATTTGATGAGATACAATTTCACTTGCTTGTTCGCGTATTTGGAGCGTGTTGGTGGAATCGTGTATCAATCATCCTGTCTATTACACGCCATACTAGGAATGGGAGTCATTTGGGGTGTGATAGTTTATCTTCCAAAGTAGGTTGAACCTCCATTTGATATAATATACTTGTGCTCTTTCACTCATGTTCCAATTTCTAAGCGTAGAAATTTATATCTCGAATTACGCTTTTTTGGGTTATGACCGGTTAGCTTGCTCTTACGCTTGCATTGCAATGCATTGGCTTTTCCAGAATGATATTGTATATCAAGATCGTAGTCTTTATTATTCTATTACACTTACGCCTCAAATTTAATTCTTTCTGGGTAAATTTGTATTTTAAACTTTTATGATCTGTAAATATCTGGCATCTTACGCCGTAGAGATAGTGGCTCCAAATTTTCAAAGCAAAAATGATAGCAGCCAATTCCAAATCATGTGTTGGATAGTTCTCATGTGATTTTAATTGCCTCGAAGCATAAGCAATCTCCTTGTTCTGCATTAAAACACAACCCAAATCTTTTAAAGAAGTATCACTATAAATTTGAAAACCTTACATGCGATGAGATTGTTAATCGAGGCGGTTATTATAGCCTTTTAAGCTCTAAAAGCTCGCTCATGATCATCTGTTGATCAAATTTTACATCCTTCCTCATAAGCGACAAAGGTGATGCAATCACGTGAAAATCCTTCAAATCTTACATAATAACTTATAAACCCATAAAACTTCTCGCCGACATATTGGTTAGTCGTGGCCAATTTACTTCTCTCAGCTTTCTACGAATCTACAATGCCTTCCCCGCTAATGATATACTAAGAAAGCAAAACTTTTCAACCGAAATTCACATTTAGAGAATTTAACAAATAATTGGTGCTCTCTCCAGGGTTTAATACTATTAGAGATGATTGACATGATCCTCCTCATTCTTGGAGTAGGTAATATGCCATCAATGAATACTATATCACAAATTGATCGAGATATACTTTGAAAATTCTATTCATCGTATCCATAAACACTTCATGCATTAGTTAATCCAAAAGATAACTAAGAATTGTAATGCCCATACCAAGGCCAAATGTTGTATTTGCAATGTCACCTTCTCTTACTCTTGACTTGATGATATCTCGATCTCAAATCAATTCTGGAGAACACGGAAGCTCCTTCCAACTGATCAAATAAGTCATCAATTCTAGAGTGTACTTATTTTTAGCCACTCTATTTAATTCTATAATCAATACACAATCTCATGGAACCATCTTTCTTCTTAACAAACATGACACTCCAAGGAGATGAACTAGTCCGATAAAACCTTTCTCGATTAATCGATAATTGACTTTTCAACTCCTCGCAAATTTTTTGTAGCCATTCGTAGGTGTTTTAACTATCGAGTAATTGGTTGCACTTCAATTGTAAACTCTATCTCTCTTCGTGAGGTAACCAACTAGTTTCTGATACATGAAACTCATTCACAACCAGAATAGATTTGATATCAATAACTGCATCTTTAACCACTTCTACACTGGCTAAAAATATCAAATCACCAGCTTTTATAGCTTTGTCAACATTGAGTGAATGTATTAAAGAGGCTATCACTCCCTTTTCACAGTGAAAATAAAACAGCCTTTCAGTAGGTAAATCAAACCTTATCTTTTTCTTCCAACACTCGATCTGTAGCAAAATATTTTGTTAGCAATCCATTCCCAAGAACACTTCAAATTCAATTAAAGGTAGTAAAATTAATTCAGATGAAAATTTCTTACCTACTATCACAATGTCAACTGTGTACATGTTGTTGGCTAACATACAATCACCAGAGGGCAATAAAATTCGAACACCAGAAGTAAGACAAACAGAAGGCAGGTGCAATGTATTATAAAACAGCTTAAACATAAATGAGTGTGATGCACCAATCAAAAGCAGAAAATTTGAAACAAAACCACATCTAATATTTTGGCTTCTTGAGAAGATAAGGCAAAAACACAAGTTGGTATTGACTTCACACTAGCTCCAGACTCTATTCCTTTATCCTTTTGAAATGATTTATTCATAGAAGGCTTTGTACCTTTATACACTTCTGGCTTTGGTGCAATTCTTAGATCTCTGCTCCCTTGAAAATTTCTCAGATTATTTCTTTTGATATGACCCACTTCCCCACATAGATAACATCTTCCAGAATTTACTAAACACTTCCCATAATGTGCTTTTCCGCATATAGTGCAAACTGGTGCTGATGTCTGGCCTCCTTGTTGATGTTGTTGCTGCCTGATTGATCCTGTGATTTCGATTAAACTGCTTTTAAATTGTGCATCTAACATCTAACTGTCTCCTCTTACTGTCAGTATCCCATATTTATCTGACCATATCCATATCATGCTCCAATAATTTAGCACTCTCTAATAATTCTGCAAAATCTTTAATTTTGAGTGAAATTAAAGTCTGCCTGTATTGATCTCTCAATCCTCTGAGAAATCTATAGCACTTCTCACTTATTGTACTAACATATAATGTGATAAGGATGTAAATTTTGCCTCATATTAGATCACTGTTTTGTTGTCTTGAGTCAGATTTATAAATTTCTCCAGCATTGCTTATCTGGCTGAAGGAGGAATGAATCAATCTCTAAAGACTTGCTCAAACTCTTCCGAGGGAATCTGATCGATAGATCTGCTTGCAAATTTTTCTAACTGCCTCTCCACCAATGCTCTACCTCCTCTTCCAACACAAATACTGTCAGAGATACTCTTCTATCTAATGGACATTTCATCCCATTTAAAATATTCTCAATTTGGATAATCCAGTCTTCAACTACCCTAGCATCTACTCCTCCCTTGAATAATGATGGCTTCAAACTCTGAAATAATTTCAACTGCTTATTAATATCATCACTGATACTGGTACTAGCATTGGTGCTTTGAACTGCAGTTGTAACTAGTACTGGTATTGATATAGATATTGGTGGCATAGTAGGTGTTGTAGATATTATAAAAGATTGTATTTTCTCCATTATTTGTATGATCATTTTCATCATTTGCATTTGCATTTGCATCACAACAGTAGAGTCAGGTGCTGGTACATTTTATACTCTTAAGGTACTTCCTCACCGGTGTAATAGTTCGGGGAATTTTATCTCTCTTACAATAGACCGTCATTCATTTGTTCCTTTAGGCACCTTTTCAATCATATATGAAAATGAATAGCATAATATATATATATATATATATATATATATATATATATATATATATATATATATATATATATATATATTATTCATTTTGTATGGCTCAAAATATACGTAACAAGCTCATGTCGCGTACACCACTCATTATTCAACTAACCCAACTTATACTCTATAGAAATCGAATCATATTTCATTCTTAACACCTCTAAACTAAATCATGCTCCCGTAATCGATCATTTGAATTCAAATGCTCTGATACCACTTTCTGTCACATCCCAAATAATAGGCTCATCAAAAGAAATGTAACAGAGAGAGTAAATTTTGGTGACTAAATTTTTTTTCTTAAACAACTATTCTGAAAACTTTACATAACACATAATAGTGTAAAAGATCAATGCAGCCGTCTAAATTTACCCATCATATCATAAGAACACTTAAACAATAAATCTACCAAATTCATAGTAAGCGGAAACAACCCAAATTGAAACTTTTCATACCAACTACAAAGCATTTAAAACGTCGAATATCAAAACAATACTATTAAAAATTACTGAACTTACCTTCAAAATTTATTTACAATATTTCTCTCACACAACTTGCAAAAAGGGGACAAAACTTACTCTTCCACCTCCTTATGCTTCCCTGAAAACAATTATAATCAACTATTAAGTTATATGACTTAGTAAGATAAGTAATCTAATACAGATTTGAATTATCAAAGAGTAGAATATTAATATGCATATAGATTAGACAATTAAAATAAATATCATGCGATAATCATGTAAAAGAACGCAATTATTAAGAATTTTCTCTCACTCAAACTTAATGTACACACATTACTACAACACAACAACAAGCCTTAATCCCACTAAGTGGGTCTTACATGAATCCTTCATCTCATCAGGTCCTATTATGTGTCAAATTCTCATTTAATTCAAGTATACTAAGGTTATTTTTATACATCTTAACCAAGTCTTTTAGGTCTACCTCTACCTTTCTTAACATAAGAAATCTAATGCATCTACTCTCCTAACCGTCATCGACGGCCGACGCCATGTGGCCAAACCATCTAAGGCGACTCTCTAATCTTATCTCCACCTGAGCTACTCCAACTTTTTTCAACATACTCATTTGCATTCTATCTCTAAGAGTAAAGCCACTCATCCACCCGAGCATCCTCATCTCTGTAACACTTAACTTAGTCTTATGCTTCTTTTTTTTATTGGCCAACATTCTCGCACTATAAGTCATTGTGTCTTACCACCATCTTATAAAATTTTCCTTAAGTTTAACTGGAACTTTTCTATCACATAATAGCCGATGCATTCCTCCACTTCAACCATCCAACTTGAATTCTACTAATAACATCTCCATCTATTTCACCATCATTTTGAACAATAGCCTAAATATCTCAATCGCCACTCTTATTAATGACTTGTTCACCTAATGTCACAACACTACCACTAACTTCTACAACTAAAATTACACTCCATATATTCGTTTTAGATCTACTAAAAAAAACCTTTAGACTCTAGTTGACCTCCATAATTCAAGTTTCTCTTGACTCTCTCTAGTCTTATCAACAAGAAGAATGTCATCAAAAAAGCATACACCAAGGTACATCTTCTGTAAATGCCTAATAAGAACATCCATAACTAAAGTAAAAAAAGATAAGGCTTAAAGTTGATCCTTGATGTAATCCAATTGAAATAGGAAAATATTTTGTCAATCCTCCTTGTGTTTGGAAGTAAACTCTAGTATACATATCCTTAATGACTTGAATATAACCAATATTAACTCCTTTATATTATAGAACTCTCCAAAGAATATCTCTTGAAACTTTATCATAAGCTCTAAATCAATAAATATCATATGTAGATCCTCCTTACTTTCTCTATGCTTCTCCATCAAACCTCTTAACAAATGTATAGCATCCATAGTAGATCTACCGACATGAAACCAAACTGATTATGAGAAACTTTGTATCACATCGTAACCTATGCTCATTACTCTCTCCCATAATTTTCATGTATGATACATTAACTTAATTCCTCTATAATTTGCACACTCTTGTGCATCACCTTTATTCTTAAATATAGGAACCAACAAACTCTTTCTCCACTAATCTTGACATCTTTTTAGTCTTTAAAATAACATTAAAAAGATTTGTAAGCCAAGAAATTCCTTGATCTCCTAAACATTTCCACACTTCTATTGAATATTATCGTCTATGCTTTTTCCACATTTCATTTTCTTTAAAGCTTCTTTAACTTCATTTACTAATACAATGATAAAATGAAATTCTCTATTTTTAGGTAGTAAGGTTGCTAAAATCAATCGTATCTTCATATCCTTCATTGAAAAGTTTATCAAAATACCTCATCCACCTATTTCAATATCCTTTCTAAGAAAACACTTTATTATTTTCATCCTTAATACACCTCAAATATATCTTTACTTTTCTATCTCTTTGGTACTAACTTATACATACATCTTTCACCTTCTTTGGTATAATCTATCGATAAATCACTAAAAGCTAAATTTTTGTGATAATATATTACTTTCTTAGAATCTCTAGCCACTCTATATCTTTCCCATTTCCGAACGTCTACATTAACAAATGATTTAAAGGATTCATGTCATGATGATTTCAAGTTTTCTTACATACCTATCAACCCATCACTTTTCACATCCCGACTACCAAATGTTAATTAATTTATTACATAATATATATATATATATATATATATATATATATATATATATATCACAATAGCTTTAAATTTATGTCATGTGTCGCTATCATCTATCATAACATATTATAATGTATACATTATAATTTCCTTTCTTTTAGATTCTATATCATAACATTTATAATTTTACCTTTAACCCTTTTATCCCAATTCCTAGATAATATCATAACATTTCATTTTCTAATAACACACAAATTGATCAGACCCATATTTTCAACAGTAGAAAATACAATATGCAAAATAATTAGAAATGAACTGAAATCATATACTAATTATGAAGATGCAACAAGGAGCAAGAAAAATTTATCAATTATAACAAATAGACAATCAATATCAGATCTATATTATCGTAGAAAGATAAACATATTTGATTAGAATTGCAAATCTTACCTAAAAGAATAACTTCTCTCAAAAACGTGATCTCAAACCCTCTTCTATAAAACAATATCAATAGGCTTTCCTCAACAAATATTAAAAATGCTGATGCCAAAAAATTGAAATTTCAATTGATTAATTAATCACTTAGTAATTTATAATAATTCATTATCAATTTTTTAAACATACAAGTGAACTGACAGTAATCACCCGATCTTCCTACGACAACTCTCCTTATTTATGCTTTAATTCTGCTTAAAGAAAATAATAATATAATTAACTTTTTTTCAATCTTTAAAATAATATAATTAAAACTTTAATCTTTTGTTAATTTAAACTCATTTAATTAATCCAATTAAATTGCTACTAAAATAATAAAATCATATTTAATATATATCTATTTATTAAAATCCATAAAATAAAATTTTACCAATATTTTATCATTTATATATACTGTCTATACCAAAATAAATTTCCTTAATTATACTATATTAAAAATAAATATTAAAAAAAATAAAAGTAAAAACTAATTTACCTCTAAATCCTACAGCCTGAAGAGTCCCATGCCTGCCCGAGCATAGCACAGGCGCTCGACCCGCAAAAGCCCGCGGAACGCGGCTTCCTTAGCGTAAACGAGACTCGCGTCGGCCCCCAGAGCTGGCGCCAACGCTGATGCAGGCGACCGCACCCGTCGACGACCCCTCCAGACCCTTCCGCGACCCCTCTCTCTTGCACGTCTCTTGTCTTTCGCGTGAAAGGGCTGAACCGAGTAGCGGATCGAAGGAAAGAAGGAAATGCGAAGGAAAAGTAGGGATCGAGCATTTTAAACTCAATTGACGAAATTTTAATTTTCGAAGAAAGTGTGTTTATGCGTCCTTGCTACAATGAAACAATCATTTACAGCTAATTATGGGTTTAATTACATTATAAGTATAATTAAGAAATTAATTATTATTAATATATATTATTAGATAAATACATACCTTACATTAGGGGTTCGATGACTCAACAAGGAAAGGCTACGAGAGGCTAGGTGGAGGGCTTCAGCTGGTGTTGCTCACGAGATCGAAAGCGAGAGAGGAGGGAGAGGCATTCGGCTTTGCGTGGAATGAGCGACGAGGAAGGAATGGAGAGAATTGCAGTAACGGGATGGGATTGCAGGAATGGCCTCACATGCCGGATGGGACAACACACAAAATGACAAGATTGACTCGAGATTGAGTAGGGAATTAATTTGATCTAAATTCATGTCATTTTTGCGGAAATTTCTCGTGCGTTAGCCCCATGCAATATAGATGTTGATTTTAGATATTTTTGGTATTTCAAATGCAATGATGTCATCCGTTTCATGATCGAAGGTTGTTTGATCGATGTGTCAAATGTCAATTTCAAAAAATGTATGTTGTTACATGATCTCTGACACAAGCAAACCGTCCAAATCGATTGTGGTTCATTAGAAAAGTTTCGATGTTTCTAATAACTAGTCAATTTTACAAATGAAGGTCATTGATTATTGTATCTTCGACCGACATTGCTAATTTCTTCTTCATCGATCCACCTTGATTGTTCAAGATGTATATTTCGATTAATTCCGATGCTCTGGATGCAACGATAAAGTCCATTTGTCAATTGAAAGCCGTTTCAATCACTTTTGGTAATAATCGGGTATTTTGGTTTTGATTTGTACGATATTGCTTCGCATTCATCCACTCGCTTTCCTTTCGGTTGATTTGTGTAATATGTCGCAACCCACTAATTCTCTTCTTCTTGATTTCATCTCTTCCATCTCTTTCTCTCTTCTCTCTATTTACTTCTTGCTGCAAGTTCTCTTCCTAGATCTTGCTCTTGCTCAATCTCTTTCTCTTCATCTATTGATCTCCTTTCTTTTGTTTTGCATTTGGCCCCACATTCTTTGTCTCTCCTATTCATTTGAACCAATTTATTATATTTAGTTCATTATTTATTAAAATGGTTTTTTCATGATGAGGTTGGTTGATAGGTGGAATACGTATAGGATTTGGAGCGATATTTTTTCTGCATTAACTGTGTTATCATGTTCGTTTGCTTTACCTTTTCATTCATCTTAGCGCTGAGTTGATTTTTTTTTTTTTTTGATCTATAGCTTTCTTTCAATGTTACATTTGTTTTGTGCTCAGACTAATGCTGTAGCATCAATGAGTACCCGATCTTCCTACCCCTCCTCTTGTTCGCCTTTTAAAAGGCGATTCAGTTATTCTTATTTATTGTATTTGTGGTTATTGTCCTTCACGAGGAGTAATAGGAGTAGCCTTACATGGTTAAGATTGATAAACACGTTGACTGAACTATTTGTTGATAACTCCAATTTTATAGTTTCTTCTTCCTTGTCTTCTTGTACTCATATTTCTAAGCAGCGCCTACACTCAACTTTTGCTATTGTGTGAAGCATGAACATATTTTTGATGGTTAGATTCCTATTGAAATTGATTTCTTCCTATGAGGTTGAAACTTCCTGGTGGTGGGATCATTTGGAGGATTCCCTAATATGTTGATCATCATGGGAATCATCAACAAAAAAATTTTTTCTTAGGGACCCATCCTTGATTGATTTTGTAGATGGCAGATCTCTAAGAATACAAATATGGCATCATTCCTTCTGATTTCTCTTCTGCCCCCTATAAGATTATTTCTCTCATTTTAATACTGTGTACTTCGTCTGACCTCGCAGAGCCAATTATTAAAGCCAGTATACAATTTCCTAAGGTTCTACCATTCTTTTTGTGGTTCAAAGTAATATAATGCATATCTTGAATTTCAATGCTTGTGAGGGATTTTTCAAGAATATTTAATTATACTTTAAGTGATTGAGATGATTATAATGAGCTTTATGGGGGCATCCTACTCTTTGTTGTTTTAAAGTTGTTTGTTTGATGCAGGTATTTGTTAAGCAAGAAATTGACCTAATCACTGCTCAAGCTTGGTTCTTCGAAAGCAAGCAACTTGAGGAGAGGGTTAGTTTCTTAAACTAAAATGTTTATGAAAAGAAAATACTTGTTTATCAATCGTCTCTGTAGCATTAGCTGATGTCTTAGTTCAATATAAGCAATCTGTGCTCATTATCAATCCAGCTTTCTTTAACTGGTTCTAATTTCTGGAAAGAATTTAATGCTTCCTGTCAATAGTGGCAGTTGATCTAGTGAAGCCAGTATTTTTTTTATTTCTAATGGTGTGACTTAGTATCCTAGATTTTAAAATATTTTTTTAAATGCCATTTTAGATGAATGCACAAATTCTCAATAGATAATAACATGTTGGTTTTGCTAGTACATGTTTAAAAAATATTTGGTTGGGATTTTATAATGTTAAGCTCCATTAATTTAGTGTGTACATGAATACTTTGTACAAAAACTTGTATATTTTGAAAGTACCACACATCAACAATTTCCTTGGTGCTACAAATGAATGTAGAGTAATTGACATGACTTCTAGTCCTTGAAAAATATGGCAGTGGTATTTGGCTTATTTTGTTACCATAATAAATATACTAGATGCATTAAAAGTGGAGAACTGGAGATAATAGGATACCAATCAAAGACTGAAGATAAGAAAAAAATATTGAAATGCTACGCTGTGAACTTATCAAATGGTGTTTTCAATGAATAAAATCATTTTGAATGAACATAATGAACACAATATTTAGGTATATTTTAATGATAATAAAAATCAAATAGAGTTAGCTTTGAAGAAATTTGTCTATTTGGACTTCTGTAATTGTCGATGATATTATTATAGTTTGATAACAAATCTTATTAAATGCATTTTGAAGATTTTTGAGGAGGTCAATTTAGTAGAGAAGCACTATCTTGGAACAAATATTTTAAAATTAAGGAGATTTTCAAGATCATGCTAAATATAAATGAATCACCCTTAGTAGTCATATAATTTTTGTATTAATTTAGTTTTAAATATGTTTGATTTGATCTTATTTTATGAACATCTAGACATTAATTCCTTATATTCTTTTTCTTTCAATAATTTCTTTGTGAATCTACATCCAAGTCTCTGTTAGTGAAGTCCATATAACTTGTTCCTGGAAATATTTAAATAATATGGTTGCACGCCTACTATTTCGAAGATATCTTTTGGCTAGGATGACAAAACTGTTAGTGATGACTCTTGGAATACTTTATAAAAAGCACAAAACTATGTTTTTGATTGGATTGATGAATATTAAAAAATTATGTTGTTAGATTTTTTTTTTTTTTTGGGAGTTGATAAGGTTGACACGAGGTTGTAGCCAATTGCCTACCATCTCTTGGATTAGAAATGTAGCATCTCTTTTCTTAGTAAGCTTGCATCTCTAATTTCTGTGATTTGTTGTTTACAGCTAAAATCTCTCTCTTAATGTTCTTATTCGCGAGGTTGTGTTTTGTTAGTTGCAACTTCTTTATTGTGTTATTATTGTTGATGATACCATTAAAGATGTGATTGGCTAAAGTTTGATCTCAGCTACGGGTTGTACAATATCAATTTTGGTTTTTACTATGGTTTCATGAGGATGAAAGTCTATAAATAGATTATGTAGGGCATATAATTTTTTATCTTTTATCGAATAAAAATTATTTATGTTTTTAATATTGTGTAATTTAGATGTACAATTCCTTTGAATGTGGTTCTAGTGTGACTATTTAATATTAGGAAAGTAATTTCTTGTTCTATTGTGAGGTTTAAATGTCAAACTTTAGTGATTTATTTCCTTGATCTACTTTTTATGATTGGCTTGCTAATGTTCCTAATTTTGTATAAATTTGCTATATCTAGGATTTTACTTGTGGCAAGTAATTTTTATTTGTTGCTTGGTTTGTGTGGGTTGAATTTTTTGTTGATTACTTCGAACTTATTCTATCATTACATATCATTTTGGCATTAACTCTCATATTTATTATTTGGATTTAAAGAAAATTAGTTAATAGCTTATTTAGTTGCTCTGATATGTGAAGGATAAATTTTTTTGTGTGATTTATATGCTTAGTGTCTTTTTAGTTGCATTAGGGAATTATAACCCTAAAGTATTTTCTAGGGTTCTTATTGTATGCTGGGAGCATACATATATTTTAATTCTTTCAGCTAACATTTGTGCAACTAGAGGTTGTAGTAAATGGTGATTTTTTATTCATATTATGCTATGAACAGCTTAGAACTTTAATTTTTTTTGGTTCTTCTGAAGATTTGGATGAGTTATCTTTTTAGCTTACTAATTGTTGTTTTAACCTAGTTCTTTATGGTGATTTAATATAAAAAATCTATTCAAAATGCTTTTTTGATAATTTTCGTGAATTGAATGGTTCAATTGTCATCATATCATTTGAGATTTATTAAATATAGAGGAATCTAATTCACGTATTATATATTGAAGTTATTGGAGGAAGTATGACTTGTAGACAGAGATTATATTCATTTCAGAGAGTCAATTTGATTTCATTCCATGAAAATCTATCACGAAAAGAAATTTTTTTATTAATATAATTAACATAAAAGTATGTCAAATCGTTTTTCTTGATTAAAAAAAAGGTATAAGATCACATATTATGAGAATTGATTTGATATGCATTTAGGAAGAAAAGTGTATAACAAAGAATGCTAAAGTTATTAAATATATGTATGGTGGTGTATTGATTTGTGATATCCAAAGAACTTTTGATTATAACAGGATAATATTAAATAATAGCATTGAGTCTATATATTTTTATATTTGTTATAGAAACCTTACAAAGAATATTCTATTAAAAGGCTATGACACTCAAGGGAGGGTGAATTGGATATTTAAAAAAAAATTAAATTAAATCTTAGTTTCTGAGGTTTGTTTTTTTTTTTCAATAGCTACTATTATAATAATTTATTTTATTTAATCTTCCCTCATCTATTATTTCTACTTTTTCTACACATTCATTGGAAAATTTTCATCATGGGTTGTTTCAAATAATCCTTCTACCTCATCCTTCTCTTTGAAGACTTCCTCAATGCATAGAGTGATTAATTGTAGCAGTTCAGGTTGTGATGAATGATCTCCTTTTCTTTTAGCTATTTTACATGATTGAAATTGGTTTGATAGTTCTCCTTTTTTTGCTTGGCAAAAATATGTTGACATTATTTTGCATATTATATTCAAATTGTCAGAAGACTGGTTTGTTGCTCTTTCTAAAATTCTCGTAATTGGACCATCCTACTTCTTGATAACACTCCGTACATTGCCATGCCTTTCCAGAATCGTCACCTGCAGCAATACATGGATGCTCTTCAAAGCTCTTCACCACAGCCCTTGGATCAAAATAAATTACTGAAATGATGCAACTGTATAGTATCAGACTAAGTCTATAAATACCTACTGTATACAGTATAAAATGTATAGAGTTAACGATTTAATAAAAGCTACTTTCTGCCGTCCACAACATTACTTTCTCTGTACTTTTTTCCAGCTAACCTCAGCTTTCCCATTTAATAGCTAAAACCTTTACTTTTAGTCTTCAAAATGAACTTATTAGTAAACTAGAAACCTGCTACTGCTTTGTTCATACTCAATTCTGTACTCAAAGATTCGACTACCAAAAACTCCCGCAATACTTTGACTGGAACTACTCTTTGTTTTCTGAACTCTTTAGTAAACTACCAACCTGCTACTTTGTTCATACTCAATTCTGTACTCAAAGATTTGACTGGTTGTTGATCCAAAAACTCCCGGGGATATTTCTGCAGGAAATTGATGTAGAATATTATGTAGATTAATAAATTAATGCTCAAGATTCATTTACTAGATCTCAAGCTAATACTCAGGATAATTCAAGAAAGAAGAATAATTAGCCCATTAGCTCATTAAGACCCATTTTATAATTTTATTTTTTTAATTATGTAATTTTTAATTTTATTTTAAAAACTCTAAGTTAAGAGAATTTTTTATTTCATATGATTTTAACAACCTTAATATCCTAAACAAAAACAGAGAATTTTATTTTTATGGTCTTATTAGTAAATTTGAAGTTAGAGAAGCTTTAAAGAAAAGAAGTGTGGAAAAAAAAGACTTGATGATATTCCAATATGTGGAAATGTTTAGAGATCAAGAAATTTCTTTACAAAATTTTTTAAAGTTATTTTAAAGACTAAAAGATGTCTGATGAGTGAAGAAAGAGTTTGTTGGTTCCTATATTTAAGAATAAAGGTGATGCACAAAAGTGTAAATTATAGAGGAATTAAGCTAATGTGTCATACATTAAAATTATGTGAGAATAATTTAGCATAGTTTACAATATGATACAAAAGTTTCTCAGAATCAGTTTGATTTCATGTCAGGTAGATCTACTATGGATGCTATACATTTGTTGAAAGGTTTGATGGAGTGGTATAGAGAAAGTAAGAAGGATCTACATATGATATTTGTTGATTCAAAGAAAGCTTATAATAACATTTCAAGAGAATTCCTTTGGTGAGTTCTAGAAAAGAAAGGAGTTAATATTGGTTATATTAAAGTATTAAGGATATGTATACTAGAGCTGTTATTTGTGTCTAAACACAAGGAGGATTGACAAAATATTTTTCTATTTTAGTTGGATTACATCAAGGATTGGCTTCAATCCCTTATATTTTTTGCTTTAGTTATGGATGTTCTAAACTAGACATTTACAGGAAGATGTATCTTGGTGTATGCTTTTTGTTGATGGCATTCTTCTTGTAGATGAGACTAAAGAGAGAGTACAAGAGAAACTTGAATTATGGAGGTCAACCTTAGAGTCTAAAGGTTTTCATTTCGAGATCTAAATATATGGAGTGTAATTTTAGTTGTAAAAGTTCTAGTGGTGGTGTTGTGACATTGGGTGATAAGTCATTAAAAGAGTGAGTGTTTGATATTTTATTGTTCAAAATGATGGTGAAAGATAGGAGATGTTATTAGTAGAATTCAAGTTCGATGGTTGAAGTGGAGGAATGCATCCGGCCTATTGTGATAGAAAAGTAGACTTAAGGAAAAATTTTATAAGATGGTGATAAAATATGTAATGATTTGTGGTAGAATATTGGCCAATAAAAGAGAAGCATAAGACTAAGTTAAGTGTCAGATGATGATGCTCAAGTGGATGAATGGCTTTACTCTTAGAGATAAACGGAAAGAGTATGTTCTGAAAAGTTGGAGTAGCTCAGATAAGATTAGCGAGAGTCGCTTAGATGGTTTGGCCACATAAAGCGTCACCGTCGATGGCCCTGTTAGGAGAGTAGATGCATTAGATTTGCCTTATGTTAAGAAAGGTAGAGGTAGACCTAAAAATACTTGGTTAAGATGTATAAAAAATGACATCCGTATACTTGAATTAAATGAGAATTTGACACATAATATGACACAATGGAGATGAAGGATTCATGTAACCGACCCCATTTAGTGGGATAAAGGCTTGTTATTGTTATCATTGTTTTAGAAACTCTAAGTTTAAAATTTTAAATTTTAAATTCAAAATATGATATATGAGGTAGTTGAATCCACATAAAATAATAGCATATAAAATGAGTATATAACATAAAATAATAAGGTAATTTAATGTTGCGGGAAAAATTTATGACACCGCATAGAATTTAGGAATTTCTTATTTGGATGATCAAATGTATCATTAAAGAGTAAACATGTTTTCTCGAAAGATAAATATGTTATCGTATAATGGATTCGATCATTTAATGAAAGACTCTTAAAGCTAATGGGTCTTTCGTACCAGAGTTTTCCTCAACTACATAGAAAGTAGAACATGGTTTATTTTAAAATTGGGTTTATGGTTCCCTATAAAGGCAAGCCTTATAGTTAGTTATATTTTAGGAAGAAGAGTCTCTTCCTAAGAATACTCTTGATTAAAATACGAAAAAATATTATTTATAATGAATTTCTAAGTTGGTTTTCAAAGGGAAGATATTTGAAATTTCAATTGAGAAAATCCAAAGGTGGAAAGAGTTCTTTGGGAGCCAAACAAGATGAGTAGAAATGCACATATTGGATGCTGTAGATATTTCAATTATTCTATCATTAGGTTTTGGATTTTGGAATTTTATTTAGATTTTGAGTTGATATTTTCTATAAAATCTAGAGCTTAGATTCTACAAGACAAGATTGTAGAAATGCGTTGAAGACTTATTCAAGAAGATGCTTAACCTAAGTCAAGTGCACAAATCAGATGCTCGACCTAGTTCCATTTTGGGAATTATCGATCATTTCTCTCACTTGAGGAAACAAACATATCCTTGACTCTATTGGACTTATAACCCACTTGGAAGGACTGCCAGCTAACACCACCTAAGCGCATTTTAAATTCATGACGCCAAGTCTTATGTATGCAAGATGGCTAGGCTGTTGCATTTTTAAGAAAAAAAAAAACTAAGAATCCTAAACTCACTCCCTAACCCTTAAGATCATGTCTGATATGGAATGCATCTAGCTAATGCACATTTTTCTGATTTTAAATATTTTGATTCAAGATTCATTTGAGGTCTTGGATATGACTTTTTATGCCTAAATGTCATACAATTAGAATTAGTTATGGGCCAAATCATTAAAAAAAGTATATTTCTCCAAGAAGGTGGTCATCTTCACAAGTCAGATGCCCCTTAGATGCAATGGATGAACTGTCCAATTCAAGAGTTAGTGTAATATGATTGCATAATTTTCGAGAACTAATTGTTTCTAATTGATTTTAAGTTTTGCCTAAGAATTTAATTTATGTGAAGTTTTGAATTTCATTATTTTTGTGTTTGACTTTATTAAATTTAACTGGGTAAAAAATTTAATTTTTTCTATGAGCCTACGTCTAGGCATTCATCATAAAAGCTCAACACATAAAAAAATCTAGCGTTGATTTTATACACCCAAAATAAATCAAGCTAATTTAATTTAAAGGAAGGCCAATGTGGCAGGGTACTATTGTATATCCTGGAAGAAAGGAAAATGGGCAGCCGAGCTCTGCTCTTATATTAGCTTGGCCTAAAATTACAAGTTTAGATCTGTGAGTCTTCTTTCCAAGATTGTCTTTTTCTTCAGGGACCTCCATTGGGCTTCACAAGGAACCACTGCACCTATCTTCTAGTAAGTCCCTACTAATCCTGACCCCATAGATCCAACTTAATTTTAAGCTCAAATTTATATTTTAAATTCAAAAATAAATCCCACGTCTTGCAAAACAAATGTCAGAAAAGTACAAATAGCACATAACAGTTATATTTTACAAACATACAGGCTTAGCATTAATTTCTTGCCAAGCTCACCTGTCTTTTTGGGCTATGCTAAGGGACTATTCAGCACCTGCAAGCAAACAGTATTTATAATTTGTTTATGACGGTAGTTTTTTTTAGCATAGCCCATTGTAGAAGATAATGTTATTTCTATAAAGAACGTCTTGTCATCCAGTATAACAAGTAAACAATCCTAGACATGTAGTCTAAAACAGTACACCATAAAGACATGAAAAGTATACCACAAAGACATGAAAGCACATTACATCACAACACGAGAATCACGAATCCACCTAACCTAAATCTAGGTATGTGACCTAATGATCTAGTGAAGGAATAGTTGTGGGCAAGACTTTGCCAGTTTTATTAGTTCAAGTTTAAATTTTGAGTTTTGAAGTTTGTTTGATTTATCTTTGGATGATTTTAATTAAAATGATTTAATGATTTTTGTTTTCATTTTCATGTTCACCTTTATTTTATTAAAGTGAAGTTTAGATTTTCAAGAATGAATAGATTCTACTTTTAGGTGAAACCCACTCTATTCAACATCCTAATCCCTAGTGGAATGAAACCTTCATCTTAAAATGAAGAGTCATCCTGAAGACCTAATTAAGATCCTTAAGTATCTTAATTAATCCTTTTAGATTCATTTAGATGATTTGGGTTTTAAGTTCAATTTGGTTTTTTTTTTGGATTTATATTTTGTAATTTTTAATTTTTTTTGAAATTTAATTCTTCATTTCATTTATTTGATTTAATTTAATTTTCATTCTTGGTTTAGTTTATTTTTAATTTAATTTGATTTGCTTTATTTCATTTAACTTGGTTTGAATTGGTTTAACATTTATTTTGAATTATGTTTATGTTTATTGGAGAATTATTTTTAAGTGTTCCGGTGTTAATAAAATTGAATATATGGAGTGTAATTTTAGTTGTAGTTCTAGTATGGTGGCAAGACAGTGAACAAGTTATTAATAAGAGTGTATTGATATTTAGGCTCTATTATTCAAAATGATGGTGAAATAGATTGAGATGTTATTAGTAGAATTCAAGTTGGATGGTTGAAGTGGAGGAATGTATCTGACCCGTTGTATGATAGAAAAGTTCCACTTAAACTTAAGGAAAAATTTTATAAGATGGTGGTAAGACTTGCAATGACTTATGATGTAGAATGTTGGCCAATAAAAGAGAAGCATAAGACTAAATTAAGTGTTAAAAGAGATGAGGGTGATCAGGTGGATGAGTGGCTTTACTCTTAGAGATAAAATGCGAAATGAGTATGGGAAAAGTTGGAGTAGCCCAGTGAGATAAGATTAAAGAGAGTCGCCTTAGATGGTTTGGTCATATAAGCGTCAATCGTCCATGACTGCAGAGAGAGATGCATTAGATTTACTTATGTTAAGAAAGGTAGAGGTAGACAAAAGACTTTTATAAGTATAAAAATGACCTGTATATTTGAATTAAATGAGAATTTGATGCATAATAGACACAAAGATAAGATATAATGTACCACTTAGTGGGATAAAGGCTTGTTGTTGTTGTTGTTGTTGTTGTTGTTGCTGGTGTTAATAAAGATTATTTTAAATAATTTTATGAATTTTATGATTTATGAAAATTTTTAATACATTATTTGATTTATATTGACTTAGAGATTTGAAAATTCAACAATTCCCAATCCAAAGGTTAATTGGGTTTGAAATTTTTATGGCAAGTGGGGTTTCTTGCCAATTTCATATTTTAAAGTTTCATTTTAATCAGATGTAGTAGAAGATTTTAAAGATGTTATGTGATTTGGAGTTACTTAAAAAAAAGGTAAGACTATATTAGATTTTGCTTTATTTATGATTTTATATAATACTTTTTTTTTTTAAGAAAAGAGATGAACATATTATTACTTATAAAATGGATCTAAGAAAACATGATTGATTATTTTCGATAAGAGATCGCTTAAATCAGAAAGATTAAGGCCATACCAAGTGAAATTTTAAGTTCAACATCGATTTATTTTAGATTTTAAGATGAAGGTAGAGAAAAAATAAACTAAATTATTGTCCTGGATTAAATGACACTTAAAGAACAAAAAAAAATATTTAAGACAAGATATTGGGGTGTTCAAAGATCTTAACGCAAAAAAAATATCAAGTGAAATTAAGCTTAAAGATGTCTTGGAGAGTCAAAAAAAGCTTTTAATAAGAATAGTGGAGTCGAGGAAAGAAAAGATAAAAAATAAGAAGATTATAAAACTTGGTTTAGATGTAAAACTCTGAGAATGGGAAAGATATAAAGTCAGAGATTCTAAGAAAGTAATACAGAAAATATTTAGCTTTTAGTGATTTATACAATTAGATTAGATACCAAAGAAGGTGAAAGATGTATGTATAAGTTAGCCAAAAGAGATAAGTAAAGACATACTCTGCGGGATATTAGGATGAAAATAATAAAGTCTTAGAAAAGATATGAAAATAATGAGATATTTTGATAAACTTTTCAATGAAGGATCGAAAGTACGATTGATTTTAAACCTTAATACCCTAAACAATAGAGAATTTCATTTCTATCGTCAGATTAAGTAACTGGGTTAGTGAAGCTTTAAAGAAAATGAAATGTGGAAAAGACCTGATAATATTCCAATATGTGTGAAAATGTTTAGGAGATCAAGGAATTTCTTGGCTTACAAATCTTTTAATGTTATTTTAAAGACTAAAAAATGCCGATGAGTGGAGAAAGAGTCTATTGGTTCCTATATTTAAGAATAAAGGTGATGCAAAGAAGAGTGCAAATTATGAGGAATTAAGTTAATGTGTCATACATTAAAATTATGGGAGAGAGTAATCGTTATGTTACGATACTGAAGTTTCGACAATCGCTTTGGTTTCATGCCGTGTAGATCTACTATGGATGCTATACATTTGTTAAGAGGGTTGATAGAGAAGCATGAGAAAGTAAGAAGGATCTACATATGATATTTATTGATTTAGAGAAAGCTTATGATAAAGTCTCAAGAGATGTTCTTTGGAGAGTTCTAGAAAAAAGAGTTAATATTGATTATATTCAAGTCATTAAGGATATGTATACTGAGCTACTTGTGTCCAAACACAAGGAGGATTGACAAAATATTTTCCTATTTCAGGATTACATCAAGGATCAACATTAAGCCCTTATCTTTTTACTTTAGTTATGGATGTTCTTATGAGGCATTTACAAGAATATGTACCTTGGTGCTTTTATGCTTTTATGACATTCTTCTTGTTGATAAGACTAGAGGGAGCCCAACGAAACTTGAATTATGGAGGTCAACTTTAGAGTCTAAAGGTTTAAGTAGATCAAAAACCTAATATATGGAGTGTAATTTTAGTTGTAGAAGTTTTAGTGATAGTGTTGTGACTTTAGGTGACCAAGTCATTAATAAGAGTGAGCGATTCAGATATTTAGGCTCTATTGTCCAAAATGAAAATAGATGGAGATGTTATTAGTAGAATTCAAGTTGGATGGTTGAAGTGGAGGAATGCATCCGCTTATTATGTGTGAAAAGTTTTTAAACTTAAGGGAAAATTTTATAAGATGGTGGTAAGACAGAATGACTTATGGTGCAATGTTGGCCAAGAAAAGAGAAGCATAAGACTAAGTTTAGTGTTACGAGATGAGGATGCTTAGTGGATGAGTGGCTTTACTCTTAGAGATAGAATGCAAAATGAGTATGTTCTGGAAAAGTTGGAGTAGCTCCAAAGTGGTAGATAAGATTAGGGAGAGTCTTAGATGGTTTGGCCACATAAAGCGTCGCCAGATGACCGATTAGAGATTAGATGCATTAGATTTGCATGTTAAGGTAAGGTAGACCTAAAAGACTGGTTAAGATGTATAAATAATGATCTTTGTTACTTGAATTAGATGAGAATTTGACACATAATAGGACACAATGGAGACGAAGGATTCATGTAAATGAATCCCACTAGTGGGATTAAGGCTTGTTGTTGTTGTTGTTGTATTTTAATCAGATGTATAATTAAGGTGTAATAAATATTTTAATTATTTCATTAAAATCTAAATTAAGCCTAATTTAGTGAGGATTAATTAAGGATTTTATTTTTCTTTGATTTCTCTCTGAAAGATGCTTCCATAGAGTGTTTACACGTAATTTTTGAAAATTTAGTTGATTTATTATGATTTTTCTAAGTTTAGGTTAATTATTTAAATTATTTAAATTAATTAATTACCTAATTAGAGTATTTTGTGGTTTATTAAGTTTCAATGAGTTTCATTGATATATTTAAGTTCATTAATATTTATTATGTTGATTTGAAGTGATTTGATTCATTTTTATGATTTATTTCATTTAATTTTAATTTATTTAATTAAAATTGAAGTTTGGAGTTTGAAATTTGATATTTCTTGAATTACATTGCAATAATTCATGAAATTTTTTTTTTTGGGAGGTGTGTTTTAACCACAATTTTAGTTCCCCAATATTTCATTTCAATTGGATTAATTTGAGTTTAATTGATTTCATTTAAAGTAAAATTAAGCCAAATTTATCAAAATTAATTGGGAATTTTGGGTTTAATGGGTTTTGCTCATTGAGATGAATTCATAGAGCCCTCATTTGCATTTTTTGGATTTATATTTAATTTTTTATGATTTTTTTAAGTTTCTGGAATGTTTTAATGATTTTTTAATTTTTTAAAATGAAAATTATCGTTTTAAATGGCAGCGTCAATGTGGCGTCGTTGCCACATGGTGCGGCGCCAGTGGGCCACATGGAATCCACGTGGCAGCCACATCAAAAGTGGTATCCACAGGATGGAGCTCGACCTTACGATCGAAGATCGGACGGTCCCGATTCATTCCGTAATTTTCTTAAGAGGATTAATCAGATTGTGCGGCTAGATCTTAGTCATCCGTTCCAAATAGAAGGAACATGGCATAGATCATTCCCCGAGTGTCTCTGGCGAGAGACGAATGCCGTTAGTCAAATTCAATGGATTTCTGGCGATCCGATGCCAATTTCAATGAGATTTCGCAAACGATCAAGGAGACGAAATTCCCTTGAAAGGACCAAACTAAAATGCTAAATAGGTCAATTGTGAGGCATACCTCAACTCCGGCGATCTTCGACAGTGGAATTGATTCAAACACCTTCACCTCGATGGGACGAAGCCGTGGACATGATTTGATGGCTTGCCTCCCCGCCAAATGCCTTGGAGACCAACGTGCGGCCTTTTTTTGTTCGGTTCGACCGTTCTCCAGCTCGCTAGCAGCGAGGGGTCATGGTGAAGATTCGTTTGAGGTCGCCTCGACCTCTAGAACGTGTTGGAACATTCAATTTGAGGTGAAACACTCCCCCTAGTGTTTTGCCATTACAGGTTGAACGGTGGCCGCCGGATTTGATTGAATTCCGGCTTTCCGACAATGAGGGGTCAGGAAAATGCTTCCTTTCTTCTTCTCCTCCTTTTGTAAGTGTTTTGGGATGAAAAGAGAGAGAGAGAGAGGAAAGGCTCTCTCTCCTTTCTTTTCATACATGGAGAGGCGTTAATCTTCAGGTGGTGACCGCCACCTAGGAGGGTCAGCCAAAGGGTGAATTTTATCCCCCTTGGTCTTGTGAGTATCTTGGGATAAGAAATTGGAGCGGAGGAAGGCATCTTCTCCCCTTTCCGCTCTTGGCCGAAAGCTAGCTTCTATGGGATTTCCTTTGCTCATTTTTTTCTTTCTTTCTCGGAAGAAGCCAATTCTCTCTTTGCTTGAAGGCTTGTCAATTAATTTTCAGCCTTGGAACCATCCTCCAATAGGTGGTCAAAGGTTACTTGGATAAAGTCTGAGGAATTTAGATGAAGGGAGGAGGAAGAATCCAACAAGCATCTTTACTTGGTCAAAATTTTCAGTCATCTCCCTTTGGCTCCATTTATATTTTTGGCATCACCATCATAACCTTTTGGCTAGTGTAGTTGCCAAATCAAACTCAATGTGAGTTTTAGGTTAAATCTAAATCTATTTGAATTGAATTAGAAATTTGAACCTAATTCAAGCATTTGGATTCAAAGTGTTTTCATTTTGATTCAATTCATTGAATTTTGGGTTCAATCATCTTTAATTGATGATTTATTATATTTTGATTTGATTAATTCATTTAGGATTTGAATTAATTTTGGATTTCATTTCATTTCAACTCATTTAGGCCTATATGGGTTAAGCTTGATTATAATTGGGTTCAAATGACCTATTTGACTCAATTTAATTTTGTTTGGACTCCAATCATGTCTAATCATATGTGTGAGATGATTTGGAGTGGTTAATTTCATTTGATTTCAATTTAATTTCAATTTAAATCCATTTGACCCAAATTAGGATTAATAGGTTAAAGCTTGAGTTCATTTGGATCAAATGACCAATTTGACCAAATTAAACTCAATAATGGGTTGGATTATGTTTGATTATCATTTTCAAATAATTTTAAGTAATTGAATTGAGTTGATTTCAATTTGATTTAGGTTTGAATCCAGTAGGACCATTTAGGTTCATTTAGACTAAGTGGTCTAATTAACCTAAGTAAGGCCTAAATAAATTTAAATTTTTTAGATTCATGATTAAAAAAGTTTATTTTATCATTTGGAACATTTGGAATAATTTCATTTAGTCAAATTTTTGTAAGTTGACCTTTGACTTGGTGGGACCCACCTAAGTCAAACCTATGTCAAATGGGTTGACTATATTTGACTTTGATTTAGTTTTCGATTCATTCATTTTGATTTAATTTGAATTCATTTTGATTTATTTGGATTTATTTTGATTTAATCCAAAATTAGAATTTGGGTTGAGTCTACCTAAGCCCATTAAGTTAGATCAAACTCAAGAAAGATGTACTAGGTCACTAGATGTAGTGTCCTAAGCACTTAATTAGGAGATTCCTATATAAGATTAGGACATCCTAATTATTAACTTCAAAAGTGATGCTAACCTCATCCAAAAGTTAGGTCAACAAATGTCTTACATTATTATTGTCACCCGCCTTCTCCTTCATGTTTTTAATTTTTCTTATTTGAAAGATGATTATAATGACTATAAATAGCACTCATACTGGAATAAAGGAAGATCATTTGACAATTACAAGATATTTGAATTATTTTTGTAATTTGAGAGCTTAATGGCCAAACCTTTGAAATTCTTGGTGGCCAAACCTTCACAATACTTGGTGGGAATGCTAGTTATCCAGCATTTCTTTCTTTTCTCCTCTTCAATACCTTCCTAAGGCAACTTGTTTTAACCGTTTTCAAACTTACATCATTTTCAATCATTCACTTAGCTTTCTACTATTGTCCATAAATCTACACCTTCCAGCCATCCAATAATATCTCTACTTTGCTAGTTACGATCTAGTCTTAGTATTAACATCTAAGGGTGTAATCGAGTTGAGCTGAGTTGAATGTTTATCTAATTGAGCTAAGCTTGTTAATTTAGCCTGAGCTTGAGCTCGGCTCAAGAAAAAAAAAATTTAGGCTCGAGCTCGATTTCAAAGCTTGAGTTTGATTAATAAGCTCGAATTCGAAGGTAAGGTTTTTTAAAACTTTTCCCTGGATTATAATAATCTAAAGATGTGTTGTTGTGCAATCATTTATATTAAATATCTATTTTTATGACATGTAATTGTATGTAAGTATTCAAATTTTTTTGTATTGCAAAGTAGTTTTATATTACTTAAGTCTAGCTTAATATAAAACAGTTAATAAATTGCAGATAGTATATCATGAGAAATATTCTATATAAATTTACTATGATAGTATCATAAATTTCATATGTGAAAGTAAAAACAACAGCAATTATCATTGAACATCAAATCGAAATATCTAAGAAGCTTAAAACTCAAATGCTTGCCTCGTGACATTAAATGAAAAATAATTTAAGATGTCATCTTGACTGTTACAACACAAAAAAAAAAGGTTCTATAAAGTAATATAAATTCTAATAAAATTTCATTCCTTGTGTCTTTAGAGATGCCGAAGAAGTCATTAGCTTTCAATTCCCAAACATACCTAGTGTGGGAAAGAGGAAACAAGATGAACAAATTATTATAAAAATAATAAATAGAGCCAAATGTATAAAGAACAAAATCAAAGATGAAATTGATGCTTTGATGAGAACAAAATCCTTAATGCTCTTCATCATCATGCTTGCAAATAATTTTGACAAATCTTTAAACCATTCTCATAAGTATTTATCCAAATCTGATTTTGTTGGCTTTTTACTTGCCTTTGCTATCACACATGTAGTAAAATCATGTCATCCACTAAACTTTTTTATATCAACTATTTGAGTAGGCCCACCAACATTATTTGCACTAATCTCATTTCTGTTCTAACTTTCAAGTCAATATCATCACCATCAGGTTTAAAACTAACTGTATACTCTTCATATAACTCATACAATAAATTATGTATAACTACTACATTCCTCATGATTTCATCTCCTATGTAAATCTTAAGATATGCAAAATCAATCACCATGAACTTCATCTTTGAATCCATAATAGCACCAAAGGTCATAAGAAGGTTGCATTTACTCAGTATTTGTCAAACTTTTCTTTCATTTTCTATCATTTCCACAATAAAAAAATCAATTGAAATTGAACCCTCATCTAAAACCCTTTTCATAGTACAAAATTTGAGAGAGGAATAATTAACTGTTAGATACTAGTTTTAGAGATGATATTAGTTGCTTCATTAAAGAAGTCGAGCACATCACAAACTTTCTTAATTTTATCCCACTCTTCATTTGTAGGATTAACATATCTCTTCTCACCATATGAAAATAAAAAGCATCCCTTAATTTCAATGTCATTATTAACATAGAATATGTAGAGTTTCAACGAGTAATACAATTCATCACAAGTTATCTAATTGGTAATTGCAATTGTTATACAACATCAGTAAATCTTAGTAATCTTCTTTCATATGCATTAATTAAACTAATTATATCTCTAATTTTATGAACAACATATTCAATATTTTTTATCCCATCTTTCAATATGAGCATAACAATATACTTGGAATAGTGTCCCATCGAAAAATAAATCTTTTTTTATTCTAAAACTATCTTTCCATAACTTAATGACTCTGTCATTATTAGTTGCATTATCAATTGATATAGTAAAAATTTTATTTTCAAGACCTCAATCAGAAAGAGCTTTATAGAATGTATCCATAATTTCATATGCAATGTGTGGAGGAGCTAAATGCAAAAAATTTAGAACACATTTATGCAACCTCTAACAAGCATTAATATAATGTGTTGTCACAACCATATAAGATATCCTATAATTTTTTAACTTCCATATGTCTTGTAAAGTTGATTCTATTTATTTTTTAATGAGTTTTAAGCTTTTCTTCTCTTTCTCATACATCAACATAACATCACTATATGATGCTTCATGAAATATGGGGACATCGACTTTAAAATCATATTAAATCAAATTCTCAACAAT
This sequence comes from Cymbidium sinense, assembly GCA_021442155.1. Taxonomy (NCBI): domain Eukaryota; kingdom Viridiplantae; phylum Streptophyta; class Magnoliopsida; order Asparagales; family Orchidaceae; genus Cymbidium; species Cymbidium sinense. The sequence goes on from CM038229.1 coordinate 31,083,880, forward strand.
TGAAAATAGCTTTTCATTAATCAATATGTATTAAGCAATCATCTCTCTTAACTTTTTCATAATCATATTTGAGTGTTGTTAAAATGCCTTTATCTTGAAATGTTTGGCGCCTTGTATTTTCATTATTAATTGGCTGAAAACTTTATAATTGTCGTTTTAAGGCACAAAATCCAGCACAATGCTCTAAATGCTTTCTAAATTGGGTAGCACCTTATTTTCTAAAGAAAGCTTCTTGCAATGAATGCATTCCCCTTTGACCATCTGAAAGAATAACTTTTTTGAACTCTTCCCAAATCGTTGATGTCTTCTTTGTTTTCTTTCTTTCTATTATATTATCATTTTCATTTTTTACATCAATCTCATCAATATCATTATCTTCAATATTCTTTTCATCACCATCATTCTTATTATCATTATCATCATCACAATTCTCATTTTTTAATCTCAAAGTTAGTAATATTAATAGGATTTTGTTGGTCAATCATATGAAATTGAACATGCTCCTTAAGATTTTTATTCTTAACATCCATTGAGTCATTAACAATAAATTCAATAATTATTTTTGTTGATATCCTAAATATACCATAAAAATAAAAGAATTTAACATTTCTCTCAACAATAAATACAAAGAGAATAAAGATAGAAATAAAAATTATCACATAAAATCTTTAATAATCACAAAATACCTTTAACAAACTTGATTTAATGCATCCACTTTAAACAAAAGATTAAAAATCATGCTCTCATGAACTAATGAAAGCCATTATGAATGAAATAGAATAATAAAAAATACCAAATAAAATTATGTCTTTGAAATCTAAACTCCCTAAATGTATTAAAAAATCATATCTTTCTTGTACTATCTTTCTAAATGTAAGACAAAAAATCCATACATACAAATGACACAAATAACATTAAAATAAAATACAACATTCCTCAACACAAATTGTAAAATTAATCATGAAAACTAACAAAAATAAAGAAGGAGAAATAAATACCTGTAAGTATAAATGGTGTATGTAGAAATTAAGAAGAATTCATAAGATTCACACCTAAATAGAAAAAACATACATGAAATTGAGAAAAAAAAACCTTAAGTAATATTTTTATCTAATTTACACAAGAAAGGAAAGGTGAAACATATATCTAAGAAAAAAATCAACTGATCCATCAAGTACATGTGATTAATTTAGAAGAAATCATACAATTCATGTCTGTAGAAGAAATCACGCATGAGAATGAGAAAAAAACTCCAATAACTTCTTGAATTTGATTTATGCAAGAAAAAAAAGGGATAGATAGATATCTAAGAAGAAATCAAACCTCTCGTTGGTCTTCCAAGCTTTGCTTATCCCTAACTAAGAATTCCTCTATCGGCAGTGGCGACATATTGGCTTCCTTTCTAAGCGACAGTTCCTCCTAGCCCGACTCTCTCCAGTCAAAGAGGAGCAGGGAGAATGAAGAGAACTTTAGAGGGTCTCTCAGTTTAGGGATTAAGGCATTCGGGGATTAAGTGTTCGCTATTCGTGAACTATAAGACGAATCGAACAAGGTAGCGGCAAGCCTCATTATGAGCCAAACTGGATGCGAGGAGCAAGGATTGGGAGGTGGGAGCCTGGATGGCAACGGTGAGCAGGCTTTTTAATTTTTTTCTTCTTACAATTATATTATTTTTATAAAATATATATTTGATATTAAACGAGTACTTTGATAAGCTTTTGAGTAAAACCAGGAAAGCTCGAGCTCGAGCTCGAACTCGAAGCTCGATAAGCTCGACTCGTGAGTTCGATAACGAGTCGAGTTTGAGTTGCCTCATGAGTCGGCTCTGCTTACTTGCATCTTTATTTACATCCAAATAATCTCTTAAATCCTATTACTCTCAACCAACTACTCCAGATCATAAAAACATATCATAACTTAAATATTCACAAGTATCTCTAGCCTTTTGTCTCACTTAAAGCCCATTCCTTAAAGTGATATTTCAAATCAGCTTAAATTAACCAAGCTAGACTAATTTAAATATTCCCACTATCATACCATCCTATACCTTTCATTATACCATCAAACACCAAAACTTATCTTTAGATATTAATCTGAAGATTCATGGCCTTTTAGTTTTCTTAATCTCACCAAAAAAGACACTGATCTCCATCAAAAACTTATTAGTAAACTTGCTACTTGATACATCTTTGTTCATATTCATTTTTGTCTTCAAAGATTTGACTGAATTTTTATACCGAACCATGGCACGTGGCTGTGGTTGCATTTTGAAGAAAAAAAATTTGTTTGAATCTCTTCACCTGCTATGAGGCTCTTCCACCTGGAAGAAACGTTTGATGTTGATTAGGGCTCATTCTTTAACAATGTCTATTGTTGATATATATGTTTAATTTAATACCTTTTTCTATAAGTCATGCAGTTTTTTGAGGTCTGCAATAATTATCTAGAATAATTTTCTTCCCTTTATTTTTTCCATAGTGTGCTTCCCAATGACATTGAAACATTTTTTTTTTTAGATTGCAACATGTAATCATACCTTTTATGCATTGATTTTCAGTGAATCACTGGTAATTTTAGTTGATTTCTAGAATCCTTCACTTTATAGTTTCATGATTACTATTTAAATATCAGCTTTGAAATTTGTAGGTCGCTAAATTAAGTATCCAGTGGGGCATTCCGTCAGAGTACACAATTATGATCTTTAGAATCGAGGGAGTGGAGCAAGACAAGGTGAAACACGTAATGAACTATATTTTATTGATCTTTGCATCGTGTAATAAGCATCATTGATCCCATCGGATGTATCATAACCAGCTCTATACTCAATGTCGATATTAAATTTCACTAACCCTATTTTGAAAATGCGCTTTTTCTTGGTATTCATTTTCATCTATATTGTTCTCATTCTTTTTTACTATATAAGCATAAATATATATATATATATATTTTTTTTTTTTGGTGAAAAGTAGCTTTTCACATGTTTGGCGAATATGTTTATTTTGTGATAATTGTATGATTGAGCAACAATTTTGTTCTTTTAAACAAGTTTGGATTTTCACTTCATGAAAATATTATATTATAAAGCAGCTATAAAGAATTGCCATTCAAAACTAAAGAAATAATTGAGACGATACCATGGAATGTAGAAAGTAATACCCATCATTGATGAGTATGAAGCCCATAATTAGATTAAACTAGCTTTTACCTAGTCAAGAATGCCAAGGTCATTTAAGTTAATTATTACATCTAGCTTGAATTTTGATAAACCTGAGTAACAATCCCTTAATTAGATCAGACTAGCTTTTCCAAGGTCATGAAGTTAATTATTACATCTAGCTTGAATTTTGGTAAACCATGGGAGTGAAGAAATACTTATTTTTTCAATTTTTTCTCTTTTAGAAAACACAATCTGAAATATTTTATCCACTACAACGGGTTCTAACAGAATCTTAACACTAAATAGAGCCTCAAGTACCATCATCCTCCACTTCATAGTGATCATAAGTAACATGGGGTGCTATTAGTGGAGCGTACATAACTTGTGATGAACATCTATATCTAAAGATAGAAGATCGGGGAGGATACTAACATCCAACGAATCATTAGCATCTAGAGAAGGCAAGGATTTCGAAGAAGTTTTCTAACATCAAGAGATACTAAACTTGAAGAAACCCTCATTACATAAGAAAAACTTAAAGAGTCACCCTCTAATTGCTAGTTAATATATCTTATTCACTAAACCCTAAACCAATGGAGCAGGTGCTACTAAACTTGAAGAAACCCTCATTACGTAAGAAAACTTAAAGAGCCACTCTCTAAACAAGTATATAGAACCAGTGCTTGATCTTTGACAAAAAAGATATTTGTTCGAGGCACCTAAAGATGAAATGTTATTTAACTATATGTTCTTGGGAGCTGTCAAAAGAAGTTTTAAAAATCTCTTAGGAAGTCAGCATTCTATAGTTGGGGATTTCAAAGTCAGCATTCTACCGTTTCTCCCAATGGAAGATATGATTTCATTGGAGCAATATTCTTTAATAGATTCATATCGGGATCAAATTATAAAAAAGATAGCCAATCTAACCATTCACTTCAGGAAGTCTATAAGAAGTTTCCCTCGTAATTTTTGCATGCGATCAAGATGGGATTGAAGAGGTTGTGTCCATCAAAGTTTTGACGTTCCAATTTCTTAACAAAAAAAGATAATTATGGTGATTCTCTGATAATACTATCGAGGTAGAAGAGGACATCATCAGGAATCCTTGGACTTAAACTTCATTCAAGGGACTTCGAGGTTTTGGAAGTTGGACCATTGCATCCAATTTCATATTACAGAAATATAAGAATTACTAATAATTTTAATCTCGTTTGAATCTATATTTGAATTTTAATTTAGACAATGATAATTCTTTTGAAATTATTTTTTAATATGAACTTATCTACTTAATTCTTTGTTGATAGCTTTTTTTAAGTTTGTTTAGTAAGTGGATTAGAATAATCCTGCTGAGATGTTTATAAAACTTGGAATTCTGCTTGAAATCAATGCAGAAATGCCAAGAACTTTTTCCCTCATCATTTTTTCTCGTCATTTCTTCTGCTCCTAAAGGACTTAAGATCCCTACAATGTAGTGTTTGCGGAGAACTGGAGCTCATCTCCACTGCTGTTTTCCAAATTTTCCTTGCTTCCTTCGCACTTTCTGCTTGTTTGCTTGCTCTGCTGCTTCTCCACTGTTGTGATGCCACGGCAAACGCCAGTCTTGTTGTAGATCTGTATGAAGAAAAAAACTGTACTGTGTGCTGTATTCATAAAATACAGAATTTGTTCTTACTGTTTTAGGAGCCCTTTCTTTGTATGAAAAATAATAAGTAGGTTAGATAAGAGAGTTTGATAAGATTTTCAAGGGTCTTAACTTGTTATCAGAAATGTAGGATTCATGGGCAGGAAGTTGATTGTTCTTTACACACCATGAATCAGTGACGGGTCCTTTAACAAATTAAAATTGACTGTTCAAAAAGATGAGCATCTTTGGCCACTGATCTATTGGTTTTCCTTAGTTGACAAAATTTGCAGGCCAGTTAGCTACTAAGGTTTTTGAGTGAAACGTGAGCTCTAATAACAATGCTCAGGATTAACATGCTATTGTTGATAATTCATCTATAGTAAACACGAAATATTGAAGAGATTTCTTTGGAATGGGCTCCATGTACCTTGTGCATCTTCGATCTTGAGCCATAGCATCTGGGTTTGGCAGAGACTTTTCATATTTTACAGAATTCTGCTAGCTTAACATTTTTTAAATTTAAAGTCTTTAGGCACAGTAGTCTAAATAAAGCTATAGTCTGAATGAAGTCTCTGTACTCAGGAAGCTATTCGATGAAGTTTGGATTTAGCATTGGCCTAGTACATTTTAATATATTGTATTGTGTGCCGGCATAAAGCCTACTTTCGGACCTCCTAATAATTATTATTTACTCAAAAGTTTATTTATCTTCATGCATCTGCCAGAATTTCAGTAATTGATTCTCACAATTCTGTAACCACATTTTCTGACTTGCTTGAATAGAAACATGATGGAAGAAGACATAACAGAGCCAAAGATGAAGCGGTCAGAGTGGTTGACCATGTGACACTTGGATTTGGGAATCAGATTGCGACCATCGAGAATCTTCCGCTGGGTTGTGAAGATACAAACGAATCAAGCACCTTGACCGTCCTTGAGAAGACTGTAAGCTGCTGCAATGGCTTCTGTGACTGCTTTTGCTGTGCTTGTTGCATCAAAACGTGCTCTAAAATGAGTGATCAGTGCATGATTACTTTAGCACAGTTATGCACGGCTCTCTCCTGCTTTGCCTGTAGCGAGTGCTGTGCGGAGGTGTGCTGCGATAGTGGGTAGCTCTCTCTCTCTCTCTCTCTCTCTCTCGTACAGTGTTTAATAAGAAATATTAAGTTAGCCAAACTTTTCGACAAAAAAAATATCTTGTATGAACTCTAGGATAGCATTGGATAATCTGTAGTCTGTTAAAACTTTTGTAGCTTTAAATAGCCAATTGTTTAAGGCATAGAGTTTGGTCTGAATGGCAACCTTTAAGTGGTAATTTTTGTTTTTTCTTTATTTGAACCGATTTGCTTAATGAGAAATTTGATTTTTATATTCATAGAGATGAACTATGCCCCCTTATGAATCATTGTTCCCTGTGCGCTGTAGATTTCAGTTCCTTTTTTGTTAGCTACGGTGTTGTTTCAGGTTGCTAGTGATTATTTTATCTTAGTTTGGTTTAAAAGTTGCGTAGGAATAGAAATGTTCTTGTACAATAAAATACTAAAAATAGTCACCTTTAATTTATCTTGGATTTTTAAACACTATTTAATTCAATCTTATCTCTAGAGTTTCAACTTTCAACCCACAAACAGTACCTCGCGTTCAATTACAGTTAGGCTGTCGATTTACTTTTTCATTGGAGCTACTAAGTACTACATGCTTATTATATCGTTTGTGAATGTGTATATATATCTCAAAATGAGAAGTGTACGTTTAAAACTGTTATTTTGAACAAAATAATATGAATGATGGCGTATTTAAAAATGGTATTGCTAGTTAATACATCTTATTCACAAATGAAAATTAAACAAACAAAATTCAAGGTTAACTACAAGAACACTGCTATGATGCCTTCATGATCTATTTTCGGCCATATTCCTCTAAAGTTTAGGAAAGAAAGTTGTTAATACTTTGGGACGTTGACCTCTAAAATACATTGGAGTTAATCTAGGCACAGTCTTTGAATTAATAATCGACCAGTACAGGCAAACCAAGCTGGCTAGTGAACGAGGGGCTTATTACAGTAGTTATTATGATTGATAAGCTTAACATTTAGCTGTGGATTTGGCAAGCCTGATCTAATTTTGACTTTTCATTAGCCCTTAAATACAAGATTAAGATTTTAAGAATTAATCTAAAGCGGCATAATATTAATTATGCATAATATTCAAACTTTCTATTTGGCAGAGTATGCGGTTTCTTAAAATCCAACTAACAAGCTACATAACATGTCTTGACTAGGAAATCATATCATGCCTTAGAAACTATTGTCAATTAAATTCTTGTTTTTTGGGAATGTTGAGAGCCTTAGCTCAATACACCATGATCACTAAAAATGAGCTATCAAAATAAATATAAATTACATTGCCAGGCTAACTAAAACATGAAAAATCTAATGCTTAGAGATATAGAACAAATGAAATGTCAGAGATATAGAAGATGCATTTTGCTCAAAAGATGAGAAAGTGCATTTTCCATTTGTAATCGGGCAGCCAAAGTGTGGTCTATGTATTAAAGTATTCGATGATGCACAAACAATTCATTATTACTTAAAACATGTTTAAATCACAATAATTTAATACAACCTAACCATCAAATCTACATATTGTTCAAAAGAATTTGAATTATAATCAAGCCCCAAGGAAATGATCAAGCAATGTCAAAAGTCAAAGATACAATAAAAAGAACTCTCAAATGGAACCAAAAACTCTTTTCAAATGGAACTAGAAACAACACAAAATAATGGAAATTTGCCAAATTAGGCAAGGGACATGAAAGAGAATAGTGTGAAATTAGTCTAAAGTATTGCAAAAGAATTAAAAAAATGCATTTGGAAAAGAATGATTTATCATAGAAGAAGAAAAGGTACAATTATAGCCAACATAAGGCTCTAAAAATGATCATCTTAAACCTAGAGGTTGTGGGCTCCGAAAATTTGCATCTAGACTCTTGATGAAGAGAGTTTGGATTTGCGCTTGTCAAATTTTCAGATGGTAAATGAGGATTGTAGATAAGACACTACTTAGAGATTTCACCCTCATTTTGTGAAGACCTTAGATTTTGTTCTAGGTTTCACATAGGCGCAAGCACCTATAGTTAATTACCCCTCCAATTAGTGAGGGAGAACTTTCAATTAAGGGTAGTCATTAGGTAGCTAATTACTTAGTATATAGTACTAGCAAAAGGAGTTCACAATTTAGAAAATTCATCATTATTAATTTAAAGCATATGGTTGGGGAAATGATGATGTACCCGATCAAAATCTCATAGTTTTATCATCTTGTGCAATCGTGGTCTCTTGTCTATTTATTAAGAGAAGGTAGTCAACTCAATCTAAGCCAAGGATCTTTGTCAATAGCTTTGAGATGTTTTGTCCAAGGGAATCTTGTAGACTAGGGTTGATGTTTATCTAAGAAGACAACTTTAAGTCCATCATCGCTAATAGAGGACTTTGTGACCTATCAAATACACCATATAATTCGAAACACAAGAAACAGAATTATTGAGGAACGAACCTATGGATTCAATCGTGACTGTAATATCATGGTGTTATTTGGCACTAAACCACTTGATCAAAGAGCTCTAGTTATAACTGCACTTTTGTGTGGTGCTATTTGACAAAGCAAAATCACACAAATATAGAGCATAAATCATGTCATTACTAGCATGAGATTATTTGAATTTGAACATAGCAATATAATTGACTTAACATTATTTTTTTAGTGAGCTAAAGTTTTCTTAATTTATCACCCTCGATAAATAGTTGTGGATGAATGAATAAATTTTTAGCTTTAAGTATTTTAAAGATGAATTTTCATTTAAATATTCTATATTTACTAAATTTGTATATTTCATTGAGATTTGATTTTATAATAATTTGATTTAAAACATAGACATGATATAATATCCCTCGATTGAGATATTCATTCAACATATCATCGGTAGACCCTATCAACTTTGCTTGTTTGCCTACATAAGATCGGTTTATTGTTTATATATAGAATTTGAAATAAGTTAATAGTAGTATTTTAGATAGCTTAATAATAATAATCCATCTGGTTGAAATCTTCAATCAATACAACTATCATCATGATAGACTTTGTCAACTCTGCTTATTTGTTTGTAATGGATCAGGTCTTTGACTTATTGTTTGCATCTAAAAAAATGATGAATGATGAAAATTGGACATCCCTGCTTGGGGTGCCACAACGTTGAAATCGCAGTGCCTAGGAGCTGTTACTACCTTAAGGAATCTAGAAGCTCAAACTACCCCCGATGGTTGTCTACTTAAATGAGATATCAACATCACAGCATTGTGATACTAGTGTCGAGGCATTGTCACAGCAATCTTTAGTTTTTAAATTAAGAAATCCACCGTCCTCACCGCAGCACCAATAAGCGCCTAGGGGAGTAAAGGGAATGGTTATATAGCGTAAAATTGCCCCTATGGGGAAAATTCACTATACAAATGAGAGAGTAGCCTTTAAATTCTTCTTTCTCTTCCACTCACTCTCTTTAGTCTTCTTGCCCTATTCTTGCTCCCGGTCATCTGTACTCTCTATAGGTACACATTCTGTTACTACGAGAGCAATCTCCCATCTACTCTAAGTAAAAGATTTTTAAAAATATTTCTTTTATGCAAATTTTCTATTTGGAAAATTAAAGTTAAAAGGATTACACCATCGATCTTGGGTTCGGTTAGAAATAAACAAGTGTGTCTTTATCGATCTTGGATCCGGAGTAAAAAAGAATGCCCCCTTCAAACTAAAAATTTTTAGAATCTTGAATGTTGAAAACCTCCATCATTGAACTTGGATATGATGCTAGAAGAACACCCACCCTTTGTCGATCTTGGATCCAAAAAAAGGGAGAAGAGTGTGTTTGCACTAAATATATAAAAATCTAGCACTGCTAAGGCGTTATACTAGTGAATTTTCATAAAACAAAAATCATTAAAATCTCCAAAAATTTGGTTCAAAATCGAATTCCCATCCCGTGACACTACAACATAACTCCGAGGTGCTGCGCCTTATATCCTGAAATGCTACATTTCATCATTGAACTTGGTTTTAGCATGAAACAAAATTTTTATGCCACTAATCTTCGATTTAGAATAAGGAAGAAGAGTGTTAATGCACTAAAAATCACAAAATCTAGCATTGTTAAGGTATTATGCTACCAAAATTTTAAATTTTAGTAATCGTAATAACGCTAGGTGTTTTGGGTCTAGCATCTTGGCGCTAAACTCTCGAGTTTTGTGTGGCAAGCCTTCCATTACACCACAACATTGCCCTTTAAGCGTCCCTATGTTGGGCTAATTTCATGATTTTAAACACTCAGAATACTAACTCCGATAAATTCTAAGTCCAAGCCTTGTCTACATAACGCGCAACGCTGATCTCTCAAGTAGAAATGATAAAAATAACTATCCAACTAGTGTTGCAGCACCGTAGCTTTGGTCTCTCAGGTAGAAATGAGAAAAATGACTATCTAACTAGCACCACAACACCGCATATTGAACATTGCAGTGATGAACCCTCTGGTAGAATAAAAAAATGGTTATCTTAGGAGTGTCGCAACACTGCATATCGAGCGACTCAACGCTGGACTCTCGAGTTTTAAGGTTATACCATGCATGCTAGTAGTGCCTAGGCCCTAAATTCACAGCGCTGAAGCGCTGCTAATGTAATGTCATTTTTAAGTTAGAAAATTTTTTATTATTTTAAATCTTGGAGTTTTTAAATCCCAAATATGAAGATATATACTTGAAAATATACAAAACACATTGAAATAAAAATGTCTTTATTAATAAATAATTTATTACAAGAAATTCTATAATTGAAGAAAAGGAGAAAATACAAAAAATAAAATGGGGAAACTAGTAGTCATAATCATCATCATCATCCTCTTCTTCTTCTCCTTCTAATGCTTAAAGGGTGCTCATGTAAGACCGATATTGAAGTATCATAATAAAAGAGGCATGATCTGGACTCGTAAAGCTGTAATTTTTAAACATATGAACTAAGGCTGAATTAAATTGAGCCATGTAAAAAAAACTATTATTGTTGTTGATCCATATGATAATCAAACTTTCTCTTTAAGGCCTCTTGCCTATGGCTACTCCCATCAACCTGTTTCCTTAAATATGAGACTTGCTCGCTTAAGGTTTTGGAGGATGGGAATTGAGGTTGTGGGGCATGTGAGCTTCCCTCCCACCTCAAACCTCGAACTAAACCCTCTAATTATCCTCTTCTTAGAGAAGCCTTCTAAATAAGAACTTATTCATCAAGCTTCCCCAATGCACCCGTCACACTACACAAACTATAAATAAGAGAGGTATGACCAAATCTTATAGTAATACTACCCCTAAGCATATTACAAATAAAATTATAAATAATCTTTCTTATATCAATTATAAATCCCTTTGAATAGAAAAATTCAAAATGACACAATCCTTGGTCACCTTAGTGATATTACCAAAGAGCATTAGCTTGAAATAAAATAGTGCTAAGCCTTAAACTCTTCCATTAGGTCGTGAGGAAAATTGATAATTCTTTCTTCTCGTTGTTTTCACTAGAGATTGTCATTTCTACTAATGAGGAAACCAAGGACTTCATCAAAATCAAGATGATTATTATAATACAAAAGATACTGATCATATATAATATTTTGCAAACCATAATATGTGTTAATGGCAGTATTATAAAAACTTATCAATTTCTCCCGATGAAGACTTTATTATCCTAGTGCTCATTCGCTTTGGCGAAGAATTCTCGCACCACTAGAATGACGCAGGAGTTAATTTCATAGGCAAACTTTTCCTAGCCACGATCATTGATTATCCTCTCCACACTCCCACTCAGATGTATAAACTCCTCTTCAGAATGAGATGCTTTTGGGTGAGAGTATGCTATTACCTCTCTTATGCTTCTACGCTAACAAATCTAACATTATCGCTAGAAGTCGCCCTCCTCCTGTTAACAAGCCTTTTAAGTGGCATAATTGCTTCTCTAAAATGGAAGAAGGTTGAAAGAGAGAGAGAGAAAGAGAGAGCTCTAAGATTTACTACATAACAAAAATTTATAGCCAAAGTGGGTTATATTTATAAACCAAATTTAGTGCGCGACTAGCCTTACGGGTTCTAAAACAAGGGACTAGCACCACAACGCTCATATGCGCCACATCGTTACCGATCAAGTCATTTACTATGCCTGGTCAAACAATATTTATTATCATTAATTTTGCAATTGAAAAGCATGTTAGGCATTGATGTAGCGCTGCGGTGTTCTGACTCACTGCCATAGTGTTGGTCAAAATATTTGTCCTTTCTATTTAAAGCATCTATTTTTTCGCACCTTTACGAATTGACCTTTAACTTGTGACATCATATGATCGAGTTTAGTGCCATTGGTCAACTGACTACACTAATCTAAACAAGTCCAATTTTAAGCGATGCAGCGTTGTACTTATAATGCTAAAGCGTCGACTTCTTGGGTTTATAAGATTCGAATATCTGCCCCATAATGCTACAGTTTCTTAAGAGGCTATGGCACTTAAGAGGGGGGTGGGGGTGAATTGGGTTTTTAAAAAATAATTTTAGAAAACTTAAATTTAAAATTTTGTATAAAACTTGAATCTTTATTGATAAAGCTTTAGAGAAATAAAATAATAATTGACAGTAGTATAGAAAAGTAGAGTGCAAAAAAATAAAGAAAGAGAATATAGAGATTTTTACGTGGTTTGGCAAAACCTCAAAACCGGTCTACGTCTATGCCTAGCTACTTAGGCTAAGAATTCACTAAATCAAAATTAAGATTACAACAAATCTCTTGTACACTTCTTCATGGGCAAGTACAATCCAACACTATACTTTTCTTAATGGGAAAGTACAACCTAACATCGTACTTTCCTTAATGGGCAAGTATAACCCAACACGTACTTTCCTTAATGGGCAAGTACAACCCAACAAGAAATCAAGACAAGGAAAAAAGAAAAATACAAATCTAACTCTCAATTTTAAAATGTTTTTGCACTCACAGTCAAATTTATACTAATATTCAGGAAATTGAATATTAATGAAAAAGAGAGCTCACTTTAACTTTAAAAATTTGAAATGATTTTCTTGAATGACTTTGAAATGTAAACTAATATGCAATCACCAAAAACTTTACTTTGAATTCTTTTTCACACAAATTTAACTTTCATTCAAATGATAAATGTATTTGCAATTTGAATAACTAAACAATCACTTGAATAAAGATTTGAATAAAATCACATGAAAGCTATCACATAACATATGCATAAACCAATTGAATACAAGTAATCAATAAGAACAAAATAATTTATGCAAGATGTGGAGTGGTCGGCCAAATGGAGAAAGAGATGAAATAAGATGTTAAGCACAATCAAATTTAACCAACCTATATGAAACTTTAAGCTAAAGGGATAAATAATGGATATTCAAATGATTAAGCACTTAGGAAATTAATAATCTTTAAAAGATACTTCAACCAAATAAGAAATAAAAGGAATATTCAATGATTAAGCACAAAATAAATTGATTTCCTAATGTTAGCTTTAGGCCAAACATGAAATCAAAAGATTATCAACTAGTTAAGTCCACACAAATTGATCTTCTTATGTTTGTTCTTGGCCTAACAAAATCTAAAGATTATGTCATGAATGAACACAAGAAAATTTACATAACCTTGTAAACTCCAAAGCCAAGAAGAAATAAAAGAAGTTTAAGAACTTAGCACCTTAGAAATTCAACACCAAGGAATTGATGTTTTCAGCCAAGGGAGGAAACACACCAAACCTTCACTTTTCCCAAAAGCCAAATAAATGTCCAAGGGAAAGATAAGAATGATGAGGAATGCTTGCACTTTAATCACCAAAAATCTCCAAGAATTGCTTTTGCAAGAATCAGCCTAGGTGGAGAGGATGAGCAAGAGAGCAAGAAAGAGTTTTTAGCTTTTTGGAACCTTTTTCAAGTTGAAACAAGGCTCTTAAATAGATGAGGGTGGACTCTAGAGTCATCCAATAATTTTTCCAAAGAGAGGAAAATTGATTTGACATCAATTTGAATTTCAAATTTAAAGGAGAAGGGATTGGCTAAAGAGATCTTCCATAGGCTCCTTTACAAATTTGTGCAAACACAATATGGAATGTATATTATGTGATTCACAGCTAAGGATAGAGAAATTTTCATAGGAAATTCAACCAAGGAAGTTTAGATATGAAGGAGAAATTTTTTAATAAAATAAAACCATGAAAATCCATTCAAGGATTTCGCCAAAAGGAGTTTCTTAAAATAAGAAATTCTTAAAATAATGCATGAATTAATTTAGATCAAAGCTGATTATATTGAATTTAAATTTAAAATAACTTGTAATAAATTAATTATTCTCTAAATAATCATAATTAATCATGCTTGAGATGTTCAACATATTCCCTAAAAAAATTGATTTGATTTAGCAAGTATATGTCATGTATAAAGAAGTTTGAATTAAAGAATAATTCAAAATAATTCAAATAAATAAACTTTTTAAATATGAAAATGAGGGAATATTACATGGAAATATTTTGAATGAAATTCACACATTTTATTATACAAAATGCATGAAAAATTTAGCTTAAAAGAATGTTATAAGGAAAATGATAATTTGAGAGACAATAAGAGAAAAGGATAATTTTAGGATAAATCAATTTTCATACACTAAAATATGAATAAAATTATGCATGCCATGTAAATGATTTAATAAAGTTTAAACATAATTTATCTTGCTTGAACACACATTTAATGTAATTTATTTTACACATTTAGTTCATACTATCCAAAATGAATAACTTAATGAATAATTATTATATTGAAAAATATAAATAATTTTAGAATGATGAATCTAAAAAGGAATGAATCATTATTTTACTTTAGTGAGCTTTTCATTTGTTTTAATATACTAATTCCTTGAAAAATTCTCACCCAGTCTATGTCTAATAGCTTTAGCATTCTGATATAGTTAAAGAACTAGTAGCTGAAGAATTTTTCCCGCATACTTGAATTTAACTTGATTAGTAGCATCAAAAATATATATATTTATCATCAATATAAATCTAAATTAAGAATGACATTCATAATGATTAATTAAATAATTTATCCTGTAAAAAAATAATTAGTTCTTATTACACAAGGTTTATTATCATCAAATCAAATGGTAAGATACACAAGGCGTATAATGAACATGCTAATCACTCGATGCTAAAACACCAACTTAATTGTGCCATAACACTACCAAGAGCCCAGTTCTATGTTTTCGACCGGTAGCATTATCCCGAGAATATCAAATTGATGTTTATCATGTAAACACCCTATTAATCTATTTGTTCGTCATGCAAACATCTTATAATTCATTCACCATGTGAACACCTATATAATATTGGCATTCCAAAGTGATGTAAGCCCAATCTCCTATCTAATCACCATGTGAACATCCTATCATTCATTCACTATATGAACACATATATAATGCTACATTCCAAAGGGATGTAAGCCCAATCTTCTATCTATTTTCCATGTGAACATCCTATCATTTGTTCACCACATGAACACCTATATAATGTAGGCATTCCAAAGAGATGTAAGTCCAACCCAAATGTTCATCATGCAAACACTCTATTGGTTTTCTTAATCAATGTACATCCACCATATGCTTGTAATGCAATCATAACCCAGTATAACATATATGTTCATCATGCAAACGCCCCTACACTAAACCTTTAGTTTGCTTGGGATATCTGAGATGAGGTAACCCATACAACTAGCACTTTTATATTGGTAGACTAGAATAAAATAGCCTCGGGATGACAGAACTATGAGATCTTGACCGGGATTATTCTCATATCTCCCTTAGACAGTCATCTATGTCATACTACACACACCACTAGACACCAATTCATATCAAGAAGATTTGTTTGTTTCCAACATTAATCGAGAGTGCTCTTTTACTATGGTAAGAGAGGTAATTAACTATGAAGGCTTGCATTTATAGGAAGTGGAACCTAGATCTAAACAAACCCTAATGTAATGTTAGGTTATATATATATATATATATATCAATCTGCCTCATGAGAAAACATAGTCTTACCCATCTCAATAAAGATGGCAGAGAGCATCCTCAAAGGTGTTTTCTCTAAGTGATCACGTATATGTAGTTTAAATTCTTTAGGAGATTGACCATATCATAGATTTTGTCAACTTTATTATAAACATAGAGGATTGTCTCTATGAGGCTTGATTAAATGTTACTTGGTTGGATTTGAGTATTGATCAAATTATAAAACCTAACAACTCTATCTTTCTTAATAGAGGATCAATTCTAATATAATTATATCTTCTAATGTAGGAATTTAATATTTGTATCTCTAAATGTGAAATCTCTCCATAAATCCATACAGATAGAAGGACAAAATTGATGTAAATGACTTAAAAGCATTAATTTAGACCAAATTATACTTTCATGCTTTAAATGAGATTGACTTTGAGATATTATTAGAAAATATCAATCTTATTGACTCAATCCCAATCAGGAGGATCAGACTAATTATGCAGGGCTGATAATCTCATTATGTTGAAATGTAAACATACATCGAATAAACACATGGATTTTAATGTAACCACATGATCCATTTGCATGCTTTTCAACATCAAACTACATTTGCATTGCATGCTTCAAGATGTTATTAGATTCATGTTTCAAATTCGTGGTATTATATATTTTAGGTTCTTTTTCATCTCCTAAAATGACACTAAATTTCCTTTAATCCATATTTTATGGAATTCTCATGTTTCAAAGATGCTCATTTCATGATTGTTGATGAGCTTTTAATTTCATCATAAAATTTAATTAGATTCTTTTGGATTACTTTCAATTTATTTTGTGCAATGCTAAGCACTACTTAAAATGTTCTTTAAAGATCCCAATTTATATCCATCATTAAGTTATTTCATCATTTTCTCACTCTAAGTGAGCTATTAAGTTGACAATAATTTTATTTTAAGTTTGGCTTGGATTCTATTATCATTTGAAAGCTAACTCTTTATAGCTCAGTGCATTTGAGTTGAATTACTTTGATTACTCAATACATGATATAACACAATCTAAGCATTCATTAAAATTTTTATGACCATGCTCATTGATGAGTTATTATGTTTACTACAAATCTCTTATAAACTTCTTTTGAATCTCATCATATTTGAAGCTGATTATTAGCCTTGTTATAAGCCTCATATGATCTAATTATATGATAAGTTAAATTTACTTTTAGATCATTTAAATGAGATAATAGAAGGTTATATTTATGTTCATAAATAATCATTTTAGTTTCTTTGCAACCAAGCACATAAGTATCTTAGAAGACCCTTGTGCTTTAGTAACATAACCAATTGAAGTTTTTTTCAGTTATTCCAATGTGGATTACAAAATAATCCAAATGTTTAGTAAATTATTTTTCCATGTTCACTTCTAGGCATCCAACCCATTTTAGTTTTAATTAAGTTCAAATTTTGTAAATTTATCTTTGCTTATAATGTAAAGGGCATAACTCTAATTTAATATTATTTTAGTTTTCTATATAAGCGTTTATTTTGAGTCCCCTATCATTGTGAAATATGATAGCATTGTAACAACATCCTAGCATCATCCCCACATAGGAGGGCTACTTAAGATATGCTGGGCTTAATCACCATACCAAAAAAGGTGTATATGGATGGTGTAAAAATACGGCCTAATGTGTCATTCTCCCACACCAAGAAAGGCATGTATGTGTTTTTGTATAGCATAAAAATATAAATTTCTCTGCCACACTTAAAGAGGTGTGTATGGGTACATATGTGCCTGAAGAAAATATAAAATTTTCTATTATGCTAAGAAAAATGTGTACTAGTACTTAATTTGGCAATCAAAAGTCCTCCCCACCACCTTAAGAAATATATGTATGGGATTTTTCACTTGCACAAAAAAGTTTGCAAAACATAAAATTTACTACTA
Organism: Cymbidium sinense; assembly: GCA_021442155.1. Classification (NCBI taxonomy): domain Eukaryota; kingdom Viridiplantae; phylum Streptophyta; class Magnoliopsida; order Asparagales; family Orchidaceae; genus Cymbidium; species Cymbidium sinense. Next base: position 31,101,746 of record CM038229.1, read on the forward strand.
TATTAAGAAATGTATGTATGAGTACTTATTTTTCTTAGCAATCTACAATCAACTGTTATACTCATGTTTTATGTGAAGCAATTCTTGAATCAAAGACAAGAAAAGAAAAGAATTTTGAAGGGACTAATTATGAAATTTTTATTACTAATTTAGAAAGAGGAAAGAGCAGATAGGTAGGAGATTTTAATTGTAACTTAGATAAGGGTTAGGCTAAAAATCAACAAATTTAAATCCTACAAAATATGAAAGCCCATTGTCATCTTATTTACTATAACAACTACTATTTAACATCAAGATTTGGAGTTGATTTTGAGAAGTCATGATAGATGAGAATAATAACCACATTATTCTCGCTCATATATTTTATCTCAATCTAACAACAAGGAGAATATTTGATAATAGATTATAACCAAGATTTTTATCTAAAAAGGACTGCTAAGCAAGATTTAAAGTTTTTAAATAAAATTTTGAGCTATTTAGATAAAGCATTCACACTAAATTGATTATATGTCATGTATAAGGATTTGATTTAATATTGATAAAATTCAATTACTAATTTAAAATAATTAATATGTAATTCGATTAATACTAATTTGAATTTAATTTGATTGATTTAATGCGACATTACCTTGAAATTCATGCAAGTTTTGTCAAAATTAATCCTATATAATATATGTGTCTTTTTTAGGGAAATTTAATATTCCAAACTCAATGGCACAATCCATTTTATGATTGTAGGTCTTTTAAGTGGTCTCAACTGTTGACCTACATGTATGCTCCATCAGTCAAGTTGAACTCACGTGCCGAATTCGACAACTTCGGATGCTACAACGCACAAATCAAAGCTGAAATACACTCGACGTCACCGAAACTAGTCGAAATGATCTCTGATCGATGAACAGACTTCGTCATATCGTTTAGAATGTCGAAATTGATCAAAATATACATATCACATAATTCGACGGTCGACCGATCAAGAAAAAAATCTGTCAATGCTCCTACACGCATACTAAGGTTAGGGAGCTGCAACGATGCCCAAACAACCTTCATTCGCAAAATTGATCATGTCGTTAGCGTCAAAATATCAAAATCTATCAAATGAGACTATCCACTCCCAATTCGGATGAGTCGACAAATGCTAAGCGACGACGCCGAACTTAAACAACCAAATGACTAGATTCCGTTTAATCAAACGATTCGATCACAAACGGATTACGTGAATTGAACATCGAATTTACCAAATGATACCCATATTATGATTTGATCTGAAGATCTACTAAAATTTTGACGTGATATTGTGAAAATCAAACATCCAATTTAATTAAACAAAGTTTGATTTAGTGCAGGGCTTATCGCATCAAAATGAATTTTAATTTTGATAGTAATAAGATTTTGAGCAAATTTGATTCATTCATTTTTCAATTAAGACAAAATTTGTGAATTTAAAGAACTTTTTAATCATAAAATTTAATTTATATAAATACTCTTTAATTTCATTTGAAATTACGCTCAAATTTTAAAAATCCTCATAAGAAAAGTAATTAATATGCAATTAAGAGTCCTAATATATTTTTTTTCGTCCCAAGACAAAAGAGGCAGCTGGGATTTTCTGCAAAAAAACAGAGAACCCTGCCCGCACTCAACACCCTCAAGCCGAACTCCTTCAAGCTAGGGCTCTTCCTCCGGCTGCACAGGTAAAAAACCTCTTCTCTCATCTCCTTCGTCCAGTTCATCTCTCCAATCGCAAGCCGTGATTAGGTTGCCGCCTAAATCCTTCATATTCTCCTGATCTTGCGCTCCTTTTGTCGGTCATTCAATCCTGTGTTAAAATCCCACCGGTAACTCCTATTCCTGTAAAAAAAAAAAAATCATTTTCCTTCATTCACGCAAGCCTGTAAAATGTATATATATAAAGCTTCTTCATCTTCGTCTTCACATCCCAAGCCCATCACATCCATAATCTATTTTGATAAATAAGGTAAATCAAATCCTACTAATACCCAATTACTGAATGGCTTCGGTATTAGATTAAAAAAAAAAAAGATATAGAACTAGGATTCTGAATTTTGTTTTATCCTTTAATTATAGTAAAATAAAAGCCTCCTTTTATTTTAGTTTATTTTCTCTGAATTTTTGCTTAAGATTTATTAGACAGCAAGCTCATTACTTATTTAAGAGGGATGAAGATTAAAGCTTTATGAGGTTCAAAGCTCTTTTTATTTTGATTGTTTAGTAGGAAAGCAGAGAAACAAAAATTAAATTCCTTCATAATTTAGTACGACCATTTTTGTTACTTAGTATAATAAATCAAGCTCAACTTGAATTCTTCTATCAATTTAGCATCCTTTAAAGATTAAGTGAAGGAATAATGAGATTTTAAGTTGTGTGAAATCAGAAGTTGTTGATTTTACTGATTAGCTTATTTGGGCTAAGTCTTGCTTAAACCCTATTTATAAAAAAAATACTCAATTGTTCCTTTCCCTTCCCCTCAGCACTACCCCCTACAGCCAAATAACCCCTCTTTTTTTTTCTTGCAAATGATGGAAATTGAGAAGCAACAATCATCGTTCTCTCTCTAGGTTTCGCTATTTCATTATTCGCCAAACAACCCTCTTTCTTTCCTTGCAACGACAACCGAGAAGCAACACCATCAGTCTCTTCTTTAAGTTTCATTTCATTATTCTGCAGCCAAACAACCCCTCCTTTTCTTGCAAACAATGAAACCGAGAAAGAACATCATCAGGTTCTTCTAGGTTTAGCATTTCTCCACTATTCAATCTAAATAATCAACACTCTAATATCTCTATTCAATCCGCTAGCCAAACTCCAAAAAATTATTATTTCTTGGTGAAGGTAGATTTGAATGTGTAAAAAAATTGTATATTTATGCTTGTGCTTCCATTATGAAGACAAACATTTGCAGATATAAGACAAACTAAAGAAGAACACCACACGCTATTGGTGCAGTAGAGCCAAAATATCACCAATCTACAATCCAATATCTCGAATATATAAAATTTTGACAATTTTAATTTAAAAGGGGAAGAATCAAGATTCATTTAAAAAGAAATCAAGCATATCAAAAATAAATAATCTAAAATGAAATTATAAATTACATATGTGCTTCTTTATGCGTGATCAAGACCGTTAATGCCCATTAGTATAGTGGGTGAAGACATTTGGTGTCACAAGACATCGCCGCTATTTCATTAGTATCGAGTAAGCCAAAAAACAAATTATGTATTCCCTATGATGAAAAAAATCACAAAATTTTGATTAAATTTTGGACTTAAAAAAAAGGGAAAAATTTATTTAAATCAAGTACATCAAAAATAAATAATCTAAAATGAAATTTGAATGATTTGAAATTGCATATATGCTTGTGCTTATTTATGCAAGTGATCGAAGACCCCGTTAATACCTATTAGGGCATAGTGGGTCACAAGATGACACCCACGCATCATTGTATAAAAGCCAAAATAGTTCATAATGTAGACGCCTAATCGTCAAATGCCAATTTTTGAAATTCAAACTTAAAATAAATTTAAATAAAATCATTTAAAATACCATAACTTACATAAACAATTTGAATCAAAACTCAAAGGAAAATTGAAGTATAAGTGATAAATGAAAATATTAAATATTAAAATGCAATTGAACTCTAATCTCTAGGAAAATGAAGGAAAATGAAAACAATGAATTTAGAAAGTACATTCTATTTATATGCATAAAGGAGTTCTTCAATCCAAAAATAAAAGAAATTTTATTATAATTATGATTTTCAAAATCAATGATTTCATTAATTAAATAAATTATCTAAGTTAAAAATATCTGCATGTGCAAATAGAGATTTAAAGTACAAATTTTAAGAGCTAAGTGTTAAGTTGAGATTAAATAAATATGAAATTAATTTCATAATAAAAAAAAATAAATAATTTTAATATCAAATATATAGTCCCAAACACTTATACTAATTGCTTAAACTTAGTGTCTGAGGATGTTGTGCAGGTTTAGAAAGAAGAATGATGAAATTAATTCAATTTTTTATGACTATATGTATGCAAGCTAATGAATGTCTTCATATGCTAAATCAAGTCAATGAAAGTTATAAGTATTCAGCTCCATAGAATATGATTATAGTAGGCCTAATCCTCTATGTTTGAAATAGAGTTGACAGTCTATTAAATAATCAACTTCTAAATGAATTTAAATCACATTATATCATAAGATCTAATCCTCTATATTTGTAATGGAGTTGACAAGGTCTATTATGATATTAAATTCTTAAAAAATTAAGTTATACATAAGTCATAAGCCCGATCCTCTACTAGCAAATAAGTAGAGTTGACAAGGTCTACCCCGATGATGGCTGTGTTGAATGAAAATCTCAACCGAGGGGATTTACTATTTAGATTTTAAATTATTATCTTGAATTCAAATTTATAAATGTAGAGACTCGATCCTCTACTAACAAAATAAGAGTTGACAAGGTCTACCCGATGATGGCCGCGTTGACTAAAAATCTCAACCGGAGAGGATATTATCATTAAAAGATATTTGAGCTCTAAATTAATTCTTCTTAAAACTAAATTTCAACTAAGAAAAAATTTGAACTAAATGAAATTTATCATTTAAATACTTAAAGTAAATAACTCATCCATTCATCCATCGTTTTGTTGGGGATGACATTAAAAACTCTAACTCACAAAGTAGTTAATGTCAAGTCAAATAAATCACTATATTCAAACTCAAATAATCTCGCCGTGGACATCCCGTGTCCTCTATCCGTGGTTTGGCCAAGAGCTCCACATATGATGCGTTACGAGAGTCCTCTGATCGGGTGGTTGTCTCCAAATGACACCATTATATTACTCAATTATAGATGTTCCCCAATGGCTCACCTTTGAGTTATGAATCATGGTATATTTGATACAAAAGCCCTTTTGTCAACAATGGACTTAAGATTGTCTCCTTGGACAAACACCACCCAAGTCTACAAGGATTACGACGATGTAACCCATGTGTCTGAGGATCCTTCTCAGGTCGACTACCTCCTCGACTAAGTAGACTAGGGACCACGATACCGGATGGAACCATGGGATCTATCGCATCATCATTCCACCAACCATATGCTTTAAGTTAAATAATGATGAATTTTATAAATCTAAATTCCAAAACTCCACATTGTTGCTACTATGTATTAAGCGATCTAACATTAGCCTTAATCAAAGTTCTCTCGCATTGGGAGGGTAAATAATTATAGGCTTGCTTATAGAAACTTGGAACTAGATCTAAAGTTCTCACAAAATGAGGATGAAATCAGTAGTGTCTTATTTACTATTCCATCTTTCTAAAAATTTCACATTTAAATCAAACTCTTCTTCATCGAGAGAGGTTGGTGAATTTTGGAGCCCAGATTTTGACTCGGGAAGTTTCTCCATCTTTGGCTAGTCAAATTTGGTATATAGAAGAGAGTATATAAAGTAATCAAAACTAAAATTTAGTCATAAATAAAATCTAATGAACATTATATTGCTAGTATGATTTTATTTGCTTGAAATTTTCTTTAAATATATTATTTTATTTTTATTCTACTATATCTCGTATTTTGAATGGGTAGAATATTTATTTTTGATTATTGATCCCCATCTTTCATTTTCATAGATGGATCTTGAACACTGCTCGTTGTGAAGTCGAAGCGCGGGTCATCATCTGCTAATGCTATCATCAACACTAGAGATGCTAGCTACCATTCAATTTGGTAGTGTAGACTTTCCAGAATTATAGATAAAGCTCATGTCACATCAATCCAGATACATTTGATACATCGCACATCCTTCAACAAAGAAAGTTTACTAAAGTACTAAGCTCCACAAAAAGAGAGAGCTTCGTGTTTCAAAGATTGGGATATTCTAACACTCGATTATGAAGAGAACTTGTTGGGCTAAAAGTCTCGGCCATGCTCAGAACCGCCAATGGAGCCTTTTGTACCAGGAAAGCATGATCATGAAGCTTCCTCACCTGGAGAAAAATTAACAAGAAAGCAGAGAAGAAGGATGAATATCGAACTATGAGCTCAACAATTTTCAACAACTGTTATGCGCTACTAGAACCATAAGTGAATATTCCCACCTAGAATAAATTCGAGAACCTAAAATGGGTAAAGAGGAATAGCTCTATTGGTGAGCTGAAATAATCTTTTTGAGATCCACCACTGCGTCAAGCCCTGGTGCCCTAAAAGAAAATTCCTGAAACCTTATCTGCTAGAGTACATCGAGTGCTGAAAGTTGCCAAGGAAATAGGTCTAATGAAAAGAAGAGTCCAAAGCCTCTAATGATTGAAGTTGATAATGTTTCATATGGTAGACTACCACCTATTGTGAGAACTAGTGATCGATTTGAGCAAATCCTGTACGGTAAGCATCGAAGCGTAACACCGAGACCATATGTTAGGGAATTCACTTTCGAAAGGTCCCGACGGAAGGACAAGCAAGCTTGGAGGCCAAGGCCCCAAAGAGAAACTGTTGAAAATGAAGAAAGAGGAATGACATCTGGTTTGCACTCCCGCCAATGATAGGAACCAACAAAAATGGGTTCAAAATAAGAAATCTTATGATGATGAATCACGGGATGGTCAACACCCAAGTGAACATTCCAAGGAATCCCACCGATCAATCAATCCATGGAAGATGGTTGACTTTGATCATAACCCTATGGTTGAAGAGAGGTTTGTCTCAATCGAGCCAAATTCACTAGATGAGATGTCAAGTCAAATTACAAGAAGATGAAGAATATGATGAAGATACTATGGAAGTGGAAGTAGTGTATGTGGTAGACGGAGAACCATCTAGTACAATAACACTAACACGATGGCATGGAGCGCACCTCCTATTCATATTGAAGAACCAAAAGCAAAAGGAGGAGCTTCAAGCACATCCTCAGGTGATGAAGAGGAGGACGAACTAGAAAGAGAACAAGATAACTCTCTCTTTGCTGACACTATCACATTAGCCCAAATGCAAAGACGAATGCAATGACAGATGAAGGCAAAGGATAGGGAGATCATCCAGTTAAATGCAAAGATGAACCAAATGATGATACAAATGAATGTGATGCTACAGATGATGCAGAGAAATGCAGAAGTTAAGATCATCTACGCCAACCATCGACAACTAATGCTACATGGACCACCACTTAATGCCTCAAGCTTCCGGAGCACATAATGCACCCGAGGGGAGAAATGAAGTCAATCAGCTAGCTTCTCAACCATCCCTCAAGATATACCTAACATATCTGAGCTCGTGACAATAGCTCAATTGGAAACAATTATAAATGAAAAGATCAAAGCTATCACGTGTAGAAAAATTGGTAAAAAAAAGGTCCCATACCGGTAGAATATGATCAAGTGACATACCCTAAGGGTTATTCGCCTAAATTCAATACATTTAATGGCAGGTAACCCGAAACACCACATTTCAAAGCAACATGGCAATAAATGATGCACTACTATTCCGTTTATTAATTTAACCTCAACCGCTTTTGAATGGTATAAATTGCCTATGACCAAGACTTTTGCTAAATTAGAAATGATGTTCATCAAGAGATTCACTAGTGTAATTGAAAAGATTATAATTGCTGACCTCACCTTAGAATGAAGAAGGAAAGATGAGTTAGTGACTAAATATATTTCACATTGGTGAAACATGAGCATGAAATATGAACAACTAGAAGAGGAACATTCAATCCAATTGTTGATGGGTAACATCGATGATAAGATGACACCATATATATGTATGGCCTCTATCTCAACATTTCAAGAGTTATTGGATCGAGTGGCAAAGTTTGAAAAGTTGAATCGCTCAAAATCTAAGGGTCACTCATAAAAGTTAAAGAAGAATAAATTCTCATACTCAAGGAAGAATGAGTCTCATATAACCTCTTATAGCTCGAGCAGTGGAAAGCGAACAACTTATAATGAAAAAGCCCACTTATACGGATGAAGGGGGAAAGCAATCAGGTAACCCCCAATCAAGGTAATCAATGAGAGATGATGAATGAGTGCCCTCATCTCTAAATGATTAGATGAATAAGGAATACTATTTCAAGAGGAAAAGTGTGCTAAGCTATTCCGCCAAGTGCTTAAAGTAGGATTAGAATTGCCAGAATCCAAAAGACTCGAAGAGTTAGGTCAAACTGATAATCCAAAATATTATCCATATCATCGGGTGATTAGCCACTCGATTGAAGATTACTATCTTTAAGAATTGGTTGGAGAGAAAATATAGAAAGGGTAAATTCACATTGTTTGATAGTGTCCTCGTTCATCCTAAAAGAGAATCTACCAGAGTGGTTACATCCACTTTAGTACCATTGATGAAAGAGAAAGCAAAAGAAAAAGTAACACAAGAAGAGCAATGGGAGATAGTAGTCTCTAAGAAGACTATAAAAATGCTGAAGCAGCTAAAAGATGTCCCTAGTGTTAAGTGAAAATCACCACTTGAACCTATATTTGACTTAAAAGAAATACCTAAACCAAGCATTTTATCTTCTGGAATTTTAATAAGGTCACTTCATCCATCAAAAAGAGTGTAGACCTCATAAATCAAAGAAGTTGGCTAAGAAAAAGAAGATTAAGAAGAGAACTATAACTCAAAAAATCATCAATAATCTAGAGGAGCATCATCATCAACCGAGATAGACTATCGACTTGATTACATATGTCGACTTGGATCACCGAGTCAATAAAGAAGGAAATAATAATGAAGACTTGCTTCTCAGAGAAACATGTTGAGTTATTTTTATGGTGTCAAACAGCCCCAATGTGATCAATGCACGATAATTGGAATCACTTTGAAAAAATACAATATGTAAAAATTAATTCAAGAAGTTTGTCCCACCAAGCAGGAGAACTCCTAAGCCCATAACATCAAAGTCGTGCTTGATGGTGCGACAAATAGAAGATAGTTTAGAGGAAGACTTATGTTTTTTTGATGAGGATGAGCCCGAGCCTTTAAAGACATTTCAAATGGGCCGCTTGAAGCTTGGCAGTGACTCTGAAACATCCGCACAGTCCTCCAGGGTAGATGGTGGCTCCGAAGGAGCTACCTTATCTGAAGAGTCTGAACCAAATAAAGCAGTCCAAGTACAACTAAGAAGTGGTAAGATACTACCACCTTCGTTAAGAAAAGGGTCATCCAATAAGCACAAAAATCATAAATGAAGACAAAAATATTAAAGTTAATGAAGATATCATCCCTAAAGACCCTTAAGAAGAAAGCAAATTTAAGCAAAGAAATCGACTATAATATCCTATCGCATCTGAGAAAGATCCCTACACAACTAAGTGTGTACGAGGCTCTCTTGATGTCGAAGGATCATCAAGAAATACTGATTCAAGCTCTTAAAGAATCAGAGAGATATGAAGCTTATTTTGCGGAACGATGCATGATTGAAGTTTTGCAAGCTTAAGATCTCCTGATGATCACTTCTCTGAAGAAGATCTTATACTCGGGACAATGGAACACAATCGTCCATTATATGTAGTTGTAGAAAGTGATGGAAGTATGATCAATTGAATTCTAATTTACCTAGGTTCATCAGTAAATCTTATGAGTCTGAGAACACTTAGGGGGATGTCCCTAGACATTCAACACCTTGGACGAGATAAATTGATGGTCCATGGCTTCAATGAGATGGGGCAGAGGACTCTCGGATCTTTTATTCTACCGCTTAGGTTTGGAGAACTCTATACCCAGGCTAAATTTCATGTGATAGATGTTGACACCTCATTCAAAGCTCTATTAGGCCATCCTTGGCTCCATGAATATGGTATGGTTCCATCTACTCTACATCAATGTATAAAAGTATAAAGAAATGAGCGAACACAAGATTCTCACTATTCAACCATTTATAATTCATGAGGTGAAAATTTATGAGGATGCAAGTATTTTCTTTCAAAAGAAAGTAAGCCTCGGCAATCTATAGCTTCAACTTCAAAACTACAAAGTAGCCCAAAGAAGAGAAAGAGAAAAATGAGGAAAGAAGGCTGCATTAAATCTCTCTAAAACTTATGACATATCACCAAAGCTAAAGGGGCATGTTCCTCATTTGGGTAGTGATATAGAAGGAGAAGAAGATATTCTAGTTGAACTCAAGGAGAAATGTGAGCCTTCAACAAAAGCTAATGAGATAAATTACTCTGATTCTGATTATGATTTTGAGTCCATCTATGCAAGTGAAGTTCAATGTGTCTCTTCTATAAGATTTGTTAATCTATTAGTATCAAACGATTCATTCGTAGTTACACCGCCTCCACGATATTTCAAAGAAGTCACATCGATGTTCATATATTGAGGAACTAAAACCTTTTATGTACCTCCACTACCTGGGAGCAACAGATTGGGAACTTCATTCTATAGATCTGAGGAATGTCAACACTATGATTCTGAATGGCTTATTTAGTACTCAGAGTCTGAAGAGATGATACCCACCAGAATGCCGAGATATTATCCTCCAAAAATTTTAAGGATGATGCACAAACTTGGAATCGATGTTGGAACTGATAGATGGAGAGCTCTCTTCTTTGATAACTTATGGAGTTCAAAGAGTCCATAGACCTCTCGAAGAAGCAATAATTATACCACTAAGGGTCTTGGATATATCCAACAAAAGCATCATCAAAGGAACACTTGCTATGCAGTAATCAAAAGTGAGATTGAAACTAAAATTGAAAATAAAGATGACTTTTATGAAGTCGTTCTCATAATCGATGGGGAAGTAGAGGCCGAACTAGCACATGAAGAACTTGAAGATGGTGGGCAGACATCTACCATGCACAAGTTGAAAGAAATTAACTTGGGAAATGAAGAAAAATCTCATCCAACCTTCGTTGGTGCCCTTCTGCCTGACGATAAGGTTGAAGGAATAAAAACATTACTTTGTGAATTCAGGGACTGCTTTGCTTGGACATATTCTGAGATGCCTGGCTTATCCCCTGATGTGGCAGTCACAAACTAGCTATCAATTTCGATTCAATACCAGTCAAACAAGCTTTTAGAAGAATGAGGCTGGATGTTGAAGAACAAGTGGTCGCAGAAACAAAAAGCTAATTGAAGCAGATTTCATTCGTGAGGAGAAGTTTGTAGATTGGATAGCCAATATCATTTTTGTAAAGAAGAAGAATGGTCAAATTCAAGTTTGCATTGACTTTTGATATTTAAATAAGGCATGCCCAAAAGATGATTTTTAGCTCCCTATGTCAGAATTGCTAGTGGATAACACCTCCAATTATGACATGTTCTCCTTTATGGATAGATCATCGGGTATAATCGATCAAAATGGCTCAGATGAGATGAGAAACATACATCATTCGGAACACCCATTGGTATTTATTGCTACACAGTCATGTCGTTCAGATTGAAGAATGCTAGAGCTACATATCAGAGGACCATGACATGCATCTTCAACGAGTTGATTCATCATAAGGTAGAATGCTATGTTGATGACCTTGTCGTTAAAAGCATTGATCGAAAAGATTACCTTAAAGATTTAAGGATTATTTTTGAAAGGATCAGAAAGTATGATCTCAACATGAATCCTCTCAAGTGTGCTTTTGGGGTTTCATTAGGAAAATTTCTGGGATATGTTGCAAGACATTGAGGAATTGAGATTGACCCCAACAAAATCAAGGCAATCGTGGAGATGCCTCCACCAAAGAACCTTCACCGCTTTTACACAATAACTCACATTCATTCGTTTCATATCAAACCTATCGGAAGATGCCAACCTGAAGCTAATGAAGAAGAATATTCCATTCAAATGGGAGGAATTCCAAGAAGCATTTGAGAGAATTAAAAGTATTTACTCAATCCACCCTAGCAGCTCCTATCTTGGGGACTTTATCTTATACACCGCAGCTTAGGAGTCCCTCGGGCTTTACTTGCACAACACAATGAAGAAAATAAAGAAAATGTATTACATCACCAAAGATTAGTAGAACCGAGTACGCTACTCTCCAATAGAGAGGCATTGTCACATATTATAGTGTAAGCTTCGTCATTACATGCTTTCATAATCACACTAATCTCAAAGGTTGATCCGCTAAAGCTCTTGATGATGAGACCAACATTGACAGGTCATTTAGCTCAATGGGTAGTACTCTTATTTCAATTTGATATTATGTACGTACCCTAGAAAGTAGTGAAGGGACAAATCTTGGCAGACTTTCTTGCTGTGCATCCTATCCCAGCTGACTCACCGCTTAATGATGACTTGCCTGATGAGCAGATTCTATCTATTAATGAAAGAGAAAAGCTAGATCTGGGAGATGTATTTTGATGGAGCATCATCGATTAAGCTGCAACCTCGAACCTACCCAAGCGAGCCTATTATACCTCTATTCATAACACTAGAAGAGGCATCATAAGACATTCATATGACTTGACCGAACCTAATGAACCAATAATGAAAATGGCTTTGAAGAAGCTATTGCCATAGGTATCCAAAATTTGTAAGTTTTGGAGACTCTCACCGATCATCAATCAAGTTTTGGAAATCTATAAGATCACTAAGCTTGAGTTAGCTTATTATTGTGAGTGTGTTCTAGAGCTAATGACACAAATTTTGAATGTTTCATTGACTCGAGTCTCTCGATCCAAAATAATAAAGCAAACTGCTTAGCTAAACTAGCCAAAGAGATGGCAAGCATGAATGACGAGCATGTGTTGATAGAAGTCTTCACCCGTCGAGTTCTACATCCAATAAATCCATATTCTCCGCAGGTAAAAGGGACACCAAACTCAAGCTAGCAAAAAGCAATATAAATTGCTCCTCATTCTCCCAAAGAACAAGTACTAGAGATAAAAAAGCACAAAAGTACTACAAAGAAATTATGTGAATCTTTCATAATGGAAGAGCGTGATGATTGGAGACAACCCTTCATCAAGTATTTCAAAGAAAGTAAATTGCCGAGCAATAAGTCACTAGCTACACAAATTATGAAAAGGATCTTACGATATGCCTATGTTAATGATAGATTGTACCATAGATCTTTTGAACAAATGTGGCTGTCATGCTTAGGAATAGATGAAGCCAACAAAGTTATATCTAAAATTCATGAAGGACTTTGTGGGGCACATCAATCAGGGTCTAAATGGTAGCAAAAATCAAGTGAATGTGATATTATTGGCCATCGATGGTGAAAGATTACATTGATCATGCCAAAAGCTGCCATGAATGCCAAGTTCACGAGAATCTCATTCATCAACCTTTGAATCAATTCATCCAACGGTCGCATCTTGGCTGTTTGAGTGTTGGAGATCAGATATAATTGGACCTATTGATCCACCATCGTCAGCAGGTCATCGCTTTATCTTAGCAGCAACCGACTATTTTTCCAAGTGGGCCGAAGCAGCTCCATTTAAAGAGGTTACTACTGATCAAGTCAACGACTTCTTCACTCATAATATTGTCTATAGATTTGGTATACCACGATAAGTTATCTCAGACAATGGCCCAGCATTCAAGAGTGCAAAGATCTATAAATTTGTTGATCGATACAAAATTGATTGGCAATATTCATCAATTTATAATCCAAAATCCAATGGTTTGGCAGAAGCTTTTAATAAAACACTGATCAAGCTACTCAAAAAGATCTTTACCAGAAATAAAAGAGAGTAGCACATCAAAATGCTCGAGGCATTATGGGCATATAGAACTACTTACAAGATGCCAACTGAAGCCACTCCTTATGCTCTAACTTTTGGAGTCGAAATAGTTTTGCCACTAGAAGTCGAACTACCATCACTTCGAGTAGCCATCCAGTATAATCTCACTTAAGAAGAGAACATATGTTTATAGTTGGAAGAACTTGACATGCTCGATGAAATTATACTTCAAGCCCAACAAAGATTAGAAATCTATCGAGCAAGAATGTCTAAAGCCTTTGATGGAACAATGGGTCCTCAACTTTTCAAAGAGGTGAGTTGGTCTTAGTGTTGAGAAGATCAATAATCCCTCATAAGAGAATCAGTGGTAAATTTAAATCTAATTGGGAAAGCCATTACATCATGGAGAAGATATTCGAAGGAGGAGCCTACCAGCTTGTTGATTCAAGTGGTCGACGGCCTATGCCACCCATCAATGATCGCAATCTCAAGAAGTATCATGTCAGTATACATGATTGCTTGATTGGATGACATTATCATGACTCCTCATATTATATATATATATATATATATATATATATATATATATATATATATATATATATATATATATATATATATATATATATATATATATATATATATATATATATATATATATATATGAAATAACACTCAAAAATTCTCTTGCATTGTGAGAACGCATGTTCGAGTTGCGATGAAATTCCCCCTGCATATATTTATTTAGGTTGATGTCGTGCCTTCTGCCAATATCCCAAGATGAAAGTATACATACGTGGTAATTGATAATAAGTCTCATCTACTCTTATAATTGATATGAAAAGAGATATAAGTACTACTTTATCTTAGCTCAAAAATTCCCCTGCTAGACAGGGGGCATTTTTAAATTTTTATATTAGAAAATACTTATGTCTATTTTGGGTTGACATCACGACTCATACTGAAATCCCCAAATAACATTTACAATTATATTTTCTTAGGTCACTGGTGGCTATGCAAATAATAGAAAAGATATCACTCATGCATGAAGACAACTTCAAGGCTAGAGCTATTTCCGCTAAAGTGATCCAACTCAATAAATTTAAGAAATATCCGGAGAATTTTTTAATTGATCGATGAATCAAGAGAGAGAGAGAGGTTCTAAGTCATCACAAAGCATAAACCTATATAACTTCTTCAACAAGTTTAAAGCAAAGCAGGTCAAGAAGCTATATTGGAGTTCAAATGGCTCACAACAACTAAGAGAACTTTATAGTCAACTAGTCTAAAACACCAAATGTTGGACGACTTCTTGCCATATTAATGCTTGTCTTGAAGACTAGGTTGCCGCATCCTTCAAGTCGCTAAAGCAACAAGCAAGAGGTCAAGGTTAATCCTTCAACAAGTCCGCTAAAGCAAGAAAAGAAGGTGTGCACATTCTTACAAGTCAATCAACAAATCGTTAATC